>CM055902.1:66338634-66803634 GCA_029582155.1 Panopea generosa
GTTCTTGCATCCTATGTAGATTCCGTGCTGTGTTCAATAACAGTGAATGTTTGAAGAAACTGAACGTTCTTGCATCCTGTGTAGAATCAGTGATGCGTGTAGTAACAGTGAATATTTGAAGTAGCTGAACTTTCTTGCATCCTGTGTAAATTCAGTTTTGCGTGCAGTAACAGTGAATGTTTGACGTAAATGGCTGTTATTGCATCCTGTGTAGATCCAGTGCTGCGTTCATTAACAGTGAATGTTTGAAGTAACTGAACGTTCTCGTATCCTGCGTAGATTCAGTGCTGCGTTCATACTCGGCCATAGCATTTTTGTTGCTACATACCTTTATTCGTGTTTTGTTGATTTCCGGTGGTTTTGGAATTGTTATAACATGTCTCTTACCGCGCATGTCTTGGCATGTTTGTTGATACATACCTCTGACAATGTCTTGTAGATCTACATTTTTAGTATTGTAGTGTTCAACACATGTTTGTTGCTACATAATTTGTGCTAGTTGATTGTATGATTGCAACAATACATCTATTTCCGCACCTGGTCAGTGCTCGTTCTTGTTACGCGGTGACCAATACCCGATCGTGGCATGTTTATTGCCACGCATCATTCTCCGTGTTTGTCAATAACTTGTCGTAACACATCTAGTAACGCGAATGATCAATACCTGGTCGTGGTACATGTATGTTTATTGCCACGTATCATTCTCCTTGTTTGTCAATAACTTGTCGTAACACATCTAGTAACGCGGGTCATCAATACCTGGTCGTGGTACATGTATGTTTATTGCCACGCATCATTCTCCTTGTTTGTCAATAACTTGTCGTAACACATCTAGTAACGCGGGTCATCAATAACCGGTCGTGGTACATGTATGTTTATTGCCACGCATCATTCTCCGTGTTTGTCAATAACTTGTCGTAACACATCTAGTAACGCGGGTCATCAATAACCGGTCGTGGCATGTTTATTGTCACATGTCATTCTCTGTGTTTGTCAATATATTGTCGTAACAGATCCAGTAACGCGGGTGGTCAATACCAAGTGTTCTGTTGCGGGAGAGGTAGTGTAATCGATAGTGCGTTTGCCGCACACGCCAGAAGTTGCGGGCTAGACCCCCAGCACG
Organism: Panopea generosa; assembly: GCA_029582155.1. Taxonomy (NCBI): domain Eukaryota; kingdom Metazoa; phylum Mollusca; class Bivalvia; order Adapedonta; family Hiatellidae; genus Panopea; species Panopea generosa. The sequence goes on from CM055902.1 coordinate 66,339,758, forward strand.
ATGAATATGAATAATGAACACAGGATAATCAGGGATTTTGAGGTAGGGCGGGAATCCCAGTGTGGATTCCATCAAGCTTAAATTCAGGTTTCACTACACAATTTTAATTTGCTGTGTGTTCTATATAAAATAAGGCCTAAGATTTCCAAGGTACAAATTGTTCACATTCAAAAGTGTTTAAAGCATTGTTTCCATATCAGGAATACATCAATTTCTCACAATAATGCAGAATACCTGGTTGTTTCCATATCAGGAATACATCAACTGCTCACAATAATGCAGAATACCTGGTTGTTCCATATCAGGAATACATCAATTTCTCACAATAATGCAGAATACCTGGTTGTTTCCGTATCAGGAATACATCAACTGCTCACAATAATGCAGAATACCTGGTTGTTTCCGTATCAGGAATACAACAACTGCTCACGATAATGCAGAATACCTGGTTGTTTCCATATCAGGAATACATCAACTGCTCACAATAATGCAGAATACCTGGTTGTTTCCATATCAGGAATACAGCAACTGCTCACAATAATGCAGAATACCTGGTTGTTTCCATATCAGGAATACATCAACTGCTCACATTAATGCAGAATACCTGGTTGGTTGACCTGTTTATTTGTTTAAAGACAGTGCAGTGACACCCCAAAGTATTTTTCGTAAGTCCTCAAATGCTCTAAATTACATAATATATCTGTTAAAATCCATAAGATACATTTTTGACACCAGTGATGTCTTACTGTAGTATAATTACACTATTGTAGTTTTCGCTCTAATCATTTGCAGCAAGAACTCACAGAGTCCCTATGAACCTTTTAAGAAACATTTCATACCAAATTACAGAAGATTTGAAGCGTGTTACCGTCTTTAAAAGGGGACATAACTGTTTAGCGATGGACGATGTAAAGGGCTGCCTCAAAGTCCCTGGGTGGGGAGGTCTGTCCAAGTATCACTGGTGTTTCACCATTGTTCTAATCTTGAAAGAAACCTTAAGGTACATTTCTAAATATCCGATAATAGTTTAATTACACATCTCTAGTACGTCCTTTATCGTTCCATAGAGTCTAACAATAAGGCAACGGATGTTATTAAAGTGGAAATTGAAAGACAAAAGAAAGAAAAATAAATAAATTAAAATCTTTATTTTATTGATTTTCGAATTACTGAAATAAACGTCGTCAAATGAGTGTATTACTACAGAAACTAGTCACAAAATTTGTGTTATTGTTTTTAAACATTTCTAGACAAATACCATATGGTTCATTTTGAAGCAGAACATCTGTATCACACACTGTCAATATGGCATATGCGTATTCATAAAAAAAGATACATTCAGGCTAACATTAACATTGTATTTGTTTGCTTCTTCGCTATTTTTCTAGTTTTCAATGTTGGGTAAAGTGTGATTTTTCACCCCAATATGGCATTTATATAAATTTATATGTAGGTGAATTTTTTTTTTTCACGATGAAATGTATAAATATTCTCAGACAATAACTATTTGCATGAGTTGGTATTACATTTGGCGTGTGTAATAATTATAATACTGAAATAAAGTAAATCTCATACACATAATTAAATTTATTATAACTGCATGGTCAAGAAATAAAAATATCAACATTGTTGTCAATCTTATTTTTTCTAAAGACAATCTTTGGGTGGTCACTTAGGGAGAGAGCAAACAAAAACTCTGTTAATGTGGACACAACACCAACTTAATTGGAGCTACATTAATTAACAATCGGGCTACTTCGGTGTAGCCCGTTACTCCAAGGTTTGGCGGAATTAGCAAAAAAAAACAAAAAAAAAACAGAAACGGTTTACCTTGGTGTAGTCATTTGTCCCGAAATTAATAAGATATTACACGAATATGAACAATGGACAAAATAATTACTTATAAATTTTGCTGTTTACTGTAATACTGATTTTACATTTATTTTAAATTTAAAACAAAAATAGTTTATACTATCTCATCATCATGTATATTTATTTAACAATGTCTTCTTATGCATCGGATATCCCTTTTGGAATTTGTCCTTACAATTTCTTCTTCAAAAATGACAAAAAATAGCGTCTTTTTTTTAAAAGAGAGAAACATAATACTTCAATAAAAACGTTATTTTAGTTATCTAAGATGTATGTTAGGACTGGGTCAAGCTCTTCTTATTTTCGATTATTGTATACTTATTTATTTTACAAATTTTAAATATGTGATGTAAATACAAACATTGCTACTGAATTTACAAGAAAATACATACATGAATATATAAAGTTTTCTTTAGCGTTTTTTTTTCCGGGTGGGGCACGAGTGATAACATGTAGCTCCTGCATACCATAATACGTGGCAAGTTGAGTATTGGTGAAACATTACTGAAGGTCTGAAGTTTTGCAAGAATCCATTCCCTAGGTTCATTCTGCATACTCATTTTTATTGTTGTTGTGTTTTTTTGTTCAATTTTGCGAAAATGGTAAAGGACATAAAGGTTTTCATGACAAAACAAATGTATTAAAAATAATGATTTTGGACATCAGATAATACTTTGCCTTCACGTTGATGTGTCTAATTCCATCAATTCATTAATAGTATAACAGAAGGACTATTTACCAAACTCTCACCAACTGTCTTAATAATACGCATAACTACATTGCGGAGGCCCTCCCGGTGGGGATCCCTGTTCACTGAATCTCTTAAAGTAATGACAATTGTTCCCCCATATCTCCAAAAGTATTTGCCATAGTTCCCCAAAAGTATTTCCCTCAGATCTCTAAAAATTAGGCCGTTGATCCCTGGATCCCTGAAAGTAATGGTCAATGTTCCCTAGATATCTGAAATAATTGGCCATGTTTTCAGATCTCCAAAACCCTTGGGTGGGCCTCATTGTGTTACGTTTCAATGCCATACATTCAGATTATGTTTTGTTAAAGCACGCAGGTAAATGATTATTCCCATGTATATATTTGTAGCAGTTTTGCTATATATTTTAATTTGAACTAACAACAATAAGATTTAAAATATTCATCCACGTTTCACTCTTAACAGTGCATTGAATATATAACCGGCTTAGTTTCCCCAACATTAACCAAGCTGTGTAAAAACTTGGTTAAATCATACAGAAACGTATACAGTTTTCAGTAAAATTGCTTAAAATACCTAATCTTAACATGAACACTTCAAATGACTAAGTATCTAGGCCTAATTAGTTATGTTGGAGAAACCCGACCCGATCTTTACCTAGTCCTTATGGTATGATAGATACTTTGAGGTCCGTTTTGTCCCAACGTGTAATGCTTTATTCAGTACGCGGCACGCACTTCTATTTTCACTGCCGGAATCCCCCCTCTGGCGGTATGGTGATATTGGAACTATTGAATCAAAGTTTATAACGAAGTACGTAATTTAACAAATGAGACCAGCATTTTGTTAATTAATTTGTAAAGTATAAAGCATGCCTACAGCATATGTTAACGAATACCAGTCTAAATATTGACATAATGTCAAGAACCTTCTGTATGTTTTAACCGGATGGCAGACTAAGTAATGCATTGAGCGTTTACCAGTCAAATGCCAGTCTATAAATCCATATGTAATCGAATAGCAGTCTAAAACCATGACAAGAGCGTTCCGTAATGTGTAACGTGTGTACCAATCTAAATTATAACGAGAGCCAATGAACCATCAGTCTAATACCTGTATTTTACAAAGCGTTTAACGATAAAACACTGGTCAGTTTCGCTCTAATGACCTTCAGTCTACAAAGACGTTTATCTCAAAGTTAAACTGGCAGTAGTCACACCGCATATACATATGTCCACTTATCTGCAAAACGACAGTGTTGTGATATATATATATATTCCATACCACTTTCTGTCGGAACCGAACAATGAAACAATGAATGTATTTACAGGTAGCGGTCTTTCGAAAAAAAAAAACAACACAATAATACACACTTAGTTTGACCTGTCGTCTAATGCTTTAAAAGTTGAATGCCAACACAAAGGCAAAAGATAAACCACCGTACAACTACAACGCTTGGTACAAATACGGGTACTGCAGACGAAAATCCAATCATAGATCAATCACTAAGGTAACATTTTAACAAGAAAATAAAAGAAACGATAGAAATATTGCAAAGTAATAAAATAACACCATAATATGAACTATATACATACTTCAATTAATAATAAAAAATAAACACCTCTCTGTGTAAGACTGTACAGTTCGCCTCACCATATTTGAATAAACACTTGTCATTCATCAAGTTCCACACACAAATATAGAAAAACACCATCAGAGCAGTGCGCAATGCTTATAGCAGACGAATTACGTTAGTCGGAGCTTTCTTTTCCACAAGAGTCATTTATCTCAAATATCTTACTTGATCGTCTCCCCAGTACTAACTATTACTATTCTTTAATCCTTGAATGTACAAGGATGTTTTTTTCTGTCCTTTCATCTCTGTTGTACGCCATTTTACTCATAATAAAATCTACGATTTTATGAAACATCGTCTGCTGCGGTCCAAAACTGAGTCACCATTGTTGATGTGTATTGCTATTTGAATAAATCTATCAATGCTCAAACCTAACTTCTGTTTGCCATGTCTATTTCCCAGTGAATTATTACAATTCAGACGTTGAATTATGCATCATTTCTTAATAACATTTCACTTAAAGTCGATGAACGAACGATATATTTTTTCCGTAAAAGACTGCATTAAATTCACAAACTAGCGAGGTTTTTTGTTTATTGTTTTTTTCTCCTTCATTTTAACGTAAAAAGCTATGACCACACGCATAAACGTGAAACCATAAACTTCCACTCATGTTATTAACTTTCCCTTCCAAGGTTTTTGCTTTTTTTAAACATACTTAAATTCGTTTCTTTTTTTAACTAGCTTGTTAATGCCATGTGTATTTTTCTTGCTTCAATTTGCCAAAAAAACAAACAAAGAAAAAAACAATAAATATGTAATTGATATTGACAGAAACTGCTAGTGTTGTCACTATTCTCAATTTTTACCAGCACAATTGTATCCGCTTTTAATTACTTCAATGAATCTTCTAAACTCGCTGTCCTTGGGTACTTCACTGAGGAACGTCACAACATTTCTTCCTCCCTGCTTCTTTCCCATTATAAACAGTTTTTTCTTTCCAGGATTGGCGCTTAAGCAGTCGCAACTGGAACCTCCGCTAATCACCGGTTGGAGCTTCCGTAGATCGCGCTTTGTCATGTCTTGTTGTTTGAACAGTGCGTTAGCTTTTACTTTTTTGTTATTAACCGTTTGTCTCCATTTGCATCCATTTGTAATTTTCTGACTGACGTCGACACAACTGAAATTGAAACAAGAACCATCATTTTAATAGTGGACATTTTCAGATTTTATTCAAAAGTCTTTTCAGTTATTTCCACTCTTTTCAGTGTGATATGGTTTCACGGAAACGAAACCATGTAACACAGTATGCCTGTGAACGACACCATTGGTTAAACATCAACAGTAAGAGTGTCTTTTACAATTACCGTGCCAAGGCGATGATAAGTTCATTATTAATTAATTGCTAGATTATCATCCCCGACCTCCCCCTAATTTTCATGCCGCCCCGACCCTTTTTATTCATAAAAAAAATTAAGGAAAAAAAAAATAAAATCCTTTCACCCAATCCGTTTTTAGGAAAAAAATGGATGATAATCTAGCAATTAATTTATAATGGCATTATCATCGCCTATTATGACCTAATTTACCTAAAATATTGCTGTAGTGCATCTTATTTTATAGCATGACATTTAGACTTGTTACATGTGCGGACATTATATCATTTAATTAAATATTGCGATACACATATCAAGTTGACGTGATTAAGCATTTTACCTCTGGACACTGAATATAACAGTTCTAATACTATCTGATGAATGGCTCTTCGGGAAGCACAGAAAACAAAGAACATAATTAAATAAAGATGGTCCATGTAATCTATTCAGAGGGGTAATGCAATTCAGCACAGACTAACTCGATCCCTGTTTCAATTTGTGATCTGGCACGATTCATATAGTAACCAATTACCAAGCTGGCTCTAAGACGCTGACAAAAATGCACGAGACCAAAAAAAAAAAAAACAAAACAAAACAAAGAAAAAATCCCACCCAATAAGTTTTACTTTATGATCCAAGCGTATTAATCAGTTATTTGACTATTTAAAAAATGTTGCGAACGTGAAAACACAATCACCTTTGAAATTAATCATGAACTTTCTCAAGTATTGTACAACGACATGTTGAGTGAATAAGTCACGCCTAGTTATACAAACAAATCCCAACGGCGCACAACCTTAATCGTGAAAATTACATTCACACCTAAATTGGACGAACTGACCTGACGCGAGAATAATTATCGCTCCGCCCACTCGCCACGTGGGTGGCGTTGTTTGTCCAAGTAAATACAATGTAATGTTGACTTGGCCAACATCAGCTTGTCTAAGGAAAATGATGGCGCTCGAAGAATTATCGATCGCTGATCTGTTTAACTGATTAACAGTCCCACACCCCCTTAGAACATAACCATATTTTATTAATGGTCACGCTCCTCTCTGTGCATACCCGGAGCGGTAGAGGTTGCGAATTTGATCCCCAGCTTGATCTATTGGACTATCCAAAACGACACTCAGTACTGGTTCTACCCAGGAAACGAACTCAAAAGCTGTTCAGAAAAAGCTCTGAGCTAACTTCGAATTCGAGTTAAAATAAGTTAGTATAAACTAAACTCAATAAAACTGAACATGATGCTTTCGAACTAACATGCTGACACGTGCACACTGTTTATTTCTGTAAAACAACCCCGATTCATTCATAAAATATACACCATTATTTCAACACTATGTGATATAATATATAACAAAATTACCCATTGACGCTTAAAACATTGGCCAAGAAAAAAAAATAGCAGACTCGGTTATACTGAGAGAGTTTACAAGTAATAACTTACCAAAATTGGCTTCACAATACTTTTCAATAAGATTATCGAACACCAAAGGCTGCTTGCAAGCGATACATCCAATCCCAGCTACGATGAAATAAAACATACACACTATATATTAGGAATCTAAAAAAAAACACACATATATATATACTCTCATCATATATTTGAAATCTAAAAGTAACACCGTTTATCATACAAACACAGCCATTTATATGGTGTAGCAACCGGACTGTTGTTATGACTAGAATCATCATATAAAAAAGCAACGTATGTCAAACAAAAGAAATCAGTTTAAAGGACACCTATTTCGCTATAACTTATTTATTTAACAAAAAAATACTGTTACTCAAGTTTGGTGAATTAGAACAAAAATGTACAAAACATATATGAAAATAAAATGTATACATATAGATGTATGAATAGATATTTTTTCTGAGATTTTATTCACAATCATATGAGATTTTATTATTCAATGTTAAATTCTTGATAAAGATGCGTTTCTGCAAGCTGTAACTGGCTCATAGACAGGAAACGGTCAGCTGTAAGATACCATAGTTGAATTACTTTATAGCAGGTGCATAACGTTGTCTGTTTGAATTAGATTTGAAAAAAAAACCATCACAGATTATGAATACACCCTTGATGGCTTGGCTAAATTCAAATCGGATTTTCCAACCGGCAATCACTTTTTATTCCACTAGATAAACCAATTGAGGATAGAAAATAACTCATTTCAATCTGAAGCACTCCAAGTGTTTTGTCTTTTTATCAGAATACATAAAACTGGTATTAAGAATTATCAAATAGCCATTATACCGGAAAGGAGTAAATTTCCCATCAGATAATGGAGCTACCTGTTGAATGGATTTGTTTCATCTTTTAAAGTTTAAAACAGTTGATTATTTGATAACCATAAATAAAACCGTATACCATTGTGCCAAATATTTGTACAGAAGCGCTTTCATCTTTCTTTGATTTGAAAACTGCACATACATTTGTTATAAGAGAAGGACCAACTGGAAGTAAGCTTTTATCTAACAACTACGATAAAAGTGAAACACTACAATGCTAAATACTTACCGATATTTTCCATTGGATCGACCTTATCTTTTTTCCCCTTTTTGTCCTTTTTCTTATTCTTTTTGTCCTTGCCTTTTCCCTTTCCCCTGCCTTTGCCTTTGCCTTTACCTTTACCCTTACCCTTACCCTTGCCTTTGCCCTTCTTCCTTCTCTTTTTACATTTTTGACCATTTTCATCTTTACCCTTTTTACATTTACGGCGTTTTTTACCTCCCTTTTTATTGGTACCGGGATCTAGGCCACCATCAGTTGGCGGCCAAACCACATTCGGGTTGTTATCTACTGTCGGAAGTGGTGGCTTAAGACCTCCATTGTTTGCATCTGTTCGTCCAGCTATTTCGTCTATTTTCTTCTTACAATCATGTCTTTGATTAATTGCATGAACTGCCTTTTTGAATTCTTTATGTTTAGCTGCCCAATGACTGATGTAGGTAACTTCAAATCGGTCGCCGTTTTTAGAGCCCATCAAAAGTGTAGATTTTGCTGGATCTGTTGCAGCTTCGCAGTCACAGTTCGCCCCATCCATTATTACAAGTTTCATTCCTTTCATATCTTCTTTCTCTTTTGCAATATCAGTATCATTTGAATTCGGTTTAAGAACTGTTGTTTTATCTTCCTTGACAATAATAACTTTCTCGCCATTATCTTCGATTACCTTTTTGATTTTGACCTTTAAAACTGTGAATAAAAATAAATTTAGATTAAAGACATGCCTTACAAACAGCAAATGGATTTTAAAGCTTAAACTTTGAACTGTGATTGGTGTTAGTTATAAGAATTACAGAAACAGACTCAAATTAAAATAATGTTTAAAGACACAGGCAAAAATGACAATCTTTATTTTTCAGTTTTTTTTTCAGGACAAGGTCTATACATTCTAACATAAAAAAAACAACGACAATAAAATATATATTTTTTTATTTTGTTTGCTTGGTGTCATGCTAGTTTTGAATGAAATATGATTATGTTACAATGTTGCAAACTTTAAATGTAGTGAAGTATAAAGGCAAACAAAATAATAATTATTGTTTGCACGTGACCATCTAGGAAACATTCCTACCAAGTTTAGCTTCATTTGGTTCAGTGATTTCGTACACAAAATCTCCCCAAATCAAAACATGATTACTCATGATAAACCTGAAATCCAATTCAATTCAAAATTCAATTGGGTTAAGTAGTTTTGCAGTAGATTCTTTTTTTGATTTTAGACAATTAAAGAGCACAATTAACCTTAATGGTCATGTTCAGTGTTTCCGACCTGCACGATAAACACCACTTAGTGTAGGGAATCATCATTGGTTTTGCATTTGTGGGGTTTCAATATATATTTCTTTCAATTTCAGCTAAATTAGCCAGCTAACCATGCTACATGGTCTTAACGGAACGGAAAAAGCACTTACTATGCAGACTAACAAGGGAATATTCTTGCCAAGGTTCATTCGACTCGTAGAATATTTTTTTAAAACTTAAAGCCAACCAAACATATTAATCAACACTATATATCATCATACATATTGATTTTCCAATCTGCAAAAAGTGCATAAACACATCTTTAAATTTGATTCTATTGTTCTGATTGTTGAAATTTACCTTGCAGCTAAGTTTAGATTGATTTTCCGATCGGAACGATGATGAATAAAAAAGTTTGATACAATTTGACATCTGGAGAAAAAGAAAACCAATAGAAATTCCAACCAGGTTTGATACAATTTGACATAAGGAAAGAATACCATTACGAGGAATTCTTATCAAGTTTGATACAATTTGATATCTGTAAAAGAACACCAAGAGAAATTCCTACCAAGTTTGATACAATTTGATATCTGTAGAAGAAGAACACCAAGAGAAATTCCTACAAAATTTGATACAATTTGATATCTGTAGAAAACACCAAGAGAAATTCGAAACAATTTGAAATTTAGAGAAGAAGAACACCAGGAGAAATTCCTATCAAGTTTGATACAATTTGATATCTGTAGAAGAACACCAAGAGAAATTCCTACCAAGTTTGATACAATTTGAAATTTAGACATCTGGAGAAGAAGAAAACCAATAGAAATTCCAACCAGGTTTGATACAATTTGACATAAGGAGAGAATACCATCAAGAGAAATTCTTATCAAGTTTGATACAATTTGATATCTGTAAAAGAACACCAAGAGAAATTCCTACCAAGTTTGATACAATTTGATATCTGTAGAAGAAAAACACCAGGAGAAATTCCTACCAAGTTTGATACAATTTGATATCTGTATAAGAACACCAATATATATTCCTACCAGGTTTGATACAATTTGATATCTGTAAAAGAACACCAAGAGAAATTCCTATCAAGCTTGATACAATTTGAATTTTAGAGAAGAAGAACACCAAGAGAAATTCCTACCAAGTTTGATACAATTTGATATCTGTAGAAGAAGAACACCAAGAGAAATTCAAACCAAGTTTGATACAATTTGATATCTGTAGAAGAACACCAAGAGAAATTCCTTCCAAGTTTGATACAATTTGATATCTGTAGAAGAGGAACATCAAACGAAATACTAACCAAGTTTGATACAATTTGATATCTGTAAAAGAGCACCAAGAGAAATTCATACCAAGTTTGATATAATTTAATATCTGTAGAAGAGGAACATCAAACGAAATACTAACCAAGTTTGATACAATTTGATATCTGTAAAATAACACCAATAAAAATTCCTACCAAGTTTGATACAATTTGATATCTGTAGAAGAGGAACATCAAACGAAATACTAACCAAGATTGATACAATTTGATATCTGTAGAAGAACACCAGGAGAAATTCATACCAAGTTTGATACAATTTGAAATTTTGAGAAGAACACCAGGAGAAATTCCTACCAAGTTTGATACAATTTGATATCTGTAGAAGAACACCAGTAGAAATTCCTACCAAGTTTGATATAATTTGATATCTGGAGAAGAAGAAGCTTTTTTAAATATTGTTTTTCCGATTTGCACAGAAAACAGAATTTTTAAGAGGACCATATAATACTGACTGGCTCGTTAAGTGCCACTTGAAACACGTTTCAGAGAAGAACGTTTTCTTAACACTTTACAGCCGACGTAGAAGTGGGCAAAACCATACGCAGAGCGATGGCAAACTCTCACATGCGACCTGGTGATCTAAAATTCTTTACATGTCTGAACGACTCTTGGATGCTCTCCTAGACAGAGTTCGTGCACGTGGTATGATAAATTATGCACATCATAGCAAACGTATGTTCAGAATGTAATAACCAATCATGTGAGATTTTCCAGTTTTCTCTATTACCAAATTAACTGCTGGTAGAATGCCTAACAGGCAATTATATGAATGATTTCTGCATCGTCTCGCTATACAAGAGTAGACAAGAAATATTGAAGTTATGAGCACGCGTTGTCTAAATTAGTGAGCAGTAAAAAAGCACTATAAATGATAGAAATGCTTTATCTTTTTTTTTGACGTAGGCGTGCAGGCTGTCTGTTAGATGATATACATGATATGTCGGGTTTAGATCGTTCATGTATATCGTTTTCATTTGTCATGCCGAAAAACGAAAGTTCTTTGGCTGGAACACGGATGGCTGGAACCCCACATATAGTTCGAACCACTTCTTATCTGACCCCTACCGAGTTCCTATTTCGACGTAAACACCTGTACCTGTATGGTATGATGCTGAACAATACTTGGTTCGTACAACCCTTAAACTGAACTATTTTGTCCAGTCCCGTAGATCAATCGAAGTTCTACTGTAGACCCGATTTTGCGACGGATTTAATTAAAATTATTATAACCAAATACATTTGGCGAAATAAGATAAAATAAAATAAAATAAAAGAAGTTGAAAAATGTCTAATAACTGAACTCCTACCAAAATGTAGATAAATACTTAAAATATTGTGTGTGTTGATTTTCATTGTCAGAAACAACCACACGTATTGCATCCGTTGTAAAAAAATAATAATGATTCTAAATAATACAAGCACGTGAAGGTGGAGGGGCATTTCATAGGTATTGCTTTTGCCAGTCAGGCGTCAGAAATGAACGATTGAACGATTTGTTCTTACTCATACCGGAATGGCAATTGTAAGATCAGATTCTCCGTTTGGGCAACTTCTTCCGAAACAAGATTAACCATGCTTAAATCGATCCAAGAAATTACAGATGAGAAATAAAATCCTGGGTGTGTTTTCTGAATTAAAATAGTTTTGTTTTAAATTGTAATGCAGAAAAAATGCAAGATCTGTTACGGCTGAGAAATGAACTGTAAACAATAGTACGACAAGGGAATTTTAACACAAGTTCTAGCAATTATATTAACAGTTATAGAGGTAGCATATGCTGATCCAATTTATTGTACAACCACGGAAGTAATTTGATGTTTTACAGACAAGACGTAGCTATTGCCAAGCTTTGTTTAATTATGTCTGGTTTGAAAACGTTGATTATTTCTAGCAACTTTGATGTTTACAAAAAAAAGTGTTTTGTGAGTGAACTATGAGAGAGAGAGAGAGAGAGAGAAAGAAAGAGAGAGAGATGACGGAGGGTAGGGAAGGAGAGAGAGAGAGAGATAGAGAGAAAGAGACAGGAGAGAGATATGACATAATAAGAGAAAAAAAATAAAACCCGGATATATATATATTTATTAAAAGATTATCACATGTACTTATCTCATTAGGAAATAAATGCAAATGTGAAATATGCGTCTAGTAACCAAGGCCACCTGGTTGCTGAAATCGCAAACCAGTATAAATATAACTTTTGACGGTAAGAAAACAAGTACTAGTAAACACCTTGCACAGGTAAGACTTAGCAACAAAACAAGATAGAATTATATATATAATAGATGTATAATTTAAACAAATATAACAATTCCAAATCTGAGAACATTTCTTGATCTAGCACTTGATAGGACTTTTTAAAAAAAAAAAAAAAGCTTGGGGTGTCACTGCACTCTTAATAAATCCAAGCTGGTCAACTTACAGTTATTGTGCATTTTTATGTGGGTATGAACAGAAAATACTTAAAAAAAAATCTATGTGGATTTTTTACCTGGGAAATCCAAGACTTCATTTTATATGGAAAAAAGAACAAAATTCAACTGTGTAGTGAGACCTTATATTGGCGAATTAGTTGTCATTCTGTTGCAAATGGAGTTTAAGATGAAATCAACATTCGGTGACTCCAGAAAAAAGACAAATAGCCGATCCTTACCAACTTTGGCCCAGCAGTAACTGTCCAGAAGACTTTCATACGTAAGAGGAAGTTTACAAGGATCACATACATTGGCAGCTGAAAAAATAAAACAATACAAAATATGAACAAATGGTCATGTAATAAATGAGTATGGAAACACACATTGGCAGCCGAAAAAATAAAACAATACAAAATATGAACAAATGGTCATGTAATAAATGAGTAGGGAAACACAAATTGGCAGCTGAAAAAAATAAAACAATACAAAAAATGAACAAATGGTCATGTGATAAATGAGTATCGTTAACATAAATTGGCGGCGGAAAAATTAATAAACAAAATTTAAACAAATGGTCTTGTGATAAACGAGTATTGAGAACACACATTGGCAGCTGAAAAAATAAAACAATACAAAAAATGAACAAATGGTCATGTGATAAATGAGTATCGTTAACATAAATTGGCGGCGGAAAAAATAAGATACAAAAATTAAACAAATTGTCTTGTGATAAACGAGTATGGAGAACACACATTGGCAGCTGAAACAAATAAAACAATACAAAAAAAATGAACAAATGGTCATGTGATAAATGAGTACGGAGAACACACATTGGCAGCCGAAACAAAATAAAACAATACAAAAATTTAAACAAATGGCCATGTGATAAATGAGTATTGAGAACACCCATTGGCAGCTGAAAAAAAATAAAAAAATACAAAAAAAATAAACAAATGGCATTGTGATAAATGAGTACGGAGAAAACACATTGGCAGCTGAAAAAAATAAAACAATACAAAAAAATAAACAAATGGTCTTGTGATAAATGAGTTCGGAGAACACACATTGGCACCTGAAAAAATAAAAGCAATACAAAATAATTAACAAATGGTCATGTGACAAATGAGTACGGGGGACACTCATTGGTAGCTGAAAAAATAAAACAATACAAAATAACTAACAAATGGTCATATGACAAATGAGTACGGAGAACACACATTGGTAGCTGAAAAAAATAAAACAATACAAAATAATTAACACATGGTCATGTGATAAATTAGTATGGAGAACACACACTGGCAGCTGAAAAGAAGCAGTATAGAATAATTTACAAATGGCCATGTGATAAATAATTACGGAGAACACATATTGGCACTTAAAAAAAAAAAAAACAATACAAAAAATAAACAAATGTTCATGTGATAAACGAGTACGGAGAACACACGTTGACAACTGAAAACAATAAAACAGTACAAAAATATTAACAAATGGTCATGTGATAAATAATTACGGAGAACATACATTGGCACTTAAAAAAATAAAACAATACAAAAAATAAACAAATGGTCATGTGATCAATGAGAATCGAGAACACACAATGGCAGGTAAAAATAAAACAATACAAAAAATAAAAAAATGGTCATGTGATCAATGAGAATCGAGAACATACATTGGCAGGTAAAAATAAAACAATACAAAAAATAAACAAATGGCTATGTGATAAATGAGTATCGAGAAAACACATTGGCAGCTGAAAAAAACCAATACAAAATAATTAGCAAATGATATATGTAATCACCATGTATGGATCACACACGTTAACAGCTGAAACAAATTAAACAATACAAAATAATAACCGATGTTTATGATGGATGATAAACGGGAAATGTGATTACCGATTTTATTTTCCTTGTTTAGAGCACTCACATTTGCAGCTATAAAGCAAAACAACACAAAATAAATATTGATAACCGAGTATATTTTCTTCATATAGAAAACACATTGGCAGCTTAAAAAGTAAAACAATACAAAAGAAATGTGATAACTAAGTATATTATTTATCTATGGGGCACATATTTTGGCAGCTAAAAAAGAAAACAATACAAATGGGGGATATGATAACCGAATATATCTTCTTTGTATACAGCACACACATCGGCAGCTGAAAAAAGTTTACAATACAAATGAAATATGTGATAACCTAATGTATTTTCTAAGTATCAGCGTACACACACTGGCAGCAAAAAAAGTAAAACATTACAAAAAATGGACATATGATATGATAACTAAATGAATTTTCTATGTATGGAGCACACACATTTGCAGCTAAAAAATATCAATACAAAAATAATAAGGATATGCGAGATGTGACAATCGAGTATGTCATATTCTCAATAGTATGCTCTCTAGGTAGCAGCTTCCTTTTGTGCTAATTAGTAAAATAATTATAAACTAATTATAAAGCAATTTAACAAACTAACTTGCAGGTTTTCTATTTCGCACAAAGATTTTCACCTGAAAGCATAAACTACTGTTATTGATAGGCATGTTTCATGTTAACAGTAAATTGAATAAAATTTGCACAGACGGCGTGAAAAGTGTGTCAATAATCAAGTCTGATATGTATTTAACATTTAGGTTTATCGCATGAACTTATTTCTTAATTATGTATTGAATTAAAAGTCAATCTGGTGTAATACTAGACGATACAAAGTGCATTAAGTACATTAATGAAACGTGAAAATGTAGTAATGACTGGTAATTTTAATTTATATTAAAGAATTGCATGATTTGAGACCCTGCGTATACGACAAAACAAATACTAAATGTCAACACGGTTTATTTTAATTTTCAAGCATACGTTAGAGCTGGTACAAGGCTGGACGGAGCAGGTACAAAAGACAACTCGAGATCTCGCAAAACTCGTCTATCTGCCTTCTTCGTCTTAATAGAGTTATGCTAGTTTTTTCACTAATTCTTTGAGTTATATGCATTAGTCTAAATCTAAGATTTAGCCAATTCTCATTCGTATGAATAGTGTTTTATGAAGGACCGCTTGTAATGGAAGAACAGAAAGCAACGGAAGAAAAGAAAACGGAAGACTACTTTACTGTAATATGTAACACCCCTGATGTCACCAAGCACACGCAACGATCTTTTTTTTTTTTTATCTATTAATGGAATGAAATTTAATGGAAAGCATATATTGAAAAGATAAAGAAACGCCTGGTCAGTTTGAGAGCCACATTATCAAACTATCGTAAGCGATATTTACAGTTTTTAAAATATGCATGTAAATATACTGCAATAATGATAGTCACATCAATTGATCGTATTTATTTATCATTTCAGTATATTTTCATTCCAAAATGAAAATAAATTTGGTCGTACCAATTACTCTATTATCCACGTCCCTGATATCTCTCGAATCAGGGCTATTTATCCCCGATGAAAAACCAAGGAGCTCCATGCCTGTCACACAATTCTTAGTTATTGAACATTTACTAAACAAATTGTGACGTCATTCAAAGTGAAAAAACAGAACAGGTTTAACTGTTTTTTATTCATATAAAACTTTCTTAGGTCGTCTTGATTCATATTCAAGTGAAATATCCGTTGTTGTTACACGGATAGCCATCCTAACCATTCATTAAGTTGTCTTTGTTACGCTACATACATCAGTTTCTTGTTGCATTTGTTATTTTAGCTTTTTTAGTAAGCGCGCGTTATAAAAAAATATGAGTACCTTTGTCCCTATTTGAAAGTTCTAAATTATTTTCACAAAATATATTGCCTGCAACCTGCACACATGCTTATAATTTTGCATTCATCAGACAAATAAACAATGTTAAATGCCTTTCATTTGCTACATCTGAATAATCACCACCATGACACATTGAAGCTAAATACGGTGACAAAGACGTATAGGCGGAGATTTAGCTCGGAACTGTAGAACTCGCTATAGTCATTATGAGATTTAAACAAGATGAAGTAGCAATGGATAATGTAACGACAACGTGGACACAATCCAGACTAACCTACTTGATCCAACACTTATGGTATTCATGAATTTAAAAGCAATGACAAAGACGTTTTACTTTATGATATGAAAGGATGTATGTTACTTGCCAGCTTAGAAAACATTATGTCAGCAAGGTCTATAGGGAGGATAATTTGAATTAAAGTCCCCACCTACTTTTTTAATTTGACTGGATGGAATTTTTATTTTATTATTTTGAAAACAGTTTTATTCCAACAAAGTATGACGAATCATTAAATGATGGAATTATATGACATGGGTATATATATATATATATATATATATATATATATATATATATATATATATATATATATATATATATATATATATATATTGCTTTTTCAAGTATTATGCTATCATAAAAGTAATATACAGCATTCGATAAGGAACATTAGTTTTGTGCTGTTAATAAAAAAACTAATTTGGTTGCTTCATTACCATTATAATGTTTGACAAGTGTTTCGTTATCATTATAATGTGTAACAAGTGTTTCATTATCATTATACTATGTAATAAATGTTTCATTATTATTATAATGTGTAACAAGTATTCCTTTATCATAATAAAAAATGATAAATGTTTCGATATAATTATAATGTGTATCAAGTGTTTTATTATCATTATTATGTGTAGCAATTGTTTCATTATCATTATAATGTGTAACAATTGTTTCATTATCATTATAATATGTAAAAAGTGTTTCATTATCATTATAATATGTAACAAGTGTTTAAGTATCATTATAACGTGTCACAAGTGTTTCATTATCATTATAATAAGTAACAAATGTTTCGATATCATTTTAATGTGTAACAAGTGTTTCATTTTTATTATTATTATTATTATTATTATTATTATTATTATTATTATTATTATTATTATTATTATTATAAGTAACAAATGTTTCAATATAATTATAATGTGTAACAAGTGTTTTATTATCATTATACTATGTAACACGTGTTTAAGTATCATTATATCGTGTCACAAGTGTTTCGTTATCATTATAATAAGTAACAAATGTTTCGATATCATTATAATGTGTAACAAGTGTTTCATTATCATTATAATAATTAACAAATGTTTCGATATCATTATAATGTGTAACAAGTGTTTCATTATCATTGTATTATACAACACGTGTTTAAATAGCATTATAATGTGTAACAAGTGTTTCATTATCATTATCATATGTAACAAATGTTTCGATATCATTATAATGTTTAACAAGTGTTTCATTATCATCGTAATAAGTAACACGTGTTTAATAGCATTATAATGTGTAACAAGTGTTTAAATATCATTATAATGTTTAACAAGTGTTTCATTATCATTATAATGTGTAACAAGTGTTTCATTATCATTATAATATGTAACAAGTGTTTAAATATCATTATAATATGTAACAAATGTTTCGATGTCACTATAATGTGTAACAAGTGTTTCATTATCATTATTATGTGTAACAAGTGTTTCATTATCTTTATAATATGTAACAAGTGTTTAAATATCATTATAATATGTAACAAATGTTTCGATATCACTATAATGTGTAACAAGTGTTTCATTATCATTGTACTATGTAACACGTGTTTAAATAGCATTATAATGTGTAACAAGTGTTTCATTATCATTATCATATGTAACAAATGTTTCGATATCATTATAATGTATAACAAGTGTTTCATTATCATCGTAATAAGTAACACGTGTTTAATAGCATTATAATGTGTAACAAGTGTTTAAATACCATTATAATGATTAACAAGTGTTTCATTATCATTATAATGTGTAACAAGTGTTTCATTATCATTATAATATGTAACAAGTGTTTAAATATCATTATAATATGTAACAAATGTTTCGATGTCACTATAATGTGTAACAAGTGTTTAAATATCATTATAATGTTTAACAAGTGTTTCATTATCATTATAATATGTAACAAGTGTTTAAATATCATTATAATATGTAACAAATGTTTTGATATCACTATAATGTGTAACAAGTGTTTCATTATCATTTTAATGTGTAGCAACAGTAAATAATTTCGGACGGAGCGGATATTGTTTTTGCTGACGTTAGAATTCTTTAAAATTAGCTTTCTTTTGTTTCAGAAAATCCAAACACAAATGGATAACAGCTGGTGAAACCGACAATATAAATAAAATTAAAATTGAAAATAAAAGAAACGCACTTATTAGATAAAGTTAACACATGCTTAATTTTGCGAGTGGTAAAATACAAAAAACAGATACAAAACTCTAATGATTAATACACTGCCATTAAAACGAAATAAATACTGTAAACCACAAAGCCATGACACACACCTAACATTTGAAATGAAATTGATCTTGTTGACTAATACCCAGCAGATGAATGACTTTCTTATATCGCGTGTCGTTTGATAAAACCCCCCACTGCAATGTCTCTTTTATCATGACAGTCATGAGGACACTGATCTCCCGCGTGTTAAATGTGTGTAAAGCTAGAATACATGAATACTGAACAGAACAGCTAACCTACCATCTGGCGTTTTGTGTTTTTTTATTTTCAACAGCTAACCCGCTATCTGACATTTTACATATTTTCTCAAAATGTATCAAAGCAATTTTTCTCGAAATTTTAACGTGAACCAGAAAGAACATATTGGATAACAATGACCAAATCTGTTTTTTTTTTTATTTATCTATCAAATTTGGCATTGTTTACGATTATAATAATGTTACTCAATATTTTAACGACGATATCTAAATTACAAAAGTGACGGGTTAGCGGTTCCGTTTAGTACATGTACAACTATTGTATACTGAACGGAATAGCTAACCAGTCACTTTTGTATTTCAAATATCTTCGTCAAAATATTGATTAGCTTTACTAAACTTTGTAAACGACATTAACAGACAATTTTGCATTGATTTTACATTGACCGATTGGTCATTGTTATACGTAACAATTGTTATACTTAAAATACTTTTATCAGACTCCTAAATATGTAACGTCATATTAAAGTTCCTTATATTTCAAATTTTACTTATTCCTAAATCTGTTAATATGGACATTGTCTCGCCTTTGGAACAATTTCTTTTTTATGAGAAATAGAACAAATAAAAACATATTATATATACCATAATGCTAACAATTTTAATTTTATTCTCAGTTACGCTGCTGTGGTTATATAGAAAAAAATCAATGTATATTATATTGCAATAAAGTATTGTTTATGCACCAGACCTCTCAATCTAATACATCTGTTTAAACTCGAATTGTACGGTTCAGTTTGTTTCACGAACCATCTGTCTTGTGTTTACAATTTACGTTTTAATAGACATCCATGTATTTTATATTTCTGGTTTTATCCAACTAATTAAACAGTTGTTAATTCTCTGTGTACGAACTAATTCGAGTTTCGTGAACAGCTGGTTTTAATTTTCTATCAACAAACACACATACAAATCACATTTGGCGAAGAAAAATGGAACGCAAATGGCCCGACAGACATCCGAAAAAAATAGTTAAAATTATTAAATGCTGCATCATGCAGCGATTTGCAATACATATAACATATGTCATAGTCAGTTGAATTTAAATATGCAATTAATCTTTTTATACTACAATTACGCTTGTATGAAAAAATACAGCCCACAATACATAACAGTACTACGTGCCTGGTTATTCCCATTCCCATTGCATGGGCTGTTAACATGGAGCCTGTGATTAAGACCAAAGCTATGCATTTCTACAGTACGTTACCTTTTGACACATGATTAATTGTCTAATAACACCCCGGATTGTACCTGAAGCGATGTACTAATTGGCCACTAATTGATGTACGCTATTTTGGTTGCCTTCGTAATGACAGGAGCAAGCACCTTGTCGGAAGTCAGGATATATTGCAAGACATTCTTATAACTGACGTATCATGTTAAACAGGCATGCGGGTTCAAGTGTCAATTATTCTTGGAGCCAATAAAATACCGAAAAGATCAAATTTGCATTTCTGATTTTAATTTAAAAAACGTGAAATGTTTTAAAGAAAGCATATCAGGATTTTTTTTCAAAATGTTAAAACTGACTGAAAACATCCTCCCTCCAATATAACATGCCTATAATATACTCACTGACCCCGTATTGTCATAAGGATATCAATTCAACATGCCAAAATGATATATTTAAAATGATTTTCCTAACTAAGCCTACGCGCCCGGGTTAGACTAAAACAGATTGTAACAACAAAATAGGTTTCTTGAAACATATACATTGCAATTGCTAGCATTACTCACCATGAACAGATTTAATAACACCGAGACTGCTATTTTCTTTATTTGCGTTAAGACCTTATTATGAAATTTTAATATATACTTGTATCAGACTAATATAACTTTAATGGAAAGGGTTTGGAGAAAATCCTAATTATCTGCTGTAACTGGTGCATATAAAAACACGCTGTTTAATTACGACTTCTTTACGCCCGTTTATCTCTGTATTTGTCTTTGATATTTTGTTTGTGTAAAGTTTTATTGCTCGGAGAAGAATGGTTTGAATTAAATAACACTCAAATACAAAACGTTAACAGTTTAATAATAAAGGGGATTTGCCGACCGATTAGAGCACCAACATTCAAGTGTACTAGTACTGAGAACAAAGCGGGCGTCATTTCAAAACGGGTTCATTAACACTTCTGGTTAAAAAAATTCTAATTAAATAATATCCGATAAACGAAACCATTAGAAGCGCAGAACGTAACCAAAAATTAGGAAAATAACAAACTCGGTTTTATTTAAGTGCGTTCATGTGGGGAAGTAGGGTAATAGCGGATTGCTAATATTTTAGCGATAGTGAATGAGAAGTCTATCCCAGAAACTCACATGCCCCGAATCAGGTATATTGACCCCAAATGAAAAAGCTGGGAATTAAAGGTCTGTCTCACAATGCATAGCAATTGAACGCTTTCAGTTGAAACAATGACCAATCAACGGGCTCAACTGTCGCTTTCCCAACACTTTTATTAAACGGACCCAATCGGGAGAGCAGAGTCCATTCTACAATGATTGAGCTTCGCGATTGAAAAAATAATCATAAATAATAACAAGACTGAGTCAAAGTACAAGGTGACAAGATATGAAAATAAAACCAACATAACGGAATGAGGATGTGTGGTAGTAATGAAGGTAAAACTGATTCTGAGGAACTAGATATAAAAGTAGTAAAACTTGCTGAGATATGATCAAATTGATAACTATCACCACAGTGGTTGGAGAGATAAGGCGGGCATGTAGACCAGACAGCAGCGGAGCATCTCGCTACGAACTGAGCTGAGTGTTATCAATCGAAATGAGAAAAGCCTGAACATTTTTGGAAAACACAAACACCATAATTACGCTGGCTTGGATATCAGAAAAATAACACAAATATTGAAATCATTACAGGACTTGCGTGTGCTTTAAACCAAAAAATAATAATTTAAACTTTTACCGAAAACGATGTCATTACTATTTGAAACAAGGTAAAGTATTCAAACTCCGGATAAAATTAAACATTCCAAATTTTATGAATCACTTAAATACTGATTTTTATTACCCGAAAGTTAGACTAAAAAGAAACAGAAAGAGCTGCACGAGTAGATGGAGTATAGCAAAGTGTGTTTATGGTTATCTAAATGCGGTATAGCGCATATAGCATACTTAGGTATCCAAGTAATAGCGGAAAGACCCTAGCTACGTCTGTTTATAACTGCTGCAGTTATTTTATGATCCAGTGATAAATCATCCAAAAAAATGTACATTCCTATATGTTTTTGTGCTATATTCCTCAGTTATAAGCTACTGTATTTCGTTTGTGCACTTGTAGGAACAAGTACCACAAATCATCATTTTTGTGGTAAGAGAAAAAAGTTGGTAAGATTAATTGTTTACACAGATGTTGAAACAAATTGAACCCGTGTTTGAAAGATTGAACGGTGATGCACAGGTTGTTTGTTGTAAAATGTATCATGTGTACAGCTTTCCTTCATATTTATATCAAATTTGATTGAACAATATTACAAAGAAATACCATTGCTTGATCGAACAATGTCAAACAGATACAGAAGAAATGCACCGATGTCTGAACTGAAATATTGAGCTGTGCACAGTTGTTTGTTGTAAAATGTATCATGTGAACAGCTTTCCTACATATTTATATCAAATTTGATCGAACAATATTAATATTAGAAAGATATAGAAAAATGTACCCATCTGAATGTATACAATGGTGGTATACATTTCCCAACATGCGTATATTAAATTTGAACGAACATCATAAAAATTTAGATTTACGTTCTGTATCCGAACAATTATTGAAGGTAAAATAAATATTTTTAAAGCATTGCAAATTTAAAAAAAATATGACCAATAGAGGACAAACACATCCACAAAATCAAATTATGGTAAAACACAACCAATTACAGAACAATCATTATCAGTAATAGATAGACATTCAGATGAAGTGAAAGAGGTCACCGCCTAGGAAAGGTCAGTAGCATACATCAGCACGGGAAGCTTAAACCTGGCTATCGGGCACATCACACTTCGTTCTTCCCCCGCTGTCACATCACAAAATAAAAAAAGTGTAAATTATAAGTAACCCCACTACACTGTTTTCTAACAAATGCGCAGCATATGTAAATAGTTAAAAAAACCTTGTATAAGTAGAATTCGATACTGATAGAAGAAGAGTCTTTATATCATTTCGGTATACAATGTAAATGTAAGCAATTTTATTACTTGAATACGATTTGACATTTTCATCGATTTATCCAGCATGGCAGATCACACATTCTGGCATTAAAAACCTTTATACACAGTTTGAATAAGATAATATTTGTTATAATTTGCATCATGCGCTACCATCAATAGTTGTGTTATTAGACATCTTTAAAGATTAAAAATAATATTTCACCTGAAAATAAAGCAAATATAAGGTCAGTAATTAAAACAAACAAACAAAACAAGCTACATAGAACATTTCAAGTTAAAAATGAAATTGTTTCCGCAAGTAGCATACACATACACACATACATAATATATAAATATATATATCTATATACTTTGTTATACTACTTAACTATTTTATCAATATCTATCTTGGATATAAGTGCCACTTTATGTGTTTAATGGGTATCGCTCGTTTGATATTGAAATAGAAATAAATGTGTACTCGGTGTATTGAAATATGGCGAAATAATTCAGGAATTTACAGTTGGTTCATTATCTAAATAGCACTTTCCCAACAAACCCAAGAGTTGCCTGTTGGAAGATAAATCAGGCCGACACACTCATCATCGCTTTTACTGAAAGCTATCTGAAAATTTAAAAAAAGCAATAAAGTGTTAATGATAAATGGTGAAAAGTATGAAATGTTGTATGTATATTCAAAGAACGTGCAACATTGTTTGGAGTACATGTTTAAATGGTATCTACTATGAATTCTTTGTAAGCAGACGCTTCTCCTGTGGTTATTGGAAACATTTTACATCTGAAAATGAAAATTATGGAAACAAACAATAAGTAGAACAGGTTAATTCAATAAAAATACAAATATCATTTAGTAGTTTTTTTTAATGAGAATATGTAAGGTTCTGTATAGGAAGATAAAGTAAACATCACACATATTTCTAAGCACAAAACATTTTACATTTATTGCCTTGAGCTTTTGGCTAAATTCGTTCTTAATTTAACTGATATTAAGAAGAGAAATACTTTTTATAAACCATTTTATTACATGTTTCTTGATATACAAGATACACTGCTATTTTAAATATGTATTTTAACATCAAACAAGCACTTGTGCTCAAACGTGCAACATAATCATTAGGGCGTATTGTTTAACGAATCGCAATCGATACACTTCAGCAAGGCGAACTTCTTGTGCAGTCTCGTATAAATGGAAATAAAATCAGTCAGGTAAAAACAAATTTCAGACAAAACATATCACGTTTTATATGTTCAAACTTAAATAAGAACACAAATACATACCCGGGATTGTGTGTTGCTCAGAAACACAAACTAACAGGTTATTTGAAATAATGGGAAAAGAATGGTTTCAAACGCACAAGCATCGTAATACATAACTCCAAAATAATTCAACAAAATATCGCCAGTCAAAATAATGTGTAAAAAGGATGTTAGAATAATGGATAAAAATCTACAAGTCCTCTACCATGTAACATAAAAGATAAAATATTAAGGAAACTAGTTATCTATACTGCAAATCGAAAAGAACAAGATTTTTTTCTCTCTACCTAAAATACTCTGACAATTTCCAACAGTAAAATATCAAATATATGTCTTTAATTTATATATATTTATAAATTATAAATTAATTTATTATACTTTTTATAAATCGTCAATGCAAATAGTCCAAATCCAATCATCAAGGCCTTTATAAAACACATTTGATTAAAATCTCCACAAGTAATAAAATTTATAAGAAATATAAATTTGTCGAATTTTAATAATAAATCTGTTAAAATGTTGTTCTTTTTTATTGATTCTTATACCTATGCCATCTTCGTTATTTCTATCTGTCTCTCTTTTAACTATCTAAATACCATTAGTGTAATTCTGTCATCAATTAGAAGCACTGCCTTCGTCTTGACAATTAAGTTTGAAAGTCAACTAATTGCTTAAGGAATTTATTTGATGATTAGTTCGTACAGCATGTTCTACCAGTAGATACATCGTGATGAAATGGCAGGACAAGCAACCAATCTTGGATGCGTTTTGGAAATTGCATCTTACCCTTAAATTATTTTAATGATCTGTTCACAAATGGAACCATGCTCTGGAAAATGACAGACATGAACAACAATGTTTGTATGATGAAATAAAATAAAACAGTTTTTGTGTAATCGTATGCATTTGGACCAAGCATGTTTGGTTATATATGCTTATAATCAAAATAAAATGAATATCACTGCTTGGTTTGTAAAGGGACAATAGTAATGGAGCTGTTGTACAAACACAAAACAATGCAAACCAAAATCAACATGAAACTATCCATAACCAGAAGTTAATCATGAGTCTGTGGTAGGTTTGTAACGAGGAAGGCAATGCTTGTAATCAAATATTGATCTAGTTGTTCAATAATGACATCCTATTGATTCCTTTGTTAACTGTTTAATTTTCTAATTAATCGTATCTTCGTTTTGATTAATGGAATTCGAC
This sequence comes from Panopea generosa, assembly GCA_029582155.1. Taxonomy (NCBI): domain Eukaryota; kingdom Metazoa; phylum Mollusca; class Bivalvia; order Adapedonta; family Hiatellidae; genus Panopea; species Panopea generosa. Next base: position 66,366,046 of record CM055902.1, read on the forward strand.
AAATGGTTTGAAACGTACAAATAAATCAGAGCCGGACATACATTAGTTGGTTCATATCTAGCGGATAAAAGAGTGTAATATAGTTTTGAAACCATTGCTTGAAATGTCTATAAATGTCTATACTTATCTTCAAAATTGTAAGATAAATTACAAAACCCTTGAAAGTAACAAATTTACATTTGGTGTATCTATTAATAACACCGTGAAATCTGATTCAAAGTTTTTGTGAGTTAAAAACAGAAAAAAATGGACACGTTCTTGTGTCAACAAAGATAAATGAAATAACAGTACGTGGTGGTAGTCTCACAAAATGTACGTTTGAAGTTTGTTTAATGTTATTCAAGATATATGATTATACAGAAATATAAACACATTGTCACAAAAAATAGTTTTGAACTATTTTGAAAGAAAATTGCCACCTAAATTTGTTATTTTCTGTGCAGTCTCTGGTTTAAATTTGTCTTTTTCATATTCTTTATATTTATGCAATTAACAGCTATGTGTTTTATCTTTAAAAAATCGTGTATTTATCAAACCACAGTTACATAAATACTCAAATAAATGTGTTCTTGCTTGTTCAAGCAAAATTATGCTCCAAAAACATAAGCAGTTGAATATTGGAATCAAATGTCGTCATTTCTGAACATTGGATTGGTCTATAGGGGTGAATATTATATGTTTAAATTATGGATTAAAATAACAGAAAAAAAATTAAAGAAATACACAAATAAAGTTTTGGTAAATATTAGCTAACTTACCCTCGCTTATCGGTCGACCTTGACCTTGACAAAATACATAGCACCATACAATAAATTTAAGCACAAGAAAAATAATGAACAATGTGTACTAACTGTTGAAACAATCGCAAATATCGGTGTTGCGACCATTAGAGCAGCAATAAATTTTGAGATTAACAGAAAACATTAATAAAAAACAACAACACCCAAATAATTAGAAATATCTAATCTTCAATCATTTTACTTTCTTTACTGTGACAACAGCGTTTGGTAGTTTTAGAGACGCTTGAAAAAAGTTTAAAGATTAAAGCGTGGAGAGACAGATAGATAACTGTATAACAAAAGATATGAGTATAAGTGCAAGGTCACCCTTTAGGTACGCGTCTGTTTGATCTTAATATAAAGCACAGTCTCGGTATAGAATATGTATATACCGTATAAACCATGTTCACATATTTCATTTTATGCAATTAGTCCAAATAAAGATTTTTTTTTTAAATCTCTTTCATTGAATTGCTGCAACAATTTATATTATCAACTGAACATCTTAAGCTGTTTTATACAGAGATCAAATGACACGTACCCAGTTGTAAGGACTGACAATGAAATGAAGAGAGTAATCTGCAAGACGATGAAATTATATAAATATACATATATATACAGAGAATAAACAGAAATAGTAGAAACAATAGTATATACTTTACATGTCTTATTATTTTTCTATATTACATATGACGTGAAATTATGTACCTCAATTAAAAACACACCCATGTTACGGCTGAAATAATTAAAACACTTGCTGCATATATACCTAAAACAATATATGTTGTTATTAAGCAACACTAATTAAACAATTATATTTCTTCGTATATATCTACAAGGTGTAAGCCCACCATTGATTTTTTACTCTTTATTCTACAGTAATTAAAAAAAGTTTGCAGGTTTGTCATTCTTAAGAGACCCCAATAAAAGAAGTGAAATTTACATTTTACTGTTTTTCAACCTCTACACTACCAATATATGATGAGAAAGGTAGGGCGCCGTGTGTCATCCAAGAGATTTTTTTCTGTTTAGTGTGTACACTGTTGACAAAGTGAAAGTAGACTTCCGAAATCATGTAGTCATACCCAAATTTCCAAGCATCATTTTTTCTAACAATGATTATTTATAACCGCCATTAAGTGACTACCCTACGGAAGCATTTCCCGTTTGCAATGGTGGTACTATGCCTACAAGCATAACACACCAATTGGGAACAGGATATGTCTCCATGGCGGTCATAAATTATTTGGGAAGGAGTTTCCCGTCTATGTAGAGATGTAGTGTGCCTAGTTCTTGATAACTGCTGAACGGATCAATGAAACATGGATTAGATGGCTGAACACCGTCATGTTACTGTAATACTGGTAAGAAAAAGGCGAAATCAACAAACAAACAACAGTCTTTGATGTTTTGCTAGATTTACTGTATCTTTGATACCTCCATAGATCTAGAATGAGGCTAATAGCAGCTCTGTTTCTTCTATAAAAGCCTTATAAGCGTTTTCGATATTTGTTCACGTGCCACCGCTTGAATGTTTCGAAATATTTCATGATTTTTTTTAATAGATAACGAAAAACAATGTTTTGGAATTGACTTTAAAATTACCAAGTATACGATTAAGATACAATGCCCCGAACAAAATTCATTTCTTGACAGATGCTCAATTTTGAATGGTACTGATTGCGAAAGTGTGATATTTTCGAGAGAGAAAAAAGAGAAACTTAATTGAATGAATATTTAGCGTCATTTCTATGCCATCGAGGGCTAACATACGATCAGTAAACCTTACCATTGTTTCCTGGGATCCTGGAAGGTTAACCAGTACTCGAGCACACCCCGTAAAAAGACTTAGTAAATGACAAGGCATTGCGGCTGTCTTTTTTATAATCACAAAATGCTCAGACTCACTTGCTACAACAGATGTAAGACATGGTTCAAAGACTGGGATTTATGGAAATTACAGATTTCCAGAATTGTAGACCCTGTGCACACGCATAAATATCTATTTGCGATTTATAAGATTTTAGTGCGTGAAGCCAGGTTATCTCAGATTCACCATGTTTTATAGCAATTACTGAGGTATTGGTTTTTATATCTAAGATTAAGAGGTTTTCGCGGTTTGTTTTGCATTCCTTTATCAACGAGTGCTGCATTTTCGTGAGATGTATCTGTGAGAAGCACGGTATTGCATATTAGCTAGTAATAGAACGGTAAGATCACTAAAGTATATAGTGTTATAATGTGTTTTGAGGTACATTATGTGAAATCCTACATAGTTATTTGGTTAAAGCGTGTGTAATTCTTTGAGTAAATATCTGCTGATACTTGTATTACAAATAAAATATGTATGACATATAATATACGAGTTAGAGTGTGGTTATGGCATTGGACGGTTTCAGGATTTCAGATGAGGGAAGTGTGGTCCACGTTTTTGGCTACTTCTTAATACGGGTGTGGGGCATTCAAAATGACGTTGTTTTTTTTTTAAAAATGATTTTAGTGCAGAATGAAATTAGTTTCGTATTTTGATTTTCAATACAAAACTAACTCTAACGTTTTCAGCCTCGATAATTAAAAAGTTTGTAAGACGACGAAAAAACGAGCATCACTGCTGGCTGAATTTTAGTTGTTTCATCATTAACATTCCTCATAAACATACTTTTGAAAAATTACACTTTTTAAATAAGTTGAAACTTATAAATAACATATTCGCTATGTGAAGTAAAAATAAAATTGAGTTGTTTGACCTCAGTGAAACACTATATGATAAATATCAACATCAGTTGTAAACGAATACATTGAAGTTGGTATTTCACTCGGTTAATTAAATTTGATATTTCACTGAAATATGATTTTATGATTTGATATATATATGGAGGCAAAATTAAAAAAACACAAAAAACAGTAACAATACAACAACAACAAAAAAAACACCTTAACTACGTGTAGTATTATTTCACAAAGTATTAGTTGTCACTAAGACGGGATTAAAACCATACGCAGCGTCAAACACACGTCATTAAGATTAGTATAACTGCCCCGTGAAGAGGGAAATACTAAACGTAGCGTAAGTTACTTTTCATAAGTACAGGCATGCGTGAGAGCTGTTTTATGAGCCATTATCATACTTGTAAAATATAATTCTGAAAGTCGTTCCGTCTTGTAAACGTCATCAATATCGTCATCAAAATTTCAACGATATAAATAATAAGTTTACAAGAATATTTCATGGTTATATGGCTCACGAAACTCAGTATATTTTATGGTTATATGATTTACGGCTCACGAAACTCAATATATTTTATGGGTATTTGATTTACGGCTCACGAAACTCAATATATTTTATGGTTATATGATTTACGGCTCACGAAACTCAATATATATTATGGTTATATGATTTACGGCTCACGAAACTCAATATATTTTATGGGTATTTGATTTACGGCTCACGAAACTCAATATATTTTATGGTTATATGATTTACGGCTCACGAAACTCAATATATTTTATGGGTATCTGATTTACGGCTCACGAAACTCAATATATTTTATGGGTATCTGATTTACGGCTCACAAAACTCAATATATTTTATGGGTATCTGATTTAGGCTCACGAAACTCAATATATTTTATGGGTGTCTGATTTACGGCTCACGAAACTCAGGGTATCTGATTAACGGTTCACGAAACTCAATATATTTGATGGGTATCTGATTTACGGCTCACAAAACTCAATATATTTTATGGGTATCTGATTTACGGCTCACGAAACTCAATATATTTTATGGGTATCTGATTTACGGATCACGAAACTCGACATATTTCAAGCTATTCCATTTACGTTGGTTCACGAAAGTTGACACATTTTATGGTTATTTGATTAACGGCTCACAAAACTTGACATCTTTTATGGCTTTATAGTTTGCATTGGTTTCTGAAACTTTACATATTTTGTAAAAAAAAATAATTTTGGAGTGACAATTAAAATTTCTCTTTATCCTTGTAAACAAATGTGAAGTATACCTGCCTAAATTCTCCGACGCCGCCACCGACGGACGTGTTTACAATTTATGTAGCCCTTATTATTATATGGGTAGTCGACCTACTAAATAGCGACAACGACCATGGAAGGAATTAGTCGACATTTACCACATTAAATATATTTAACGTACATGCTAACTTTTAACTTCAAGACTAAAGTCAAAATTGCTGATTTTATAGCAATTAAAACTGTAATCAAAAATATCGTTGCGTTCATGGCAATTATCAGTGTAGAAAAATATACTGCTGGGTGAATAACAATTACCAGTGTAGTGAAAACTGTTGCTGAGTTCATAACAATTACCAGTGTAGTCAAAACTATTGCTGAGTTCATAGTAATTATCAGTGTAGTCAAAACTATTGCTGAGTTCATAGCAATTACCAGTGTAGTCAAAACTATTGCTGAGTTCATAACAATTGTCATTGTAGTCAAAACTATTGCTGAGTTCATGGCAATTATCAGTGTAGTCAAAACTATTGCTGAGTTCATAGCAATTACCAGTGTAGTCAAAACTATTGCTGAGTTCATAACAATTATCAGTGTAGTCAAAACTATTGCTGAGTTCATGGCAATTACCATTGTAGTCAAAACTATTGCTGAGTTCATGGCAATCACCAGTGTAGTCAAAAATATTGCTGAGTTCATGGCAATTATCATTGTAGTCAAAACTATTGCTGAGTTCATGGCAATTACCAGTGTAGTCAAAAATATTTCTGAGTTCATGGCAATTATCATTATAGTCAAAACTATTGCTGAGTTCATGGCAATTATCAGTGTAGTCAAAACTATTGCTGATTTTATAGTAATTATTAATGAAGTCAAAACTATTGCTGAAATCACAGCAATAACCGTGTAGTCAAAACCTTTTCTGAGTTTTTAGTAACTATCAGTGTAGTCAAAACTACTGCTGAGTTCATATCAATTATCAGTGTTGTCAAAGCTATTGCTGAGTTCATGGAACCTATAAATGCAGTGAAAACAAATCTGATCAAGTTGGCTGGTGAAGATTTGCCTGAGGAATTTCCTATAAATCCCTTATCACTATTGGGGATTACATAATGCAAATACAGTCACAAATCAATTCTTTGTAATATTTTAAATGCATAATTCATACGAGTGCACTTTAGCAAATGGTGAAGAGATCATTTATTAAACCACAAGTAAAAAAAACCCCAACATATTCAGCGTTTGATGTGTGCGTATAGTTTCACATATTCGTGTTACTTGGTAAGTTAGTTGGTAAGAACATTAGCAAGGTACAAGCATGATGGCGAATCCGGTGCTTATAATATGTGTATCGTCGATGCCTATCCTGCGATTAGGATTGAAAACAGCGTTCTCCAAGTTTTTTTTGTTGTCTATAGAGATATACAACGCATATCTGACAGTCGTACCTGGTACTTTCGGTGCATTCGCACATATAAGCTGTATACGTATTTTAAAAGAACTTGAAACCGATTCTGCTAGTTTCATTTTTTGGTTGCCTGCCGTGTTCCCGAGGGACACTTTCATCAGATATAGTTAGTCTATATATGTAATTTAGTGCCTCCCGAATCAGGCCTATTAACCACCAATGGAAAAAAACAGGGAATTATATGCCTGTCCAAGGAACTACGATATATTATTCCTTTGCCTGTCCCAAGGACATTCCAAATTTCCCGATTAACGCGTTTAGATGTGCTGCTATATAACGGACCCAATCGGGAGAACCGGGTCCATTCTACAGACTAGAGATACATATTGAAGCAAGAACACACAGGGCGATTGTGACATTTTTGTTATTAGTTAACTTGTTTGAAGCTTGTGGTTACGGTAATAGCAAAACTGACGGATGGACAAACGGAAGGATGTAACTTATTTATATTTTCTATATATAGTCATTGCCTTTGGCATACATGTATTATGTGTTTGTATGTGTGTGTGTGTATACGTGTGTGTGTATATGTGTGTGTGTGTGTGTGTGTGTGTGTGTGTGTGTGTGTGTGTGTGTGTGTGTGTGTGTGTGTATACGTGTGTGTGTATGTATGTGTGTGTGTGTATACGTGTGTGTGTATGTGTGTGTATAGGGGACGGGCCGAACCTAATGTTGAAAGAACTTGTGGCCCAACCCCATTTCATGTTGAAATAAAATATGTTTAAACATATACGTGTATGTGCGTGGGTGTGAGAGTGTTTTTGTATGAACTTACTGCTTTTGTGAGCGCGTGTACAAAGATTCGAAAATACCAGAGTCTGAAATATACTTAAACTGACGGACAAAAGGACGGATGTATCTATTTTATAATTGTATATACCATCATTGTCTTTGTCATACTTGTGTACTGTTTGCTGTAAATGGCAAAAGGCAAATACTTTGTTGATTTTTCCACTAAACTTGAATTTATTAAAAAATATTGTTTGATAGTGGCTGTGGTGGTGGCGTGCATGTGTGCGTATGTATATGTATGTATGTATGTATGTGTATGTATGTAGGTACCAAAATTTGCAAGCATCAATATTTTTTTCTAAATTCACAATTCAAATATGACAATGCTATCAAAATATTCAAAATACATCATTAATGCCATTTAAATAAAAAAAAGAGCATTGAAATAAGGAAAATGCATTTTTACAGAAGAAGAAACGAGGGTTATTTATAACCGCCATTATGCGACTACCCCACGGAAGCAACTTTTTCTAATGGTGGTACTATGTCTGTCTTAAAGGCCACTTTTTCTCCTTCCCTTGACTTGCTGCTTAAGACAGGTTTGACTGTATATTTAATTTTTCATTTTAAGAGCGAGTATTGCATTATTCGATACCCGGCCAGGTCATACCAAAGACTTGGAAACTGGTTCTAGAAGCTTCCTTGCTTGGGGCTATAATGTGACGGGATGGGGTATATCCTGTCACGTGTCTGCGGCACGATACTCCATTGTAGCAGCGCTTATAATAATGTCGCAAGTAGACACCGTTGCGCTATAACTGTAAAATTGTTGAAAGCGCCGCTAAACAACTACAATTAGATATAAAGAACACCATGTTAGTACCTGATAGTTTAAAATTATAATTAAGCATGAGGCTCGGAAACGATTCGTTTATAGAGCCGAACCTGATATACGTTAGATTATCAGGCACTAACATGGTATTATATTGTATGGAGCAAAAGTGTTACCTAATCCCCATTTAATTATGCAGGATAATTACACATAGTGACATTATAAAACATTAAAGCATGCACTCCACGTTTACATTACTTTTGTTTGTTTTCTGCAGTATGTCAATATTTATTTAATAAATTTAAACAAAAGCGGCTGTAAGGTATTAATTTTAAATCTATCATTATTTTATTACTCTTTTTGCAGCTGTTTCCATTTATATGAAAAATAATATTAAAAGAATAAATATCATTTTGTAATATGAATTCCCTAGATCCTCCACGGGACTGTCCTCAATAACACTTTACGATACGGTACACATCTCAAAACGTCGTTAAGTTTGTTTTGATGTAAACAACGTAGGGACAATGATCGTTTTCAATTTGAGCAACATGCATTTTATCTTTAAAACATTTGTAAACATCTTACTTGTTTATATAAGCATTTAATTATTCCCCCTGATAACACTGTGCTTGTAAGAGCCACAAGCACGTTAAGTTAATTTTATGGCGTGTTTTATGGCAGTTTTAAATGAACATAATATTGCTGAGACACTTATGAGGCCGTCCGCAGACAGCAGCGTTCATACAGCAGACGACATCTGGTTTTACTTATGTGCGATGCACTCTGATGTTAAAAAATGCGCCTGATGTTTTATGGAAGACCAAACCTGCGTCTGCACCAGAAGTGGGTCGGGGTCAACCACTCTGTGCGACGCATATGCACATTTTTTACTGGTAATATAATGTACGTGCCTGTACTTTAAATAAAATATGGAGAAAAAACACACTACCAAACTAGGTCAACTATGACTTAACGGCTGTCATGCACATGGACAATCTATTAGACCTATATACCGTTGTGCCTATTGTGGTAACTTGTGTCTTGAACTACGACTTGTGCCTATAGTTCTAATTTGTTTCATATTTAAGAATTGGACCTTAGTTACGACTTGTACCTTTAGTTAAGAATTAAGCCATAGTTACGATGTGTACCTATAGTTAAGAATTGGACCATAGTTACGACTAGTGACTATATTTAAGAATTGGAGCATAGTCATGACTTGTACCTATAGTTAAGTATTGGGACAAAGTTACGACTTGTACCTATAGTTACTTACGATTCAAGCATATATTTCAAAGTGTGCCTATTTCTTATATCTATATATAAGACACGTGTTCACAATTACGCCATAAATTTATATTCAGGACGATTGCCCACAATTTCGATTTAAAACAATGATTAATTTAATTTAAACTTATTTATTTTACTTTGATTGCTAAACAACTTATGCAAATCATGCTCGAAGTCATCCTGGGTAGAACCAGTTCTAAGCATATGCGGAAAAAATGTCTTGCTTAAGGACACCACATATAGCCGCGGGAGGTGTGGGGGTCGAACCCTAGACCCTGCAATCATGGGCTCGATGCTCTACCACTGAACCATGCGCTCCGTAGTTACAGGTAGTGTGTTAGAAAATAATTAATATTGCTATATTTGTCTAAAAAAGGAAATATACATATGTATATTCAAAATAAATAGAAGGCATTTAATTTTAATTTAAATCTAGTCAAACCGGAAACATATCCTCTCAACAGGTTTTAAATGTCATTATTGCTGAAAATGTAAATATAAATTGGGCGTGCAAGCGCGCACAATATCCTGCCAGATCAATACGCGATTTGCTCACCACCACAAAAACTTTAAAAGCAATTATATTTTAAATGAGTCGCTAAGCCGTTGTTGTGTTTTGTTTTTACTGTAAAAGCGCAGACGATGACAACCAATGACGCAAATGCAGAAGATAATAAAAAAACAACAACGACGACAAAACAGGAGAAACAAAGGCCAGTAGATCAAATTCGATCAATTCAATTTAGACTGTAGAACTTTTTGATAAAGATCAAATACTTCCGACATAACGCTTAATAAATGCAACGTCGTTCGTGTTGTATTGTTGCTGTTGTTGCTATTGCTGTTGTTGATATTATTATTGTTGTTGTTGTTTTTGTTGATGATGTTTTTGCTGAATTGTTGATGTTGTATTATTTTTGTTGTCATTGCTGCTGCTGCTACTGCTACTGTTGTTGTGAAAGTTTAATTGTGTATTACTGGCCGGTGTCTCAGTTTCTCAGTTTATATCGAATCAGTTGTCACTTTATACAGTGTATATAAAAAAACATAACACGCAGAACGTAACGTTATTTGAATAGGAAAAATGATAAAAGTGAATACGGACGCAAGAGCATTCATATCAGCTCTGAGCTTACCTCGCACACGAACTTAAAACTTTAGTATTAACTAAACACATTGTATGATCTAAACTAGGTAGGCTATTTTCGGTACTTTTGACAGAACTGTGCACTTCTTACATAAGTACATCTTATTACTGGTGTACTTCCAAAACGAATATTTGTTAACCTCAGACTACTGCCGTGTACTTGACTTGCTGATCGGGGAGACCGCAGAATAGACCTCTGTGACTAACATTTAATAATCTCTGATAAAAATATCTTGGATGCACAGAAAGAAAGAAAATAAGACTTGGTGTTATTGAATCTGGTCACGAGAGGTGAAGAGAGGTCATAAACTATGCCAAACCATTCCCTTTTCACTACACCGACTCAAGTTTGTCTAAGTCACTGTTATCTCTCGAATCAGGTCTGGTTAGCCCCAATATTAAAGCAGGGAATCCTATACCTGTCCTACAATTCATTTTAATGGAGTTTAACGCCATTTTCAACACATTTCAGGTTATAAATGATGGCATATCCAGTTTTATTGGTTGAGAAAGACCTCAGACTGAGTAAAACCACCGCCCTTACATAAGTAACTGGCAAACATTCTCACATGGAGTGAGCGGGACTCGCACCTACAACGTTAGCGGCGAGAGGTAAGTGATCTTGAGACGGCGCCTTAGACCACTCGGCCACGGAGGACTCCACAAACGTACAAGGAACATGTATGCTTTGTCATATTAGTGAATATATATTTTGTGATATTGTATTTTTGCTTCATGTTATAGTTGACTGAGTTGAAATATGAATGAAAAAATAAAACATACAAAGAACATTGAAATACATAAGATCGAAAGAGCCTGGCCTTAAATGGGCACCACATTAGTTACGGCCATCTATCGTGAGCCGTTAGATATTGTAAGGTTTGCAAGAGATCAACTTTAGCAACGTTGTGTTTGACGGTCACAGTGGGAAAACATAGTACATATACTACAGAAATGGATTTATAAAATGTACAGTTAAACCTGTGTTAAGCAAAAGTGGCCTTTTAAGACAGGTTGCTGTTTAATATATGTTAATTTGCACTGAGATCATAGAAATGGGAAATAGAAAATGTGGCTGCTTACGAAAAGTGGCTGCATAATAGAGATGACCACTTACACAGGTTTGCTTGTTTGTACTTCAAGGTGCATTTTTTACCGTAGTATAGTTTAATAGTATTCTTCAGAGTACATGTACACCGCAGAATTGGATATAATTACATGTATGTACTCCATGGTGCATTTTACTGTAATATAGTTTAACGGTGTTCTTCAGAGTACATAACTTTTATTGGATATAACGATGTACTACATGGTGAATTTTTCACCGTAGCGTTCTTCAGACGGTAGCATTGGTTAACCTCAAAATCAAAGACGACCACTTGCAGGTTTCGCTTTGCCTATGAAGATTGCAATTATGGGTCTGGTAGTTAAGCTTGTCATAAATCTCCAATAAATGAAATGTGCAAATAATTTAACAATTTGTAGTTAATATGGGAGGATTTTAGAGGGGTTTACAAACTCATGTAATCTTATTTTATGAGGAGAAAAATGTTGTTGTTTTATGATTTTCTAACGCAACTGAGATACACTACATGATTGTGATATGTGCGCTCTATTTTATTTCAGTGCAAACACACATCGCAGAGTCAAAAGCTATGGTTAATTCACTTTTAAGAAAATCCGTCTAGCAGAGCAATATACGCCTGTTAATTCTACTAAAACCCTTTTTTTTTCTCCAGAAATATTAAGAAATACTAAAAAACAACTGCACCAATATATTGCTGACACAGCCGTCTACAAACCTCAGGCAGCACGTGTCCCTTTTCGAATAAATAAAGTGATTGATTGAATATTTAGCGTCCGTGAGAATTATGTCATCGAGGGCTAACAGGCGATCAGTTACATGTAACCTACTCACTCTTCACTGGGATCCTGGGTCCGTTTTACAGACTAGTTGAATAGCTACAAAAATTGTAGCACAGGCTTAGAATTCCTTGTATTTTCATTTGGGTTGAACAGACCAGAGAGATATCATGGACTGGGAGAGACTGGGTGTAATCTTTTGAAAACTGAGTGAGTTTGAGCGATAATACGATCCGTCGTATTATAAATGCCATCAAGGCTTATTTAGCTATCGTCGAAACAAGTTGTAAACCCGGAAGTGGTTCTCATCAGTACAGGTCTCACTACACCTATGTATTTTGCTGTATGCGGTCTGGCTCGTTCACTCTATTTTTTTTTCAAACATAAAAAAAGTATTTTGTTTTCATAGCGGGACAATACATATAATCCGCCATATAAACATACTGAATAACTCGCCTGTTGACCATTTGTTTTGTTTTTATAGAAGGCAGTGGTACGATAATCTTTCTTAAATATCCCCCGTCTAGGAATCACCTGTTTAGAACCAATGATGTCTTATTACTGTATATTCTGCGATGTATTACTTTGCTTTACTAATCTGCAACCAGCATGAAATCACAGTCTTCATAAATCATTTTGAAAATATTTTCTAAACTAATTTAATAGGACTTTTATTGCAATAATTGCCCTTTCTCCACTCAAAGGTACGTCACTATGAAGTGAGAGGCGGTGCTCATTATTAACCGTTTTAATGCGGATTTACGCCATTTTCAAAACGTGACAGGTTATAAATGATGGCATATCAAGTTGTATTGGCGGAGGAAGGCACCAGAATGAATCCGAGAAAAACCACCGTTCTTCCGCAAATATAAGGCAAACTGTCTCACAAAGATTTTAGACCTAAAAGAGCTCGAACCCACGGTCTCGGTGGAGATAGGTCATAAGCATTAGCTGATAGAGGCTTAGACAACTCGGTCACGAAGGGTTCAGTAGCCAGTAGTAACACACTTGCGCGCCTAAGTTTAAGCCCGAAGTGGTCACCAGACGACAGCGCCTCAGATCACTCGGCCACGGAGGACCACGACAGAAAGACTTAAGACATATTTAGACTTATAGGTGTCATCCCACCATTGATTTTTGTTCTTTATTCTATAGTAAATAATAAAAGTTTGAAGGCTTGTCATTCATGCAGAATCCCAAATGAAAGAAGTGAAACCTACATTTTACTGTTTGTCAACCTCTGCACTATCAAAATATGATGAGAAAAGTAGGGTTAATGTGTCATATAAGAGATTTTTTTCTGCTCAGTGTGTAAACTGGTGACAAAATGATGGTAGACTTCCGAAAAATCATGTATTCATACCCCAATTTCCAAGCATCAATTTTTTTTTCTAAATTCATAATTCAAACATGACAATGCTATCAAAATGTTCAAAATACATCAATAATGCCATTCAAATAAAAAAATGAGCATTAAAATAAGGAAAATGCATTTTTAAAGAAGAAGAAATGAGGATTATTTAAAACCGCCATTATGCGACTACCCCACGGAAGCACTTACTTTTTGCAATGGTGGTACTATGCCTTATATTACATGTGGAATTAAACAGTTAAATGTATTTTACAAACAGCAGGCATATACATCGTCTCTACTGATTCTGTTCATCCAAAAATATTATCAGTCAATATTTGAAAAAAAGCAGTGGCGTTTGAAACTGACCATTCATTCGGTTAGTTGAAAACATGTAGTGAGCAGAAGATTTTATTAAGTTTTGGACTATTTTAGTTCTTGAATTTCGGAATTACGCTTATTTTCAATTAGAGAGCCTGCCCAGTTTCTATTAAGTGTTTATTGGAAATAATCCGCATAATTCAATAAATTTACCGATTAAGTTCAACCCGTCTGCGCATGTCAGAAATGTTTGTGGTTAGTCTCGCTTCTGGTTTGCGCAAAATGGTAAAGACCAGGTGTTGGTATCAAAGGTAACGGTAAATAAATAGATAAATGTTGATTAAAACTGTACCCTATTTTGTGATTCACGACCCCTGTTCCATTAATTATGCTGTCTACTCGATACGTAAATTATGTTCGCGGTTTCGACAAAAATGCTTTACGCGATTCAGGGTTGTGCCAGGCGACATAATGTGATACACGATGTATGTTTTAATAGGGTTTTAAACCATTTTCAAGCTTAAACAGGTTGTTCCTGCATCGAGTTATATTGAGAGAGAGAGAGAGAGAGAGAGAGAGAAAGAGAGAGAAAGAGAGAGAGAGAGGCAGAGAGAGAGAGAGAGAGAGAGAGAGAGAGAGAGAGAGAGCTCAGCGACGGAATCTGAGTATAATCATCGTCCTTCCATAAAAAAATGGCAAAATTGTTCACATAAAGTTTTGAACCGAGCGCGGCTCTAACCTACTACCTAACGATGAGAGGTAAGTGTTCTTGAGACAATGCCATAGGCCACTAGGCTACAGAGAATCTTGTTACACAGCTTAACTGAAACATCCCGTAAACAATGTGCGTATGCTATATGGCATAACAGTGTACATGTAACCTGTTAGGAGAGAAGCGTATGTACGCCGCCTGGCTATTCCAGCCGGTAGAACACTCGTCTTACAAGTGAAATGTACTGGGTTCGAGTCGCAGACTGACTGTATATTGTTCTCGTCCTGTTACATATAACACTGATTTTGTAATTAAAGCATCTGTGACTTTGGCATCGTAAATACTCCACTCCCGCGCCTACCACCAGCTCCCCATTCTCCACACACACATACACACTCGCACGCACAATTACGCACTCACTCACTCACTCACTCACTCACTCACTCACTCACTCACTCACTCACTCACTCACTCACTCACTCACTCACTCACTCACTCACTCACTCACTCACACTCACACGAACACGAACACACGCACGTACAAGGATAAGGAAAATGACCCAAGACTGCGCATTTGACAAGTACCTGTTAAAAGTTAGAGGACTTGAGTAGTTGTGATAATTTGATATGTATGCTAGTGATGTGACACTTGATCTGTTAACAGGCTATTGGCATATTGGAGTGTGTGTATCTTGTTTTGTCGACGCGAACTTGTGACGAAGCTTTCATTAACAACCACAGAATGTATGATATAATGGTGACAACACACTTTTTACGATATATATACGGCTTTTTCAAGCTAAATTTAAAGTTAGTGTGTACCTAATCAAGCTTCGGGTCAGTGAAGTAATATTAGTCATTTTTTGTAGTGGTTAAATGACTACTTGTTTGGTTGGTAAAGCTTTGAAAGCCCTGGGAAGGTAAATACGCAGGTATATCTTGGAAAGCGCCCGGGATGGTAAGAACGCCGGAAATTCCCGGGATGGTTGTTACGCAGGTATAGTTCGGAAAGCCCCCGGGATGGTTAGTACGTAGGTTTGACTTAGTAGGCTCAAAGGTTGTAAGTACGCAGATAGAGCTTGGTAAGCCCAGGGATAGTAGGTACGTAGGTAGAGCTAGGCAGGACCCGGGATGGTAAGTACTCAGGTAATACTTGGAAAACCCTGCAATGGTAACCTGATGAGTCCCGCAATGGTAGGTATACAGCCATGGGATGGCAAGTACGTAGGTAGAGCTTTGAAAATTCCGGGATAGTAAATACGCAGGTAGAGCTTTGAAAACCCCGGGACGGAAAGCACGCAGGTAGAGCTTGGCAGGCAAACAGTACGTGGAAAATCCCGGGATGGTCAGTATGAAGGTAGAGCTTGGAAAACCCCAGGATGGTAAGTACGCATGACGAACTTGGAAAACCCTGGGATGGTAAGTATACATGTAGAACTTAGAATAACCCGGGATGGTCAGTACGCAGGAAGAGCTTTGAAAACCTCAGGATGGTTAGTACGCAGGTAGAGCTTGGGAAGTCCAAGAATCATAGGTACGCATAGAGAGCTTGGAAAACCCCGAGATGGTTAGTACGCAGGTAGAGCTTGGAAAGCCCCGGGATGGTTAGTAAGCAGGTACAACTTTGAAAGCCCTGGGATGGTTAGTACGCAGGTGGTAGAGCTTGGAAAGCCCCGGGATGGTTAGTACGCAGGTAAAGCTTGGAAATCCCCGGGATGATTAGTATGCAGGTAGAGCTTGGAAAACCCCCGGGATGATAAGTACGCAGGTAGAGCTTGGAAAGCCCCAGGATGGTAAATACGCAGGTAAAGCTTGGGATAAGAATATTCATATGGCATGCTTAACTTTAAAATGTTGTGGTTTTCATGAGTTCTACATGCAAACGAGCTGTTTAAATATATTCTTTCATAAAAGCAGTAAATCCAGCTGATAAAACACTATACCGTTGTCGCTACAAATCATGAGAGAATTTACAACTGAGTCAGTCTATCTGTCTCCTAACACTATCAAACCCCTGCTGGGGACCTAAACAGCATGCAACTGAAATATGTAAATATTTTTTGTCTTAAGTGTGATTCCGGTGACATTAAAATTTTAATTGTTTATATTAAACCTGAAAAGAAATCAATTCCTTTATGGATCTCTAGATTATTCACAACAGGCAAACGAACTTATTTCAGGCATGTCCATTATTTTTTATTTTTAACGAGGTTTAACGCTATATCCAGCCCATTTCAGGTTATATATGGCATATCCAGTTGTAGTGGTGAAGGAAGACCTCAGACTAAGTCAGGTTGTATGTGGCATATCTAGTTGTAGTGGTGAAGGAAGACCTCAGACTGAGTCAGGTTGTATGTGGCATATCCAGTTGTAGTGATGAAGGAAGACCTCAGACTGAGTCAGGTTGTATGTGGCATATCCAGTTGTAGTGGTGAAGGAAGACCTCAGACTGAGTCAGGTTGTATGTGGCATATCCAGTTGTAGTGGATAAGGAAGACTTCAGACTGAGTCAGATTGTATGTGGCATATCCAGTTGTAGTGGTGAAGGAAGACCTCAGACTGAGTCAGGTTGTATGTGGCATATCCAGTTGTAGTGGATAAGGAAGACCTCAGACTGAGTCAGGTTGTATGTGGCATATCCAGTTGTAGTGGTGAAGGAAGACCTCAGACTGAGTCAGGTTGTATGTGGCATATCCAGTTGTAGTGGTGAAGGAAGACCTCAGACTGAGTCAGGTTGTATGTGGCATATCCAGTTGTAGTGGTGAAGGAAGACCTCAGACTGAGTCAGGTTGTATGTGGCATATCCAGTTGTAGTGGTGAAGGAAGACCTCAGACTGAGTCAGGTTGTATGTGGCATATCCAGTTGTAGTGGTGAAGGAAGACCTCAGACTGAGTCAGGTTGTATGTGGCATATCCAGTTGTAGTGGTGAAGGAAGACCTCAGACTGAGTCAGGTTGTATGTGGCATATCCAGTTGTAGTGGTGAAGGAAGACCTCAGACTGAGTCAGGTTGTATGTGGCATATCCAGTTGTAGTGGTGAAGGAAGACCTCAGACTGAGTCAGGTTGTATGTGGCATATCCAGTTGTAGTGGTGAAGGAAGACCTCAGACTGAGTCAGGTTGTATGTGGCATATCCAGTTGTAGTGGTGAAGGAAGACCTCAGACTGAGTCAGGTTGTATGTGGCATATCCAGTTGTAGTGGTGAAGGAAGACCTCAGACTGAGTCAGGTTGTATGTGGCATATCCAGTTGTAGTGGTGAAGGAAGTCCTCAGACTGAGTCAGGTTGTATGTGGCATATCCAGTTGTAGTGGTGAAGGAAGACCTCAGACTGAGTCAGGTTGTATGTGGCATATCCAGTTGTAGTGGTGAAGGAAGACCTCAGACTGAGTCAGGTTGTATGTGGCATATCCAGTTGTAGTGGTGAAGGAAGACCTCAGACTGAGTCAGGTTGTATGTGGCATATCCAGTTGTAGTGGTGAAGGAAGTCCTCAGACTGAGTCAGGTTGTATGTGGCATATCCAGTTGTAGTGGTGAAGGAAGACCTCAGACTGAGTCAGGTTGTATATGGCATATCCAGTTGTAGTGGTGAAGGAAGACTTCAGACTGAGTCAGGTTGTATATGGCATATCCAGTTGTAGTGGTGAAGGAAGACCTCAGACTGAGTCAGGTTGTATGTGGCATATCCAGTTGTAGTGGTGAAGGAAGTCCTTAGACTAAGTCAGGTTGTATGTGGCATATCCAGTTGTAGTGGTGAAGGAAGACCTCAGACTGAGTCAGGTTGTATGTGGCATATCCAGTTGTAGTGGTGAAGGAAGACCTCAGACTGAGTCAGGTTGTATGTGGCATATCCAGTTGTAGTGGTGAAGGAAGACCTCAGACTGAGTCAGGTTGTATGTGGCATATCCAGTTGTAGTGGTGAAGGAAGACCTGAGACTGAGTCAGGTTGTATGTGGCATATCCAGTTGTAGTGGTGAAGGAAGACCTCAGACTGAGTCAGGTTGTATGTGGCATATCCAGTTGTAGTGGTGAAGGAAGTCCTCAGACTGAGTCAGGTTGTATGTGGCATATCCAGTTGTAGTGGTGAAGGAAGACCTCAGACTGAGTCAGGTTGTATATGGCATATCCAGTTGTAGTGGTGAAGGAAGACCTCAGACTGAGTCAGGTTGTATATGGCATATCCAGTTGTAGTATGAAGGAAGACCTGAGACTGAGTCAGGTTGTATGTGGCATATCCAGTTGTAGTGGTGAAGGAAGACCTCAGACTGAGTCGGGTTGTATGTGGCATATCCAGTTGTAGTGGTGAAGGAAGACCTCAGATTGAGTCAGGTTGTATGTGGCATATCCAGTTGTTGTGGTGAAGGAAGACCTCAGACTGAGTCAGACCGAGTAAAACCACCGTCCTAACGCGAGTAACTAGCAAACTTTCTAACATAAAGTTTTTGGAGAGATCAGGACTCGAACCTACGACCTTAGCGGTGAGAGGTCAGCAATATTAAGACGGCGTCTTTGACCACACGACCACGGAAGACCCTCCAATAAATTCATAGTATCAATTTATAGATTTGCATCTTGAGAATAATTTTTACCGTGGTAAACCAGCACTTGGGGTTGCTTGGAAACGATGTTTCAAATCAAATGTGCAAATAGTGTTATATTCTAATATTTCTTTCACTGATCGTTTTATTCTTCCTATCATCTCGTTTTATTATTTATGTTATCTTTATTCAATGTTTACCCCCAAAATAGTATATGAACCAATAAATGTACAACTGGTCATACCATATTTTGACATCTCGATGGCGATGAATTTACATCGATTGTTACAACTTAGACAACTCAAGCATATGCGGATCAAGTGTCTTGCTCAAGGACATCACACATACCCGCGGCGGAGAGCCGGACCAACGAAACACCGATCCTGCGTCCGAGTCTTTACTACTGGGCCACGCGCTCCACAGATGAGCTATTTCAAGCGTGTTTACAGATCCGGTGTACTTTGTATACCTCTGTATATAATATGTGAAAATTAGTAGAATAAATATTGCTTACACCAAATCACCAAATACAACGGCATTGTCGTATTTTTGAGGATTCAGCATCGTTATAATCCCTTTGTAATCATAATATTGTGGAGCGAGGTGTCCGCTGGTTGAACATCGGACCCAGGCTAGGAGGATCGCGGGTTCGATCCTCCACCACTGTTATGTATAACGTCATTGAGAAAGGTACTTTATCCGTATATGCTTGTCTTTGGTTATACCCAGGAAGACTTCGAGTGTGATTAATCTAAGTTGTAAGAACGTGTTTCACAATCAATGTAAAATAAAATGATTAAAACATATTATAATATTCATAACCGTTACAAAACCGCGTCAGGTGCTTCAGACTGATCTGTGATGCGGTTATGATAATTTTGGTTTAAAAGTATAAAACGTTAATTGAAAAATATATAAAAGCACGATTAAGTTTTAACACTTAAGGATCCGCGTTATCTGGGGGAATTAAATTCGTGTAAATCTCGCGCATTCAACAAATGAATCATAGAGGCATTCTTTAGATCATCAAGATTGAAAAATCGTTTTCCGTAAGGTTACCTGTGAAGTATTTAGACAAATAAGCGAGTTTACCTTTTTCTTATCTAAACTTTTCTCAAAGGGAACCTCTCCAAAATCTGGTATTTTAAGAATTCATTTCGCAAACTCTCATTTCAGACTGAGACGGTCATTTCCCTTAAAAATAGACCTATAATAAAAACAGACATCAGATAACCTAATCACGTTTTCCTTGGATCTTTGAAGGTTAACCAGTACTCGAGCACCACCCCCATCTTTGCATTTAACTGATAATTTCTCACTTGAATCAGCAGGGAGAGACAAATGATGAATCAGCAGGGAGAGACAAATGACAATGAGACGCAATTTCGTATATCAAAAAAATCACGGATACTGTGGCCGGGCGGGGTCTTGAACTTACGAACCCCGAATTGACAATCAGGCACGCTACATACACAGTAGAGCGGATCCGGCTCATCCATTAGAAAGGTCTAGTTAAAATAAGCAAACCCAAAAGTATCAGTGGCATGGTGATCTAGTCTATATAGTACGGACCTGTTAAATAGCAATGTTGGGAAAGCCCCATTTGAGCACGTTTATTGGTCAGTTGTTTCAACGGAATGTTTGGATGACGTCACAGTTTAGTAAGCGTTCAATTGCTATGAATTATGGGACAGACATGGAATTCCCTGCTTTTTCATTGGGGGTTAATAGACCTGATTCGGTGGGGGGGGGGGGGGGGGGGGGGGGGGGGGAGAGAGAGAGAGAGGTATCAGGTTCTGGGATAGACTTCTACCGTGAATTTGATCACAGAGCATCCGAAAGTTTAATATTTTAATTGATACAAATGTATCTAAGACTAAACTTAGATCGTTTGTGAATCGCATTCGGGTCCGTTTCTAGTGTTCAGTGAAGGAGAACGTCTGATAATATTATCGAACTTGTTTCATAGAACAATGGCATGATCTCAAATTAGCACGCGATAGATTAAGGGTACTAGGCAGTTCGCGGTCATTGAACGCAGTCTAGGCATAGTACCACCATTGTAAACCGGAAATGCTTCCATGGGGCAGTCGCATAATGGCGGTTATAAATAATTTATCTATTTACCAATGCATTCTCCTTATTTTAATGGTATTTTTTTCGAATGGCATTATTGGTGGATCTTGAACATTTTGAAAGCATTGTCATGTTTAAATTTAGAAGAAAAAAATTCGATGCTTGGAAATTGGAGTATGAATACATGGTTTCGGAAGTCTATGTTCACTTTGTCAACAGTGAACACACTGAACAGAAAAAAAATCGCTTGAATGACACATGACCGCTACTTTTCCAATCATATTTGGTAGTGCAGAGATAGTAGACAAACAATAAAATGTAAGTTTCAATTCTTTCATTTGGGTCTCTCTATGAATGACGAGCATGCAATCATTACCATAGAATAAAGAACAAATCAGTAGTGGGCTTACACCTCTAGTACTGGGTGTTGTTATTGAGAGGCCAATTTGTAGAGCCTAAGACTGAACCGACGACCGACGACGTAAGCGGCCAACACATAATCTACTTCAACGCAGCGCTTTAGTTAAATACCCGGTTACATTCTGTACGTTCAGAAGCATATTTTTAAGTCACTTGCAGTAAAATACGTTAAAATATTTTGCCCATATATATATATACATATTATTGTTATTATATTGTGGTAACATACGTTGCTATCACGGACGATTGGTGAAACAAAACTCGTGAACTGGACCGAATTAATTCGCAATGTTTGACGAATGTGAACGTACCGAGTGTCTCTGTATATTAATCAGGAATACTTTCTGTGTGCCAAACTGTATATGAATAACATTAATTAATGATGCGTAAATGTACAGTTGTGGGGAATATTTATAAAATATGTGACCTCACACGATGCGATGGAAAATCGATTTATTGAAATTTAATAATTCGATCGATTGCTTAGATTATGAATTAATATTTTAATATGATAATTATGTTCTCTCTTTCCTCGGCGTGGGAATCGCGTCAACTGTTGCTCTCTCTCCACGTAACACAGATTAAGAAGTAATCATACGATTCGAGAAAATAGTCCCTTAAACGAGCTAGCATCTGCTCAATGGTTTTATAGTCATAATTTAAATGATTCATCTTTACGTTTTATTACAACTCTTTTATAGTTTATAGCTGTGGAATTCGAAAGGATGGTATAAAAAAACGACTGAACTGGGTGCCTCGATGAAATATAATGAATTTGATCGCTCTTTGAAAATGCGTACATAATTATAATAAAGAATGCATTATTATACATGACAATGACCACGTTAATATCGTTATAGGGTAATAACCGGGAATAATTGCACGTGATCAATTACAAGTCTTTAAAAAAAGGTTCGGAAAGGATAAACTCGTAACGGATTCACTTGGGGCACGCTGTCCATTTTGATTGGCATTTATTATAATTTTAATCAATATTTAATGATAAATTATAACAGCAAAGAGATAAGCACATGTCATATTTGTGCAGACAATGTATACACCTTAAGTCATTCATAGGTATAGGCCCTATACAATAAAAGAAAGATTATAGACTCCAGATGGGTACACATCTTAAACGGTTGTAATAAAACGAATGTTTTACATAAAAGATGTACACAAAATAAATACTGTAATCAATATAAACTCTGCACTTATGTTATTTGTTGTTTTTTTACAATGATATATTATTTTGATACGTCAATTTAACTTTTTGAGGTATTTATCACTTTTATGTTAAAATAATGTTAGGGGGCAACACGGAAGATTGAATTTGTTAATATGAATTCTCTCACTGAAAAAATATACTAGTGTTGCTATAAATATTAACTTTGTAATATGTATGAAATTATTTCAACTTATAGGTAGACAAGCAACTTGTGGGTAGAAAAACAACGTATAGGTAGACACATAACTTCTAGGTAGACAAGCAATATATAGCAGGCCTGGCAATTAATTTATAGGTAGACAAACAACTCATAGTAAGACAAGCATCTTATATCTAGACAACAAACTTATAGATAAACAGACACACACCATATAGTTACACAAGCAACGTATAGGTAGACAAACAACCCTTAGTTTGAAAAGCAACTTTTAACTAGACAAACAACCTAACTTACAGGTAGACAAGTAACCTATAGTTAGACAAGCAACGTATAGTTAAACACACAACTTATAGTTAGACAAACAACTAATAAGTAAACAAGCTATTTATAGGTTGACAAACAACGAATAGTTAGACAAAAAACTTATAGGTAGACAAGCAACTTATAGATAGACAAACAACGTATAGTTAGACAAGCAACCTACAGGTAGACAAGTAACTTAAAGGCAGGCAAACAACGAATAGTTAGACAAACAACTTATAGGTAGACAAGCAACTTATAGATAGACAAACAATGTATAGTTAGACAAGCAACCTACAGGTAGACAAGTAACTTAAAGGTAGGCAAACAACGAATAGTTAGACAAACAACTTATAGTTAGACAAGCAACATATATGTAGACAAACTACGTATAGTTAGACAATCAACTTCTAGTTAGACAAGTAACTTATAGGTAGACTAACAACGTATAGGTAGGCAAACAACTTATTATAAGTAGACTAACAACTTATAAGTAGACAAGCAACTTATAGTTAGAAAAATAATTCATTATAGGTAGACAAACAACGTATAAGTAGTCAAGCAACCCATAGGCAGAAGGCAGAATTACAGTTAAACCATGTTTTAAACATACATGTTTACGTTCATTATTACTTTCATATGGCATATATCTATATTTGTGGATAATATACACACCTGTCGAATTGGTAAAATTCAGCTGTTTTATACATAGATTATCGTCCTTGGGAAATTTATCACATCTTAGAATCTCCGGCCATACGAATCCGTACACATTCATTCGTTTTTCACAATTATTTTGGACAGCTTCACACAATGACCTGCACGGGAATATTGGTCTGTCGAGACACACAGGCGCGTACAATGCACATAAGAACACATCTGTGTTGGGATGACACTGTATGTTTAACAGAGGGACCCACGGACCAGCCTGTCTCGTAACCTCTAAAACAGACTCGTGTCCCAACAGATTTGGGATACTCATATTTTTATAGCCAACGTTTCTACACAATGTCATATTTTCCGGTATGGGTACACACTGACGTTGCATTATACTCCTTACGTCCATGCTGTTCCACGCATCTGGGTCGAGGTCTCGAACATAGTCACCATTTGAATAATCATATTCGTACGTAGCACCATCACATAACAACTCCAATGTACAGGTGAACATTAGAAGGCCAATGGCCGTTTTTTTCAGTTTAAGCATTTTTTTTAAAAAAGAACTAAACACTCACTCCGTTCCACAATAAGACGATATTACCCACTTCAAAATAAAGCTTTACATGTACCCACCAGTCATATTTTACAAACTCGTGAAAAGCATTTATGAGATTAAGATTGTGATGTGTCCTAATCAGAATAAATAATTGCTTCTCCCATATTCACGTGAGATTTCCCAATCGCATTATTTGTAAACTTTGGTCGGTTGAATGATATCCCGACAGTGTTAACACTGAGCCATTAAATAACAATCCTTTCTTTAAATATGACAGTTTGATCGTGTATATGAAAATCACACTGTATTTTCATAATGTAACTATTGGCATGTTTTAAATTCTCATGCGCAAAACACTCGCTCCTCCTAATACTCTTCAATTTGGAGGTGTCAATCAACCAATCGGCGTATAGATCATGCTTCGATAAACCAATCAGAAGTTATCTATATTTTCTTCAGTTCGTTTTTGATGTGTTTTGACGACTGTTGGCCAATATTCACGATTTCCACTATAACACATTTAATCAGAAACATATGGTTCTGTAGTTAGTTACGCTGGATTAATGGTTTGCGTGAAACGTAAATTAATTAGATATGTAAATTACTTTGTAGGGAGATTAAAATGGTCGAGACCCACTAAGTGTACGTTTGATATGCGTTTCTATGAACTGCGCGGTAAGATAACCTTTCTGTTTACATTAAAACGCAAAGGGTGCCTCAATAATAGACTGTACTGATGAAATGAAAGTTTGAAAAGTAAATAAAAAAAAAGATCAAAGCAAAGATAAAAAAAATACATCAATTGTTCCGACGTTTGTGTTATTTATCCTTTGTTCAGATAATAAATTGTTACTGTGATGTGAAATAAAATTACACAATGTTGTAGGCGTGTAACTTTGAGAAACTTTAAATCAAACATTAAACAATGCGCGATCACACAAAAACTAAACAGGCGTATTTCATTTTTACCCGTATATACGTAAATCATATTAAATAACATTACTACAAAAAAGCACGGGAACATGCAAACTAGTTAACAATCACACACTTGATCCCATTTAGAAGGATTAAAGGCGATACGATAATCTTTTTACAGCAACCAAGTTCAAAGGTCGTCATGAAAAGTTTTTCAGCTGACAGACGATAAGCTTGTGATGCCAAGGGTGTATTAGTGCACGGTCATTTGATAGTACTATATGTCACGTGATTTATGTTAAAATCCCATATGTCAGTGGCTTACTAGCCCAGCGTGTAACATTCTTAATAAAATGACATAACGGCACTATTTACCGCTCCAACGTGTGACAGTTACACTTATTACTTGCGAAACTAGATGGTGATAATATTTAAACTGTCACACGTTTTAAAAATGATCTGCTTTTCCTTTATAGAAACGAAATATAGCGTAAAATAAAAACTAGTATTGTCCAACGGGAACTTCCGTATTTTTGCTTATTGCGCTATAAATAGTGACTATCAGCTTTCTGTATGTCGTATCAAAATATGATTTACAATACAATAACACTTAACTTGTGTTGTATACTAATACTAGATATTGCGTTCTTTTATGAATGACACAAATAGTGTCAACCTTGTATAGCCAGGTGGTATAGACAGTGTAGAGCAGGGTACGGCACAGAGACAAGGTGGTATGGACAGTGTAGAGCAGGGTACGGTACAGAGCCAAGGTGGTATGGACAGTGTAGAGCAGGGTACGACACAGCGACAAGGTGGTTTGGACAGCGTAGAGTAGAGTACAGTACAGAGACAAGGTGGTAAAGACAGTGTAGAGCAGAATACGGTACAGAAACAAGGTGGTATGGACAGTGTAGAGCAGGGTACGTTACAGAGCCAAGTTATTATGGACAGCGTAGAGCAGGGTACAGTACAGAGACAAGGTGGTATGGACAGCGTAGAGTAGAGTACAGTACAGAGACAAGGTGGTAAAGACAGTGTAGAGCAGAGTACGGTACAGAGACAAGGTGGTATGGACAGTGTAGAGCAGGGTACGTTACAGAGCCAAGTTAGTATGGACAGCGTAGAGCAGGGTACAGTACAGAGACAAGGTGGTATGGACAGCGTAGAGCAGGGTACAGAACAGAGACAAGGTGGTATGGACAGTGTAGAGCAGAGTACAGTACAGAGACAAGGTGGTATGGACAGTGTAGAGCAGAGTACAGTACAGAAACAAGGTGGTATGGACAGCGTAGAGCAGAGTACAGTACAGAGACAAGGTGGTATGGACAGTGTAGAGCAGGGTACAGTACAGAGACAAGGTGGTATGGACAGCGTAGAGCAGAGTACAGTACACAGACAAGGTGGTATGGACAGCGTAGAGCAGAGTACAGTACAGAGACAAGGTGGTATGGACAGTGTAGAGCAGAGTACAGTACAGAAACAAGGTGGTATGGACAGCGTAGAGCAGAGTACAGTACAGAGACAAGGTGGTATGGACAGTGTAGAGCAGGGTACAGTACAGAGACAAGGTGGTATGGACAGCGTAGAGCAGAGTACAGTACACAGACAAGGTGGTATGGACAGCGTAGAGCAGAGTACAGTACAGAGACAAGGTGGTATGGACAGCGTAGAGCAGAGTACAGTACAGAGACAAGGTGGTATGGACAGTGTAGAGCAGAATACAGTACAGAGACAAGGTAGTATGGACAGCGTAGAGCAGAGTACAGTACAGAGACAAGGTGGTATGGACAGTGTAGAGCAGAGTACAGTACAGAGACAAAGTGGTAAAGACAGTGTAGAGCAGAGTACAGTACAGAGACAAGGTGGTAAATACAGTGTAGAGCAGAGTACGGTACAGAGACAAGGTGGTATGGACAGTGTAGAGCAGGGTACGACACAGCGACAAGGTGGTTTGGACAGTGTGCAGCAGGGTACGTTACAGAGCCAAGTTAGGTTAGTATGGACAGCGTAGAGCAGGATACAGTAAAGAGACAAGGTGGTATGGACAGCGTAGAGCAGAGTACAGTACAGAGACAAGGTGGAATGGACAGTGTAGAGCAGGGTATGGTTCAGAGCCAAGTTAGTATGGACAGTCATGAGCAGGGTATAGTACAGAGACATGGTGGTATGAACATAGTAGAGCAGGGTATGGTACAGAGACAAGGTGGTATGGACAGTGTAGAGCAGGGTATGGTACAGAGTCAAGATAGTATGGACAGTGATGAGCAGGGTACGGTACAGAGACAAGGTGGTATGGACAGTGTAGAGCAGGGTACGGTACATATACAAGGTGGTATGGATAGGGTAGAACAGGGTATGGTACAGAGACAAGGTGGAATGGATAGTGTAGATCATGGTATGGTACAGAGACAAGGTGGTATGGGCAGTGATGAGCAGTAATGGTACAGAAACAAGGTGGTATCGACAGTGATGAATAGGGTACGGTACAGAGACAATGTGGTATGGACAGTGTAGAGCAGGATACGGGTCAGAGACAGTGATGAATAGGGTACGGTACAGAGACAATGTGGTATGGACAGTGTAGAGCAGGGTATGGTACAGAGACAATGTGGTATGGACAGTGTAGAGCAAGGTATGGTACAGAGTCAAGGTGGAATGGACAGTGTAGAGCAGGGTATGGTACAGAGACAAGGTGGTATGGACAGGATAGAGCAGGGGTCAGTACAGAGACAAGGTGGTATGGACAGGATAGAGCAGGGTACAGTACAGAGACA
Source organism: Panopea generosa (assembly GCA_029582155.1). NCBI lineage: Eukaryota > Metazoa > Mollusca > Bivalvia > Adapedonta > Hiatellidae > Panopea > Panopea generosa. The sequence continues at coordinate 66,394,156 of CM055902.1, forward strand.
AGGTGGTATGGACAGGGTAGAGCAGGGTACAGTACAGAGACAAGGTAGTATCGACAGTGTATAGCAGGGTACAGTACAGATACAAGGTAGTATGGACAGTGTAGAGCAGAGTACAGTACAGAGACAAGGTGGTATGGACAGTGTAGAGCAGAGTACAGTACAAAGACAAGGTGGTATGGACAGGGTAGAGCAGGGTACGGTACAGAGACAAGGTGGTATGGATAGGGTAGAGCAGGGTACAGTACAGAGACAAGTTGGTATGGACAGTGTAGAGCAGGGTATGGTACAGAGACAAGATGGTATGGACAGTGTAGAGCAGGGTACAGTACAGAGACAAGATGGTATGGACATGGTAGAGCAGGGTATGGTACAGAGACAAGGTGGTATCGACAGTGATGAGCAGGGTACGGTACAGAGACAAGTTGGTATGGACAGGGTAGAGCAAGGTATGGTACAGAGACAAGGTGGAATGGACAGGGTAGAGCAGTGTACGGTACAGAGACAAAGTGGTATGGACAGGGTAGAGTAGGGTACAGAGCAGGGTACAGTACAGAGACAATGTGGTATGGACAGGGTAGAGCAGTGGACGGTACAGAGACAATGTGGTATGGACAGGGTAGAGCAGGGTATGGTACAGAGACAAGGTGGTTTGGACAGGGTAGAGCAGTATACGGTACAGAGACAAGGTGGTAAGGACAGTGTAGAGCAGGGTATGGTACAGAGACAATTTGATATGGACAGGGTAGAGCAAAGTATGGTACAGAGACAATGTAGTAATGACAGGGTAGAGCAAGGTACGGTAAGGACAGTGTAAAGCAGGGTATGGTACAGAGACAAGGTGGTATGGACAGTGTAGATCAGGTATGGTACAGAGACAAGATGGTATGGGCAGGATAGAGCAGGGTACGGTACAGAGACAAGGTGGTATGGACAGTTTAGAGCAGGGTACTTCGCAACAAGGTGGTGTGGACAGTGTTGAGCAAGGTACGGTACAGTGGCAATGTGGTATGGACAGCGTAGAACAGGGTATTGTACTGAAACAAGGTGGTAGAGACAGTGAAGAGCAGGATACGGTACAGAATAATGTGGTATGGCAGCGTAGAGCAGAGTACAGTACAGAACAATGTGGTATGGTCAGCGTACATCAGGGTACGGTACAGAACAATGTGGTATAGACAATGTAAAGCAGGGTACGGACAGAGGCAATTTGGTATCGACAGTTTAGAGCAGGGTTCGTCGCAACAAGGTGGTATCGACAGTTTAGAGCAGGGTTCGTCGCAACAAGGTGGTGTGGACAGTTTAGAGCAGGGTACGTTGCAACAAGGTGGTGTGGGCAGTATTGAGCAGGGTATGGTAAGTGGAAATGTGGTATGGACAGTGTAGAGCAGAGTATGGTACAGAGACAAGGTGGTATACAGTGTAGAGTAGGGTACGGTTCAGAACAATGTGATGTAGACAGCGTAGAGCAGGGATCTGTAATGAACAATGTTGTATATACAGCGTAGAGCAGGGTATGAAAGAGATACACGGTGGTATTGATAGGGTATACCAAAGTACGACATATGGACAATATGATTGAAACATACCCACAAATAACGACAAGAAGATTTAAACATACCCACAAATATCGCCATGACGATACACATTTAACCATACCCACAAATATCGCAAGGAAGATTGAAACATGCCCACAAATACCGCCAAGAAGATTGAAACATACCCACAATATCGCCAAGATGATTGAAACATGCCCACAAATATCGCCAAGACGATTGAAACATGCCCACAAATATCGTAAAGAAGATTGAAGCATGCTCACAAATACCACCAAGAAGATTGTAACATACCCACAAATATCGCCAATAAAATTGAAACATGCCCACAAATATTGCCACGAAGAGTGAAAAATACCCACAAATATCGCCAGAAATATTGAAACATACGCACAAATACCGCCAAGAAGATTGTAACATGTTCACAAATATCGCCAAGAAGATTGAAACATGCTCACAAATATCGCCTAGAAGATTGAAACATACTCACAAATATCACCTAGAAGATTAAAACATGCCCAAAAATATCGCCAAGAATATCGCCAAGAAGATTGAAACATGTTCACAAATATCGCCAAGAAGATTGAAACATGCTCACAAATATCACCTAGAAGATTGAAACATACTCACAAATATCACCTAGAAGATTGAAACATGCCCAAAAATATCGCCAAGAATATCGCCAAGAAGATTGAAACATGTTCACAAATATCGCCAAGAAGATTGAAACATGTTCACAAATACCGCCAAGAAGATTGTAACATGTTCACAAATATCGCAAAGAAGATTGAAACATGCTCACAAATATCGCCTAGAAGATTGAAACATACTCACAAATATCACCTAGAAGATTGAAACATGCCCAAAAATATCGCCAAGAGTATCGCCAAGAAGATTGAAACATGTTCACAAATATCGCCAAGAAGATTGAAACATGCTCACAAATATCACCTAGAAGATTGAAACATGTCCACAAATATCGCCAAGAAGATTGAAACATGCCCACAAATATCGCAAAGAAAATTGAAACATACCCACAAATATCACCAAGAAGAGTGAAACATATTCACAAATATTGCCAAAATGATTGAAACATGCCCACAAATACCGCCAAGAAGATTGATACATACCCATAGATACCGCAAAGAAGATTGGAACATACCCACAAATATCGCCAACAAGATGGAAATTTATCCCAAATACCGCCAAGAAGATTGAAACATACCCACAAATATTATCAAGAAGATTTAAACATTTCCACAAATATCGCCAAGAAGATTGAAACATGCCCACAAATATCGCCAGGAAGATAGTTACATACCTACAAATACCTCCAAGAAGAGTGAAACATGCCCACAAATACTGCCAAGAAGAAGATTGAAACATACCCATAAATTTCACCGAGAAGAGTGAAACATGCCCACAAATATCGCCAAGAAAATTGAAACTACCAACAAATACAGCCAAGAGGATTGAATCATGTCCACAAATACCATCAAAATGATTGTAACATATATACCCGCAAATATCGCCAGGAAGATTGTAACATACCTACAAATATCGTCAAGAAGATTGAAACATACCTACAAATATCAACAGATATCGTCAAGAAGATTGAAACATACCCACAAATATTGCAAAGAAGATTAAAACATGCCCACAAATACCACCAAGAAGATTGCAAATTGCCTACAAATACCGCCAAGAAGAGTGAAACGTATCCACAAATACCTCCAAGAAGAATGAAACATACCCACAAATACGACCTAGAAGATTTAAACATGTCCACAAATACCTCCAAGAAGAGTGAAACATGCCCACAAATACCGTCAAGAAGAGTGAAGCATGTCCACAAATACCGTCAAGGAGAGTGAAACATGCCCACAAATACCGTCAAGAAGAGTGAAGCATGTCCACAAATACCGTCAAGGAGAGTGAAACATGCCCACAAATAAATACTGCAAAGAAGACTGAAACACCCATAAATACCTCCAAGAAGATTGAAACATGCCCACAAATATCTCCAAGAAGACTGAAACATACCCACAAATACCCCCAAGAAGACTGAAACATGCCCACAAATATCACCAAGAGGATTGAAACATACCCATAAATACCGTCAAGAAGAGTGAAACCTATCCATAAATATCACCAATAAGATTGAAACATACTCATAAATACCACTAAGAAGACTGAAACATGCCCACAAATATTACGAAGAAGATTGGAACATACCCATAAATACCGCCAAGAAGACTGAAACATGCCCACAAATACCACCTAGAAGAGTGAAACATACCCATACCATCAAGAAGCCATGAAGATAGAAACATGTATGGTGCTATGGTCAAGACATTTGGAACTGAATCATAGTTGCTATCACTGGTGATGCTATGACAATTTACAGATGCGTTCCGGTTAATTGAAACAGCCAAAAATGATGACGTGAAACGTCTGATGAGGGTTTCATCAAGTTATAAGAAATAGTAAAAACCCAAATAAATAATCAAGGAACAAACGTGTTGACAGCAATATAGAATTATATAAATTTCGAAGAACAATTGGTATTTTTCAGACCAATAAACTTCTGACGATCGGTCATCACGGTTTACGACTACAAAATTTGAATTTCTTTGTTCACAAATATAAAATTAAATTTTGCAGATAGGCTTATAAGAGAATTTGTTGGTCATGATTACTGTGCACTGGGAGTGTTATGGTTTAGAAAGTGTTTCTTTAGTTTCATATTTTCAGAATAAATTCGACCTTATTTTAAAAAATTAAGCGTAAATTACGCGTAATCAAGCTTTACACGTGTGTTTGTTTATTAGACGTAACCCAATTCTCCACTGACGTGGAATTAACTAATTTAATTTTATGTTCTAAGAAATAAAACATGGCAAACGTTCAAATAATGCACCAGGAAGTGCTAACCTTCGTGCAGATACACGTGGTTTGCGTTAGCGAGATTTGTAAATTGCCGTCTGCCGTGAAGTTTTATTTTATTTTTATTTTTATTTTTTTTTATTATTTTTTTTATTTTGAAAATAGAAGCTATCGTAAATGCCGGGTATAGACTGACTGGATATCATGAGTGAAAAACATTGCAAAGTATTTTTATGTGGTTATCGCTATTTCTGCAAATTGCATGTTATATATGGTGACCAGTTTTATTGTTAAAAGAAGACTCTGGGCTCATGAACATGACTGAGTAAAAATAAAACCACCGTCCTTCCGCAAATAACTGGCAAACTTTCTTATATACAGTATTTGACCTAACCACCCACATCCCCGATGAAGTTCAGAGGTTAAGTGATCTTTAGACAGTGCCTTAAACCAAAATCGGTCACGTGGGGATCCTTATGAGTAATGTTCACGGTGAAACTATTTAATTATACTTTTAATCCTGCTGGATCCGCGTTATTCCAATATGTTTTTTTCTGGTGTAGTTTGTTTGTCCAAAGCTAAAAATCTTTAACAGATTAACAGCTTTTTGATGGAACTCTGAGTAAACGAAAGCCTCCGTTTTAGCAATTAAAATGAAACGTTTTACCGAGCTTTAAAATCTGTTTTCTCATGATCCAATGTCCTAATTTTCATGTAATTTCATATTTACGATCGACTTATGATGTAAATTAAATTTTATACCGGTCTTGAAAATAGAATCAAAATTGGCCCCACCTGGTGAATTATGACTACCTTAATTAATAATTATGTTAGAAATTCCGTTAATTAGGGGTTCCCATATTTTACATAATTCCGAAATATGAAGGAATTGGCCCAGAATGTACGTTTGTTTAAATGCATGTCCGTTGTTTTTTTTTTGTTGTCACAATCTTCAATTATTCTTTGTACATAATATTCTTTCTTACTTTAAAAGACTTTATATCGAAAGTTGATCACAATTATTTTTGAAATTATTGTTAATCCCACTGAAGGATTCATTACAGTAACTTGTTTTCAATTTTTTTTGTCCTCAAAATATTATTCCGAACTTCCGAAAAAGGTACAACGGCAAAAAAAATGTGTTCTTTTCATTTAATTCAATAGGAATCATAGTCCAATGTCATCACTTGATTGCATCGCATCGTATCGTACTGTCTACTTACGACAACACCGGACCGAGGGCATAACGTGCCCCACAGCGATATACGAGGCAAACTCTACCACTGGACAACCGCTGCGATCGACAACGAATCCGGCGCGTAACTGAGTAAATCATCAATGAATGTGAAACAAAAACAAATGTAAACTGTTTATTAATAGTGATGCTGTTATGTTTTGGCATCAGTGCATCTGCAAAACGCCATCATGCCATACCGCATACGTGGTGTGAAGGTATGCAAGACGGTAAATCTATCGTCATTTATGTACCGGTAAAAACAATGTGTTCCCAACTACACCTCCCATACCCGGATGACGTAACTAGTGCCGACTAGTTTAGTTTGAACATATTTCATTTCGCTATTTTACATGAAATGGTGTTGGCCACAAGATCTGCCAACATTAGTTCCGACTGGTATGTGTGTAAGCGCCACCTAGCCACAATGACGGTTAAAATTTAGCTGGAAATTAATTGAGAGCAAATAAACAATGTCTTCAGTAACCATCTGAACATCACACATAATTATTAAACATCACGAGAAATATCGGGACAAAATCCAGTCGTAGTCTATCCCAGTTCCTGTCGTCTCCAGGGTAAGCACCTTTTTGGAAGTTCATTTCAACGTTTGATCATTGCATTTTTTACATATATTTTTATCTTTCATTCATGAATATTCATTATATTTTCCAATTTAAAATGCATTTGTGGTAAAACATTATCGACGTTTAATTGCTTGTTACATTGTTACAAAACCATTACGCAGAATACAATAATAATAATAAAAATAATAATAATAATAATAATAATAATAATAATAATAATAATAATAATAATAATAATAATAACAATAACGATAATAATAATGATATAATAATAATAATAATAATAATAATAATAATAATAATAATAATAATAATAATAATAATAACAATAAATAAATAAATAAATAAATAAATAAATAAATAAATAAATAAATAAATAAATAAATAAATAAATAAATAAATAATAATTTTCTTAAGGCATCCCATTATGACAAAACATTAAAAAAAAATCATACATACATTCAAATGACGGCACTCTCATTTTCAATGATTCTCTCTAACAAGAACTGTAAAATGCTATACAAAGCTTATGTTATGAACTGACCCTAATAAACACCTAATATATTGGCTAACCGACAAACGCAGTAGGGAGCGCACTCGTTTCTCACCAAAGCTTCGTGCAAAATAAATACCCTGGTATCAAATTAGCCATTAACTAACTGAATTTTGAAAGCAGACGGTTTCTGTGCCTTGTTTTTTGGACCAATCAACGGAATAATATGCTGTTGCAAAATATAAGAAAATAAATATATTTAAAACGGTAGTGTGGAGTTTAGATTTGTTTTTCGTCTGAAGATATTCAACAGGAAACTAACCCCTAACCCTTACATTTTCAGTATCCAATATTGAAGAGCTACGCACTAAATTATAAAAACAACAACAACACGAAAAACGAATATCAGACTAACTTTTAACTGAGCAAGTTTTTCGGTATTAGAGTAATGTAAATGTTCAATATAAGAGGTAATCACGAAAAACGGACATCAAACTAACTTCCAACTGAGCAAGTAAACGTCTTTTCGGTATTCACGTAATGTAAATCTTCACCCTTAGAGCTAATCACGAAAAAACGGACATCAAACTAATTTCTAACTGAGCAAGTAAAAGTTTTCCGTATTCAAGTAATGTAAATCTTCACCATTAGAGATAATCACAAAAAACGGACATCAAACTAACTTCTAACTAAGCAAGTAAAAGTTTTTCGGTATTCAAGTAATGTAAATATTCAACATTAGAGATAATCACAATAAAACGGACATCAAACTAACTTCTAAGCAAGTAAATGTTTTTTGGTATTCACGTAATGTAAATCTTCACCATTAGAGGTAATCACGAAAAACGGACATCAAACTAACTTCTAACTAAGCAAGTAAAAGTTTTTAGGTATTCAAGTAATGTAAATATTCAACGTTAGAGATAATCACAAAAAAAACGGACATCAAACTAACTTCTAAGCAAGTAAACGTTTTTCGGTATTCACGTAATGTAAATCTTCAACGCGAGAGGTAATCACGAAAAACGGACATCAAACTAACTTCTAACTAAGCAAGTAAAAGTTTTTCGGTATTCAAGTAATGTAAATATTCAACATTACAGATAATCACAAAAAAACGGACATCAAACTTACTTCTAACCGAGCAAGTAAAAGTTTTTCGGTGTTCCAGTAATGTAAATCTTCGATGTAAGGGGTAATCACGAAAAACGGACATCAAACTAACTTCTAACCGAGCAAGCAAAAGTTTTTCGGTATTCAAGTAATGTAAATCTTCGATGTTAGGGGTAATCACAAAAAAAGGACATCAAACTAACTTCTAACCGAGCAAGCAAAAGTTTTTCGGTATTCAAGTAATGTAAATCTTCGATGTTAGGGGTAATCACGAAAAACGGACATCAAACTAATCGTCTAACTGAGCAAGCAAAAGTTTTTCGGTATTCAAGTAATGTAAATCTTCGATGTAATAGGAAACACGAAAAACGAATGTCAAACTTCTAAATGAGCAAGTAAAAGTATTATACGTGTTTTGTCTTTCGGTATGCAAGTAAAGTGAATCTTCAATATTGGAGGTAATTAGGGTCAGGGCTATTTTTTAAGTCGAATACCGAAAGGCGAAATACGAATAACAAACTAACATCTATCTTCTGTCTCCTAGAATGGAACTTAATTTATTATGTTAAACAAATATACTTATATATAAGTATATACTACGTGTTTTACTTTTTACAAATGCTCATAATACTTATATCTGCAAGAAAATTCGTACACGAATAGTGTCAACTGTGTGTATAATGATGAGAAACTGTAAAGTTCATGTCATTTTTAATGGGATTTAACGCCATTTTCAACACATGAAAGGTTATATTCAGTTTTTATTGGCGGAGGATAAAATATGTCTATGCCTGTAAAACATGTGCACATTGTTAGATACGAACACGCATTCCTGATGTGGTCAGCGTCTTAAAAAGCAATTATTTAATTTCTCTAAAAGATGTATATGATTAACGCTATGGAGTGATTTTAAGAGTTACGTAAAAACTCATTTGTTAGTTGAACCTGTCTTAAGCAGCCAGTCAAGGAGAGGGGGGAAAGTGGTCTTTAAATACTTGTTGTTGATACAGGTTAGTTTGTTCTAATTGCATAGAAATGGGAAAAAGCAAATGTGGCTGCTAATGACAAGTAGCCGCTCAACAGAGGTTTCCGCTTACACAAGTTGGACTGTAAAGTGATATACTATATATTTTCGTTATCGATGAAATGGCAATGCTGAAATTGATCTTAAAAGGGACACATGACAAAGTTGAAATCGGTTTTACTCATGTTCACACATTAAATTAATCTTTACACTTATGACATGGGCGTAGTCACGGGTGCGGAATGGTGCGGCATTGCTGCACCAATATTTTCTCTTTTTTTTTTACTACATTTTTAGCTTATTTCCATTTTTTTACAATTTGTATATGCCGCACCAATAATTTCCCATTTTGTCTTGATTTATAATCATTTGAAAGACTTTCTAAACTTGTTTTACATTTATGTTGCACGCCGCACCAATGATTTCTTAATTTTTCTTGTTTTATAATTATCTTAAATGTGTAAAATATTTAGCCGCACCAATATCAAAATCGTGTTTACGCCTCTGTGTGAACGTTAGACAATGAGCAAATATTACTGTCCAAGTATGTATTATTATCTTAGACTATTACTTGACAAAGAATTAACAATTTTCATACACCTAGTGATGTTATGCTAGTTTCTAAAAAACCTGGGAAAAAAATAAAAATAAAAATCGATTACAATGCTATACACGGTAAATCAAGGGACATATTTATGTAAAATCATATGTAAAAATAAACGTGCAAGCCTGAAATACAACAATAGCGTATCTATTTAAAAAAACGACGTACGCTCCCCTAAAATCCCATATTTTATTAAAATTCACTATATTTCTACTTAAAAACATGTGTGACCGTGTAGATTTTATAAATAACCCTTACGATTGTTTGAGCTATTGTGAAAACGATAACTGAGATACAATCGCCATGATCCAACGGGTTTCCAAATCTTCTTTATATAGCATGTGAGTAGTTATGTATCCTTAACCTGATCCTATTCAAATAAAGCTATCAGTTCATGTTTGTAAATTGTCCGTCCAGTCGAGATGTGTTGTATGTATAAGTCATGGCTGACACCAAATGTATTGGTTTGGCAGAGGCCTTGATAACATTGTGTTTATGGTTTGCATTGTAGCTAGGCGCGCTCGCCGTAGTCTGGTCTATCCATTCGAAATTTCCGTTTTCTCATAGTATTCCTATAAAAAACTCAAAGTCTCCTTACAGGGCCCTTTTTGAGATAATCTATATTAAATATGAAAAAAAATTGAATGACCGGTTATTGAGAAGAAGATTTTCTATTTTAACCTTTTTTTTTACCCACCCTGGCCCCTTATGGAAAGTCATTTCTCCTTATTGACCCGTATCTTGTTTTCTATGACAAGATGATGCTTCAGAACCCAAACTGAATAACAATTTTGCCCAAATGGATGAAAGAAAAGAGAATTTTCTGCTTTCCATATTATTCCTATATAAAACTTAGTCCCCTTACAGGGCTTCTTTAAATACAAGCCCTCTGATTCTTATCTTCATTAAAACCTCTAAACATATGGATACATTTGACTGACCGGTTCTTAAGAAAACGATTTCGGTAATTCCCAATTTTTACCCTTTTGTGGCCTCTCCTGACCCCTTAAGACAGTCGAACCGAGTCATTTTTACAAATCTGAACCTCTTTGACCAAAGAATGCTTCTGTGAAAAGATAGGCAAAATCAGTTTTTTAAAAAAAGTTTATTATGACATTATTTCCCTAATTGAACCCTCGTGCGGGTTCATTTTTAACCCCAGGGACACCATTTGAATAAATCTAGTAGAACTATAGTTGGTTATCATTACTACATAAATATTTTTAAAATATGTTGGGCGGTTCATGAGAAGAAGATTTTTTAAATTTTGGATTATTTTTAGTAACGGTGGCCATCTTGAATTCCAGATCGAAAGGATCTTCTGTATAGTCTCCTATGCAATAGAAACAGCCATATGAAGTTTGAGTTTAATTGGCCTAGTGGTTTCAGAGAAAGTGCTGCTATTAAACGGACGACAGACGACGGACGACATACGACAGACGACATACGAAGACGACAGACGACGAACAACGCGTCATCGCATAAACCATTCTGGCCGTTGACCAGTAGAGCTTAAAACAACACTCAGTACTGGTTCTACCCAGAAATCAGACTCCAGAAGTGTTCATATAAGCTTTGAGCTTTAATCGCAATCGAGCCATAATAAATTAGTATAAACCAACCGAAGGTGAATGGGTGTGTTTCATAAAACAACTCGGAATACAACTTAAAGATTTTAACTGACCTTGGACCATGACAGCCTCCAAAAATAACATTCACAGACGGTAAATATCTTACGTTCATTCCGGTCGTCAAGTGCGCAGTTATTTCAATATCGATAAAACGGTATGCGCAAAAAGGTACCTTCTCTAATAGAAGCGTCTATTTGTTGTTTATATTTGGTTAGGGGGCTTTTTGCCAACCTATAGTCGGCGTGATCAAACTCTGACATCTTGATCACCGCCAAAATGATCATACGCGACAGGGACTTTTTTTTATTCGTAGAATTTCATTTGTTCATGTATTATACAAACGCAACAAACCATGCAATAAAATTATATTGTGGACATTGTTTTACGTCATTTTAAAATTTTTCATAAAATAAAACCACACGCAACACTAGTACCAATCGGATTAGGAAGGCGTATGGTTTTTCAAACAATGCTCGGATATCAGTACTCTAAGTCCTTTGTATAAATATTTGGCTTTAGTCTGTAGAACGAACCCTGCTCTCCCGATTTGGTCCGTTCAATAACAATTGTTACGAGCACGCTGTTTGGTCAGTTGCTTCAGGGAGGGTTTGAATGACGTCATAATTTAGTAAGCGTTCAATTGCTATGTATTAGGGGACAGGCATAGAATTCCCTGCTTTTTCCATTGGTGGTTAATAGACCTGATTTGGGAGATGTCAGGTTCTGGGATATACTAATTTGGCTTCGCATTGAAATACAACTGATTATAGGACAGTAGTTGGTCTGGTATTTCGATACTCAGCACGAAGCAAACTCATACACTAACCTTCTAATATTGAAGAGTTACATACGTTAAAGTCTATCCCATTCCTAACGTCATTCAAGTTTCCGTGAAGCAACTGACTATTCAACGTGCCCAAATCGCTCTGCTGTGACGGACCTAAGCGGGGGTGAGTGTGGGCCCGGGTTCGTATCCAACTATCGCAGTTATCGCTCATAAAAGTAGTGAAGAGTGACTTAATATTGGGTAACTGATTAAACCGTTCACATGTCTGTTGTTTTTATTTTACTAGATATGTGTAGAGGTAGACAGTGTCATGGCATTTCTTTTTCCAAGAGGTTATCATCATCAACATCATCATCATCATCATCATCATCATCATCATCATCATCATTAACATTACCATCATCATCATCATCATCACCATCATCTTCATCATCATTATCATCATCATAAAAAAATATTTAAATGTCATATAATGCATCATGCAGATATACAAGTTTCAAAACCAATGGATTTTTTTTTTAAAAAATGCCGATTGTCTTTTAAGTTGATACCGCCATTCCCTTAGAGCATGAAAGTGCAACGTGCCTTCATGTCTTATATACAGATAGAACTTTGATGTGCTACCTGCCTTCATGTCTTATATACAGATAGGACTTTGATGCGCTACGTGCCTACATGTTTCATACACAGATAGGACTTAGATGCGCTACGTGCCTTCATGACTTATATACAGATAGGACTTTGATGTGCTACGTGCCTTCATGTCTTATATACAGTTAGGACTTTGATGCGCTACGTGCCTTCATGTTTCATACACAGATAGGACATTGATGCGCTACGTGCCTTCATGTTTCATACACAGATAGGACTTTGATGCGCTACGTGCCTTCATGTCTTATATACAGATAGAACCTTGATGCGCTACGTGCCTTCATGTCTTATATACAGATAGAACCTTGATGCGCTACGTGCCTTCATGTCTTAAATACAGATAAGACTTTGATGCGCTACGTGCCTTAATGTTTCATACACAGATAGGACATTGATGTGCTACGTGCCTTCATGTCTTATATACAGATAGGACATTGATGTGCTACGTGCCTTCATGTTTCATACACAGATAGAACATTGATGTGCTACGTGCCCTCATGTTTCATACACAGATAGGACCTTGATGTGCTACGTGCCTTCATGTTTCATACACAGATAGAACATTGATGTGCTACGTGCCTTCATGTTTCATACACAGATAGGACATTGATGTGCTACGTGCCTTCATGTTTCATACACAGATAGAACATTGATGTGCTACGTGCCTTCATGTTTCATACACAGATAGGACATTGATGTGGTACGTGCCTTCATGTTTCATACACAGATAGAACATTGATGTGCTACGTGCCTTCCTGTTTCATACACAGATAGGACCTTGATGCGCTACGAGTTTTCATGTTTCATACACAGATAGGACATTGATGTGCTACGTGCTTTCATGTTTCATACACAGATAGTACTTTGATGTGCTACGTGCCTTCATGTTTCATACACAGATAGTACTTTGATGTGCTACGTGCCTTCATGTTTCATACACAGATAGGACATTGATGTGCTACGTGCCTTCATGTTTCATACACAGATAGGACATTGATGTGCTACGTGCTTTCATGTTTCATACACAGATTGGACCTTGGTGCGCTATGTGCTTTCATGTTTCATACACAGATTGGACTTTGGTGCGCTATGTGCCTTCATGTCTCATATACAGATAGGACTGTGATGCTCTAACGGGTAATATTACTGAATAAATAATGTTGAAAGTGGTGTTTAACCTCATAAATATACAGCGATTTCTCAGTAAATAAGAATCAATGATAAACGTTTTAAACACGATTGGGATGAAACAATGTGTGCAGCCAGGACTGGTTAGCTCAGTCGGTAGCGCGTCTAACTATCAATCCAGGGGTTATGAGTTAGAATCCCCACAAGGTCACAATTTCCGCGATGACTGATATAGGTGTCAAATTGTCATTCGCCTCTCACCGCTGAGTCTAGCGGGAAAGTTATCAGTTACTTGCAGAGATGAGTTTGTCTGAGTACTGGTTAACCTTCCATGATCCCAGGGAACAGTGGTTAGGTTAAATGATCGTCTGTTAGTTCTCGATGGTATAAGATGATGTTAAATATTCAAATAAATCAGTGTGTACGTGATTACCTTGCTCTTACTAAGGTTTCTTGTTCGGTTTGAGGGTCAAGTAACGGAGGATTTATACGGTATGTTTGTACTGGACATGGCTTCCTTCAACAAGCGTCACTCTACTGGCGAGACTAACACCATATAAAATATCGCCAGCTTCACATTAGTGTGTTCGGTGTATATGTCGACAATTTGTCAATGCGTGTGAGTCGTAAATAATGATTTTAGAAAGATTTTGCTGTTTTATAAACGGATGTTGGCGGATGGAAAGCACTCATTTACTGATACTCGTTAACTTTGATTTGGCGCAGTCGCCTATATCCGCTAGTGATTATATCCAAGCGAAGTCAATATTTTTAAATCTGAGGAGGGGCAGACTTCACTGGGAGCATACGTTTACCGTACCGACAAAGAAAGTCTGATGATAATAAAAAATATAAACATAAGGATCATTCATTTTTTTGCAACATTAATAACTGCAGTAAAATCAGATGTAATGCATCGGCTACAAATAATGATACTAATTTCTGTCAAAACCTTTTGTCAACTTAGTTCTCATTTATACTCATTAATTCCCAATTGAGATTAATGAAAAAAAGGGGAAAATATACAGTCTATACATATATACACGTATCTATAAACTATCTAATGACATAATAGTCAATTATATGTGTATGCAATTTACTAATATTGCATTGTAATAAACAAAATAAGCGGTTGGTTTACAACTACATTCTTACAATGGTTAATCGCGTAAACACGACTAATTGACGAAATCTTATACCCGATTCTTTTTTTATAAAATTTCGACCACCAACTAATGGTCCATTTATTCATCCCGTTACAAGTGTAAAAGGATCGGGTGGGAATATCCCTCAATATACTTAAAACATTTTTTATATATTGTAGCATATTTACATATATTTTAAATGTACATTATTAATTCATTGTTGATTACAGGGGTTTTAGGTGTTTCCATCCATTTTTTTTCCACCTGTCTGCTTGGGTGTTTTACTTTATTAAAAGATTTGTCTCCAAAATTAAATGTAAATCTATTGTCGTATTTCCTCATGTTGTTTCACCATGTATTTGATATGTGATGTTTCACTTTGTATTTGATATGTGATGTTTCACCATGTATTTGATATGTGATGTTTCGCCATGTATTTGATATGTGATGTTTCCTGCGAGTGTGAAAAGGAAAAAAAATAAAGAGCAGCAATGATGTCTAACCCTGACGAGATGATTATAACATGAAATATTTCACCCACTGGAAAAAGAGAAGGTAACAGAGGAAGCGTGTCTCAGCTTAACTATTTTAAAATGAAAGAGTTACTGCTTCAGGAATGCCGTAATTACGCGGGATGGTGTAATTGATTTGAAATATAGTGCTCATAGACAATGTTGCGAGATCGATGTTGTTGTTTCTCAGATTTAGTCTGTCTGTCTGTCTGTCTGTCTGTCTGTCTGTCTGTCTGTCTGTCTGTCTCTCTTCTCTCTCTCTCTCTCTCTCTCTCTCTCTCTCTCTCTCTCTCTCTCTTAAAAAAGAATAATTAATTGATAATTTAATTGAAACTTAAAGTATTTACCGAGTCGTCTGCATTCTAACGACCTTGACCGATTGCTTCTATTCATCGCTGTACCCTCGGACAAGACTTTCATTAACAATTGAGTGACGTATACACAAATTATTTTATGTTTATTGTCTCATATTTACATAATCCTTTTAAATGATATTTTAATTAAACATTTTAATTGTGGCTTTTAGCATGCAGTTAAAGTGCAGACGAACGCTGTCTGACGAATATGTTTAGTTAGACCGGTTTAGTTATACATGTAATCTACAGGGGCGGACCAGGAGTTCAGTTCTTAGGCGGCACAATACAAAATCTGAACGGGCAACTTTTTCAGTTGAAATGTAGTGATCTTTAATAATAAAATATCAGAGTTTAGTGTGTGTGTGTGTGTGTGGGTGGGTGGGGGGGGGGGGGGGGGGGGGGGTGTATAGAGGATAATTGCAGGTTTTGTGTTTAATATTACTGCACCTAACATTTATTTTTATTTTATGATTAAAAACAGTGGAATTACATCATTTCACCACTTTTATCAATGAAATAATTATTCACTAGGAAATAGCTATATTCCATAATAAAAACCTAAAATAGATACCGAAAAAAGCTAACTTTTTCACGAATATTAGGATAATAATGACTACCAGCCTGTAATTTATCTATTACTCTCAATGACAAAGGCGTTAATTTATATGTTGACCTCGATGTTAGATATACTAGGATCGACCTGTCCCGACTGGCAGCCATCGTATTTAACTAATTCCGGCATAACCACAGTGGCGAACCCACGTGAGCTAGTGCTAGGGAGTGGTGTAAAAAACGCAGAGAAAAGGTGCCTGCTTCAGGTAACATTTTTGTAGGTATTTTTTTTTAATATTTCATGAAAATACACGAAATAAAAACGAACACAGTCTCTGTACAGAGATGAACCATAAGGGCTATCAAGTAACCATGCAAAATTCGTATATTTTGTTGCAAAAAATGCAACGGCGTATTTTTGTATATATATATCACCACTTCCCACCATATTTTTTTCAACTGAATATTATACACTATTGCACTTTTTGCAAAAAAAATACGAGTTTTTGCATGGCCTCTTGGTAGCACTGACAGCTCATCTGACGACATACATTTGTCTCTTTTTCATGAAATATCATTATCTAATATATTTTGAAAGTATAACTTATGAGAATATAAGAATTGATAATGTTTCTCTCTTTACATATTAATATAACAGAGTGAGGAAGCTATTTCAGATGTAATTGTCTTTTTCTTCATAATGGAGATATATTATAATACATATATAATACATTTTTATACCTATACTATATAAACATACATATAATATATAATACATAAATATACATATAAAATATAATGTATAAACATACATATACTATATAATACATATATACTGCACAACTTCATAATAAAATGTATTTTATACTATTATATATAACAAAATAACATACATAGAGATCTAAATAACCATACACATAACATATAATAAATATAAACATCCATAAAAAATGAATATTATACTATAACATATAATATATTAACATACATAGAAATCTTTATAAAACATATATTCTATATAAACATACATATAACATATAATACATATATACTGCATAAACATATAATGTAATCTCAATAAATATACATATAATATATAAAACATACATAGTATATATAAATATTTATGATGAAGGTATAGTATGATATTTTATATAGTAAATATAAAATATATAAACATTTATAATAAAACATATACACATACTATTTAATACAAACATAATATACAAACATTCATTATAGAAATATGTATCATATAATATAAAATACATAGAAATATATATAGTATAATTATAACTCATACATATTATATATACATACATAAAATATATAATATATTATATGTTTGACAAGTTCACTTTTATCAATTCCAGAATCTGAGACCCACGAGGAATAGTCACATATATATATATATATATGATTACAAATATATTACATGCATAATATATAAACATACATAAAAGAGGTATATATATATAGTATATGCTGCATAAGTAATGTATACACATACATAATATAGGTATATATGATATAATATATGATACATTCATACATTATGTATAAACTTACATATTAGAGGTATATGATATATATTTTATGACACAAACATAATATATACATATATATATATATATATATATATATATATATAAACATATTAAACTACAAACATGCATAATATAGATATATATAATATAATTTATAAAATCTACATAATATATAAACATACATTATGCAGATCAACCTGATATAGCATATTATACATACGTAATATATAAACATACATATTACAGGTACATTATATAGCATTTAACACATACATAATATATAAACACAATGAAAATAAAAACATAACAGTGTATATCATAAAATACATACATGCTGTCTTAACACATTTAGAAATACAAACATACATACTGGAGTTGTATATACACTATACGCAACATAATACACATATAACATATATTAAACGTTTAACCGAGTAAATTTATATAGATATTTGCACATAAGATTCAAATCAGTGCGTCTCTCATATATTTCAGCGTGGGGCTATAACAGGCTTGACCGAATATACTATATGTAGATATGCACACATACGAATTAAATCATTGTGTTTTCTCTTTACGTTTTACTAGAGGAAGTAAATCACGTTCGCATGAAGCCGTTATGAAGGCCCAGTCTGGTAAAGCTATATATATACGACATTAAAGGCGCAGGGGTCGTGAATATAAGTAGATAACTGCGCTGCGACGCTCGTACAGGGCTATAAATCTAACCGGACTGACACATTGAAACGAAGTTGAAACTATCAAAAGAATAGTTTTACATAATGTTACTTCATACGTGTGTTTAGTTTCGTATTTACGGTAGGTATGCCACGAATGCCCGAAGTCTGCATTTAGAGTTATGTCGTCTGCATTTAAAACAGTTACATACCCGCAACATACAGCACAAGTTCATACATTTATTTTTTGTGATAGATAATAACGTGTTATAAAATATATTTCTGAATCCTTTGACACGGTCTTTATCCATCTCCTTTTACTTAAAAATAATAGTAGTGGGCAGATTACAATGAAGGTATTCAAGATTCAAAATTTTTCAGTATTAACATCTACCGCAGGTGTATAAATATATTTTGTTAACACATATACATACGCATTTTACTATATATTTTAAATGGATCACAAATTCTCTCTCTCTCTCTCTCTCTCTCTCGCTCTCTCTCTCTCTCTCTCCACCCTCTCTTTCTCTCCCCCCTCCCTCTCTCTTTCTCTCTATCACTCCGCCTTTCTCTCCGCATCTCTCTCTCTCTCTCCCTCTACTCTCTCTCTCTCTCTCTCTCTCTCTCTCTTTCTCTCTCTCTCTCTCTCTCTCTCTCTCTCTTTCTTTAAACGGTTGTGTCGTCATCGGTACATGTCTTTGATAAGATGTTCTGTGTTTACTTAGTCAAATCCAAAAAAGCGAAGGATGAACAAATGTAAACATGCACTACCTTTTTCTTTTCATGAAATTGCGCGGTGGGTTGTTAGGTTTTCTTTTCAAGATTTCCCTTTTTTGATTGATTGATTGATTTGATCACGGAGTTCTGTTAACACATCATGACTTGTTGAAATAAATGTTTATCATCTGCTAACGTAAGACAACGTGTTGAAGAAGTGTAATTCAAAGGCGCATTTCAATGCAAGTTTCATGTAGATGTGCGTGTTTGAATTCCATGCAGATATACTTGAAGAAAATGTGAAATATATAGATGCAATTTAATGCAAGTTTCATATTTAAAAGTGTTTTTTTAACTCGGATAGGTGTTCCTTTTGGTGATATTGGCCCGTGAAAGTGATACGTATACAGTGAAACCTGTGTAAGCGGTCACCTCTATTAAGCAGTCACTTGTCTTAAGCAGCCACATTGGCTATTTCCAATTTCTATTTTTTAGAGCAAATTAACCTGCATTAAGCAACACCCTGTCTTAAAAGGCCACTTTTGCGCATTCCCTTGACTGGCTGCTTAAGACAGGTTTGACTGTATATAATAACACATGTAAAATGTCCATGTTTATCCTTTATATAGCGGGTGAGAAGTCGTGAATCTTTAACTGGATCCAACTCATAAAAAGTTATCAGCTCATGTATGTGTCGCTCCAGTCCTGTAACCGTATGGCATGGCCTTGTGTCTTTGGTTTGCGTATTGAAGCTATGCGCGCTTGCCGTAGTCTGGTCGGTAGATTTATGTCTGATTGTTCACAACTAATTATCTCCATATATAATTATAATAAAACTGGTATATATATTTGTTGAAGAAAACGTGAAATATAAATACACTTTTTTATTGATGGACGGAGATCCCGGATGCATTATACAAAGATATGAGCGGAACCGGAAGTAAGTTGAAAGAAGTTTTAGTGATTTTGAGACTGGTTCTAGGAATTAAATAAGATTTAAATATGACAGAAAGTGATACTTTTTCGCTTGCCGGATCTTAATGAAATTTTCTTCACTAAAAGTTCTACTTTCTAAACTAAAAATGTTTTAAAATTACATTATTAACAGAAAAGGAAAAACTCATCCCAAATTAGTTCATATCTGCTGAAAAGACACATGTAATATATACAGTAATATTAATCAACATAGGTTTAACGGTTGAAATGTATTTCTCTTTGATAGAACTACCTGCTGATAAAAACTCGGATTGTGCAATCGTATTTCTTTTATTTCATTGAAACAACCTTGGATATTAATTCCATTATTAGGAAATCATGATTGTTAAATCTCAGTTTATTTAAAGTATTTTATTAGCATTTTAAACGCTTTTTATGGCGGCGAAATAGTTACATGCATATAAACAACGATTGTCTGTCTGGTATTCGTGCGTATTTTTATTCCAAAATTTAAAAAAAAGGCCCGAACTTCAAAATGTATATGATAAAGGTTAAATGATCTATTGACCTTTTGCAACAGGAACCTGCGATGTTCAACATGTTTATCCTTCATTTATTTCTAACCAGATTATTCGACAATATGATGCTGACAGCGGATACCAGATACGGAGTACGGCGGAAAGTCGACACCCATGATATCCCCGATTCAAGACGATACTTTATTCATATTGATGGGGAGAAAAGGGAAATACAAAAATAGACATGCGAAGCAATGGACTTAAAACTGACCTGAGACATAATTATGCATATGATTTTTTACCCATTGACACACGTGACGACGGTGATATCATGAGACCATGTACGTTACTTTGAGAAAGAGAGAGAGACCAAAAAAGAGTGAGTGACAGAAAGCGACAGAAAGATAGACGCACATACACACACACACACACACAGACAGAGAGAGAGAGAGAGAGAGAGAGAGAGAGAGAGAGAGAGAGAGAGAGAGAGAGAGAGAGAGAGAGAGAGAGAGAGAGAGGTAAAGCCAGAACGGAGTTATCAGATAAAGGACATTATTATTTTTATTTATAACAACATACGATAAAAATAGTGTGCAACATATTTAATAAACATCGCCCTTCTAAAAATAAACAGTAAATGTATTCTTACAATCGAAGTAAATAATTCCCCACTCCTTATTAAGGATGCAGTATTTACGCTTGTCGAAATACAAACGTATGTGCATGAATGTATATTGTCACAAGATACATCTACATACATACAATAGATGTTAATCAAAAATATATATATCGTTATTTTTTAAGCAAAAGAAAAAATGATAAAAGCGGCAATATGTTATAAGACGTTATCATTTACCACACAATTTGAATGTACTTATGAACGGGTACTGTGTGTTATGGTGCACGGGATTTATTAGTTTTTAACATTAATTTATAAACATTTGTCACAACATACACTTTTCAGCATATTTGCTTCATCCAAGGACCTATAGAAGAACTATATCGTTTTATCAAACTGTTTTAAATGCAGACGATATAATTGTAAATGACGACATGGGTATTCGTGGTATTTCATTGATGATTTTATGACTATGATCAGTATAAGTGTCAAAATAATCAATGAAATACCTTTACATGCATATTCTAAAACTGTAAAATACCGCTTACGATAGTTTGATTGTGTTACTCTGAAATTCACCCTGCATATATTCTTTTCACTTCAAATTATGAACTATGAACTTTTATAAAAGGATTAACGTGGTTTCTAACGGACAATCGTCTGTTGATTAGTTTCACAAACCACGCGCGTTCATTCGCAGTGTATCTGCGTGCAAGCATGCAGGTTAATTAAACCATTATAACGGAGTGCCTGGATAAATACTGTTATAAACAATGGCTACACCGCAGTTGGCCAGTGGCGTCTGGAGCATATAGAGGCGTAGAACGCAGACGATGTCGTACATTATTAAACATTTTAGTGGTTGACGGTAATCCAGTTGGTTTATAAATTTATTTTAAGCTCGATAACGAAGTCAGATCAGAACATATCTTAAACATTCTTGAGTCTGCTTTCTGGGTATAACTAGTACTGAACGTTGTTTTTGAAAGGCCATCGGGTCGAGCTGGGGATCGAACCCACAAGTTCATGCGCGAGCGGTCTACACTCTATCCACTGCACTATCGCTCGCTTGTTTATCGTTTTCTAGTCTGTTTCTTGGGAATACCCCGTTATTGGTGATGTTTATGAGAGCCGATCGGACCCGTGATCATACTGCTTCGGTGACCAAATCCCTATCCACTGCGCCACCATAAAGCTTAACGATGGTTAGTTAAGAGGAATGACGGGATAAGTGGGGCATTCGAGTTGTTAACTTTATACAAAAGGAGCCATTACGCACTATCCAGCTCCTCCCAAAATAAAAATAAAAATCCACACACGTACTTGAAAAATGGTTGAATATTGAGCATCGGCACATCATGTTTCCATGTGTGTTGATATAAAAATAGAAAAACAATTGGTATAAATAAATAGAATGTCCTGGTGCTAGAACGATAAATCATTTCTTCCCATTGTACGTGTCAAAAACACGTTCATTCGTTCGTGCCGTTGCGACTCAAATGCTTGAAACGGGGTCCTCTTATCATGTTTTGGTCTGGTGTTGTTTGGTTTTTATTTTCAGAGGATAAAAATAATGCAGACACTATTTAAGATAAAGGTACAAATTATAGAGTATATTCTACTTAAGAATGAATGGTTCGCATAGTTTGAGAAATATTCTGGTATATTTTATGTGAGAGCTGAAAAATAACAAAAATTAAGGAGAGTTTTCTGTGAGAATTTTATACGTGTTTTTTATCACAGCATCTGAAATATTTGAAATGTCTCAGATGCAGCAACTGAACTCATATGCAACACAGAGCCAATAACTCTCATTGGTAAGTTTCTCTTCGTATTTTGGTATGAAATTAGGTGTAGAGAAAAAGTACCCCGTACTATCTAATGCAATCAACTCTACAGCTCTTATTTAGCTTACACCCGTATTAGTTCACTACCAGTAATAGGTGGAACCAGGCGAACGTGTGTGCTGTATGGACCGCCTGCTTATTTGGTAAATTTATATTTTTGAAATATATGCATGAATACTTAAAAGAAGTGTTAACAAAAATGTAATTCGAGAAAAATTAATATTCAGTGAGATGATGATTTAAACAATTGCCTGTAACCACAATAACACGTGTATTAATCACGTGCAATGAGGACAAACGTGCAATGCGTGACTTTTTAATGCGGAGTAAGTTGTAACAGATTTCTGTTATATTGCCTTCGGTGATATCCTTTTTTGGTACTTTATATTGCTCTTTGTTATTTATCATTACTGCTGAAACTGCAGCTTATACTGCTTTATTTAGTGTTGCTTCTACAAATAATGCTTTTGTCATGACTTCTACCTGTTTACTTTCACTACACGAACATTAATAATTTTCAATAATGAAAATAATATTATTACTATTACTGCTACTACTGATTCAGTCTAATAATTATAGTTATGATACTGATGACAATGATGCTGAAGATAATCATAATGTTGCTGATGCTGCTGCTGCGGATAATAATATTGATGCTGAAGCCGGATAATGGATGATGATGGATGATGATGATGATGATGATGATGAATGATGAATGATGATGATGATTATGATGATGATGATGATGATGATGATGATGATGATGATGATGATGATGATGATGAATAAAATGTATAATTATATAAATAACAATATCAATAATGATATTAATACTAGTATATCATATTAATAATAACTATATTGAAGTAAATTTATAACAGTTTTAGTAACTGTTACCAAATTAAGATAATAAAAGACAATATCTGTATAACAAAATGTATTCCTGCATAATAACGAGTTTCTAAATCATAGCAGACTACAAGAAGTACGTGAAGAATGCAACAGGAAAGAACGAGAAGAAAAAAGAGACAATTTTGAGTAATAAGACTATGGCAAAGTATAAATGGCTGAGATATATATTTAATTATACTTACTGTCTTCAAAGTTCACTTGTTCTATGCATAACTCCTCTGGAAATTTATCACATCTGAGTATTTCCGGCCACGGGTATCCATATTTAAACATCCGTTCCTCACACCCTCTTTTCACCCCCTCGCACAACGACCGACACGGGTATATAGAGGGTTCCAGGCAAACGGGGGAATATAACGAACACAGAAACAGCTTTGTGTCTGGGTGGCAGTGCAAGTTAAGCAACGGGACCCAGACTCTCGCCTGGTCCACCACTTCCGGTAAGCTCTCGTGCTCCAAGAGGTTAGGTAGCCTCATGGTTTTGTATCCGATGTCCTTACACAAGTTCAAGTTGGATGGAATGTCAACACATTTCGGCTGGTTGGAAGTCCCTCCCAACATTGCCCAGTCCGAACTTAAATCGCTCAAGTAACCATTCTCGTAATAATCGTACGAAGCGGCGGCTACTACTCGAAATATATATAAAACAACATGGAAACAATATTTCTGTTTAAGCAGCGATCCCATTTTCGCTTCAACTACCAGAAAAAAAAACTTCTCTATTTTTATTTTATAAATCCAAAGATCATCTTTATGCAAATATAATATTGCTAGATTTCGTCACATTACACAATTGTCTTATCACACACGATAAAAATTCCATCGCGAATTATAATTCCTATTTATTTTTTCTAACTATTATTTTTTTCTATTAACTTCTGAGTACTAAACACCACACGATCGTGTGAAGTTTATATGCCGTATATACTTCAACATCTCATTTTCATCAACACGCCAAACGTGCGTGTAGTTTTGTTTAAATTAAACGCCTTACATAAATACAATAAATAATCACAAGTCAGTGTTTGAGTTTTAAGTACGTTTTTCTCGAAATTTATAATATCGGTTCAGCAATTAGACTCGTAATCTCATCCGCACATACGACTGTCCCATTAGCATGAACAAGTTCGTTTAAATGATCTGTTAAACAAATTAAAAGTTTAAACATTCACAAGTATAACCCGACGTTATTAATACAACTATAACAAACAAATTTCAAATTGCATGACTGGTCTGGCTCTCTATGTTCGCTTAATCACTGATCACCCGATTTTGTGTGAGCTATTTTGTGTATTGTAGTTTTTCGCTATAATGGGTGAAATTTGATCAAAAATATCCAATAAAGCGAATGAAAAACACACTAATCTTCTATGCTAAATCGCAAAATTCTTTATCGTATACCGATTTTGCAATGTCACATTTTTTTCGTCAATTGTGTGCGACTACTTAGTTGCACAGTGCATTCACGTTTAGTACATAGTCCCTTACGTTGTCTTGGATAAAATCTTACTATCGACGCTATTGTTTTGCCTGTACATAGCAATATATCACCAGCGACTGTTGCAAAATAGTCGGCTAGAAGCGGTGGCCCTAAATCACTTATAATTGTTAAATATGTAGATGCCGGGTGCTCGTAACTATTTAATTATATTTAATGAGTGGTTGCTGTTTTGCTCATTTTAAAAACCATAACGTTCAGACCGTCTTTTTTTATATAGAAGAAAAAAAGTTTAAAAGAAGAAAAAAAAGTTTGAAATATTTAAAATGAAAAAAAAAAGGAAACTCCCCCAAAGCGTATTCAATTTACGGTTTTGCGTTCTGGCGAAGATATTAAACAATTAAAAACTAGTTAAAATGCTGGAGTGGTTTAAAAGACGATAAAGCAGTCAAGAAAGTTTAGAACGGGTTTTATCGTCTTAGCTGGTGTCGACTAAAGTAGCCGGAATGTTATCTATTTTATTACTGTCAATATCAAGAAGAAGGATGAAATATCCGTTACAAGTTATTTCACATTTTTCAAGAAATTCACCGCTTGCCGATACCGTGGTATACGTTAAATTCACATCCAGTAACTAGATCTGTCACTTGTATAATAGTTATTCTTTTTTCACCACTTGCCGGTACAAAATAATTATATATAATGTTTCCGTATAAATCCAACACACTATATGTGATACTATTCACTGTACTTTTCGATATTTTTATATAAATTTTAGATTGTGAAAAAATAGCGCTATTGGTTTAGTTCCTTACACTTTTCCCTGGTTTATTCCTTGCGCGTTATTTTGTAGTTTACGTCACATGC
The DNA here is from genome assembly GCA_029582155.1 of Panopea generosa. Classification (NCBI taxonomy): domain Eukaryota; kingdom Metazoa; phylum Mollusca; class Bivalvia; order Adapedonta; family Hiatellidae; genus Panopea; species Panopea generosa. Next base: position 66,420,490 of record CM055902.1, read on the forward strand.
GGTACAGCTGATGGCGTTCTTTACCGTGTAATTACTATTCACCAGAATACGTAATGTCGTGTTGTTAGCAAGAGGTGTCGCCGATAAAGTATAGTGCACTTCTCAAAAGTATGTTATTTAAGGCGTTACGTGTCGTTGCTATGTCTTAACTGTTGACTAAACGCTGGGTATATGTATTTCACTCTTGGCGATACGTGTCGCTGATATGTATATAACTGGCTACACACGTCGCTGTTATGTATTTAACTCGCTATACACGTCGCTGATATGTATATAACTGGCTATACACGTCACTGATAAGTATTTAACTCGCTATACACGTCGCTGATATGTATATAACTGGCTATACACGTCGCTGATATGTATTTAACTGGCTTTACGCGTCGCTGACATGTATTTAATTGGCTATACACGTCAATGATATGTATAAATCTGGGTTTACACGTCGCTGACATGTATTTAATTAGCTATACACGTCGCTGATGTATATTTAACTGGCTATACACGTCGCTGACATGTATTTAATTTGCTATACACGTCGCTGATGTACTTCATTGTCAACACTATGGTATGTATTTAACCGGCGATACACGTCGCTGATTGGCTTCGTATTCCATTAACAAGTAACGACGTGTGTCGCTGGTTTATGTATTTAACGTTCAACCATACGCGTCTTTTCTTCTGCAAGTACACGTCGCTGCTATTTCGTTCACTGCTGACAAGGGTTGCCGTTGCTATGCGTTTGAGGTATCCGTAGTATTGATGGCCGCTATGTGTGTACACGTATTTCGAGTGACACGTCTTGATACAAGTCGAACGAGCTATCGGTCTAATAGCAACTTATTTATGGTTCTAGAAGAATACTTTGCCGCGTCTAATACAATAATACAAATTGTTAACGCCAGTGTCACCGCCGCGACGCCGATGGCGTTATGTATAGGTTTAAGCTATTACTGCTCAGAGACGACACCTGTCAAAGTCGACTGTATGATAATTACTTTATCAAGATGCGGCGCCTCCAAGGACCTGGCTGCAATTATTCCGCCGTATTAATCACCTTGCTGAATATCCTTCTGAGAATTCTGCGTCTGAAATGTAAGTGTTATCTATGTAAATGACTGGTAACACGAAAATGATGATGTCCTCAAAAGTGTTTAGAAAGTCGTGTGAGCTTAAATTGATGACAAATTTGAATACAATTAAGCCATGTTCTTTAAAATGAATTCAGAGGCGAGGTTGGGAAGCTAGTTTATAGAGGGTAAAATAGGTGAAAGATGGTATGTCCACCAACTGGATCTGATTGATAAAATCAAATTTGACGTCAGTAAACCTGCAGACAGGATTACATATAAAAATTAATTTCCCGACCAAAAATTTGATTTTATTGCAACTAGCATAATGCTTATCACTCAAAGTATTAATCCATATACATAAAATATATGTCCAGAATAATAAACTAGCCGCGGTGCGATGCTGCTAGTGAGCAAGCGCAACAGAACGCTCCAGACTGTGTTTCTGTAATTTAATCCAAAATAGAACCAACGGAACGCAGCTCTAAATGCCCATACATCCAAGTCAAGCACCAAGACCTCTCCAATGAACGTTCCCCTTGCCATGCTAAATGTTGTATCTAAAGATGCGGTTTAATGGATTTTTTGATTAATGATAATAGAGCCAGGAATGTGTAAGACTAATAATTTCTTTACAATAAAGCACATAACCATTGCGAAACAGGCTGAGGAGACTGGATTTTCAGCCTAGATGAAAACGTGTAAATCCATTCATTTTTTTATTCTATGAACTACAGCCGTCTCATATTCATCATCACATCAGTATATAGCAGCGTATCATATGATAAAGTGATTAGTACGGTACACTGCTAATAAATCACATGTCTTGTGCTACAAAAAGAACATGTTGCTATCGTGGAGGATCATTTGAACACATTTACACCATCTTCTGGTACGCATGCAACTATCTCACCTATTCCATACAAAATGAATTTTAATCAGAGACATTCACCCATTTGTTAATTATGTTCTCACAGTATGCGTGCCACGTAAACCATGCCCTTGTTAATATACTCAAAAGGCTAATTCAATTTTCGCAACGGCCCTTTCTGAATTTTAGCTCGTTTTCATCTTCCAATTCACATATTTCATTTTATATGGCAACTGAGTAAGCATTAAAATGAAAATGTATGTTAATTTCGATTATAGAGTTCGAGCGGGTGTTAAGAAACGAGAGTTCACGAGGTCCGTACGGAATCGCAACGTATATGTATTTCGATCTAAAGAACATGTATCTATTTTGTCTGTTTTAAAGCAGCTAATAAATGGTTTATTAACATCTTATTTAATACAAATGATTTTGGTTATTACGAAAAATATTTCCGATCGAAAGTTTGATAAACCTTTAAAAGAACGCGGTTCACGAAGCCCCAATATGGACCCTGTAAAATGCAACCATTTTAAATACTTGTTTTTCATCAAAGCTTAGTGTTATTGTATTTAATATACTTTATTGAATTAAAATATGTGTAATTTTATTTTTTAAATGTATGTTTTTCTATTCATAGACTATGATGACTTGCCTCCAATTTTGTCCTATTTTTTTTTCAGAAATAAGCATATTTTCGTTTACCATGTATACTGTGAAGATATTGTATTTAGGGTTTAATTTTATTGAATTATACAGGCCATTTTGTGTGTGTGTGTGTGTGTGTGGGGGGGGGGGGGGGGGGGGGACCTTGTTCTTTGTTTAAACAAACAAACGAACGAACGAACAAAAAAAAAACAATAAAACAATGTAAAAAGAGCATCGAATGCATGATCGGAGGGCCGTGGGTTCGATCCTCGGCCACGGCTATGTGTGGTGTCCTTGAGCAAAACATCATGTGCTTAGTACTGATTCTACCCAGGAAGACTGTAATAACTAAGTTTATACATAAAACATATTTATATATGGTTAGACGCTTGAGATGTTCTTAAACGTTTGGGATCGTTTTATGTCTGAATAATAACAAAATTGGGCAATCTAACTAGACGTCTAATGATGACGTAAATAAACGAAATACACTCAGAAATTTTCCGCGTGTAGAGTATCTGCTTAAATTCTTCTTCAGAAGATAATGAAGAATATTTGAAAATGACATTGCCTCATAAAATTATCGTTAGTGTCTGAAGAATACACGAAAATTCACTTTCTGTGTTTTTAGTTTATTACATTTTGGAACTGAATACATTACAATTTGGAAGGAAGAAGAAGAAAATCAGCGATGGTTTTATGATTTTGGACAAATATCAAGAAATATAAAGTTTCAAAATAAAACATTTGAATATTCAATATAAAGGTGTCTGAAAAAAAATCGACATGAATTCTTTTTCACCATTTTGGATGGCCAAGGAACTACTTGACGTGCTGTAAAAAAAACACACAATAAGTGAAATAAATTTACATCTGGCAATGATGAAATTGTTGGTATGGTTGTTGTATGGGGTTTAGCATCGCTTTCAACAATGTTTTAGTTATATCGCGACGGTGTGTACTGAGCGCTGCCACTCTTGAATATCATGTCGCAGACACATGGTATTATACATACATGTATATAAAGGGAGATAATTAAATTCACAACAACGGAATTTACGATTTTTGGGATCTTTTCAGATGCTCATTCACAATGCATGATATATATATATATATATATATATGGAGATAATTATTTGTGAATAAACAAGACATAAATGAACAGACCAGACTACGGCGACTGCGCCTAGCTACAATGCAAAGCATAGATACAATATCAAGGCTTCTGCCAAACCAATAAATTTGGTGTCGACCATGACTTATATACTATGGAATTACATGCAACACATCTTGTCAGGGTGGACAAATTTACATACATGAACTGACAGCTTTTTATGAGTAAGATCCAGTTAAGGATTCATGACTACTCACATGATATATAAAGAACAGATTTATAAACCCGTTGGATCATATAAATACAGTAAATTCATTTATATTTAATTTCATAAAGGGAGATAAATAAATTAAAGCTCTTTTGAAATACTATGGAAATATCCGAGGTAGTCCGATTGTTTGCATCAACCAATTAGAAACTTGATTCGGTTTTCGCTAAATAATAATGATTTTTATTTTCGGCCGAGCTTGTCAAGACGTTTGTCTTTTATAAAAAAAAAACAAGCGTCGCATATGATCAAGATTATCAGGGTCCATCTTCATCTCGTATTTCCCAGATTGCTGGATAGATACTGCTTCCTGTTCCGCAACGCTACTACGTCATTCACGCACGCGGTAACTCCATCAGCAGAAACATCACACTTGTGAATACTAAACCGTCTGAAAGAAATGGTTCTAGCAGACGATACGATAATGGGACCAGATTAAAAACGCATCACGCCAGCGGTTGCATGATGTTCTTATCTATTGACATGAGTGGCTTCATTCTATGCGTAACCAAGTCCATAACTACGTATGTAACAGTAACTGTTGAGGTAAGTAACTTGTGTACTTATACTTTTTATCCAAGTAGTATCTTACAATCCGACGAGATCATAGTGTTCACATATTAAAAACATCAATTACTCGGTGGCCATTCCATCGTTGAAGTACTCATCCGGCATTCCTCGGCAGTTTTCTTCAATTCGTTAATGCGTTCCTGAATTGCAAGTTTCCGGAGGTAAATAAATAAGAAAATTAGAGCCTATCGCTCAGAGGGGTTCGCTGCATTTCTTTTAAATTTATATTATATTTTCCTTGGAAATTTTTAAATCTCTTTGAAACAAATATGAAATTGAAATACTAGTATTCCAGTCGGGAGAAGGGGCATAGCTCTGGTAAATGGCTTAACGGAATCATATATCGCACATTGGTGGTAAAAACTTATTTACATTCTTTTATAGTTTTCATCGGTATGGTAAAAAAAATGAATGCAAATTTCAGATTTGTATTTTTAAACACTCGTGTTGCAAAATCTTTTGTTTTTTTGTTTTTTTTAAACTTCAATTATGTATTAAATACAACATATATGAAGTTTCAGTAAATAAAAGTTAAAGATTAACAGCTCCATATACCAGTAGTTATATGACCCACCACTTCTATCTCCCTTGAATACTCCGGACCTATAGATGAAGAAGGCAGAAATTGCACTATAGTTCGCTTTTTCTTCTTAATTCAGGGCTTTATTATTTTTTCTTACCATTTGTTAAATGGACAGTATTTGTGAAATCACCACTGAAATATTGATGCTAATACAAGATTTCTAAGCAATTAGGTGTCATTTTAAAATTAATTGTTCGAACTGCACTGAAGGCTAAAACCATCACCATCACCATCACCATCATCATCATCATCATCATCATCATCATCATCATCATCATCATCATCATCATCATCTATATCACTCTCATCACCATTATCATTATCATAATCACCACCATCATCATCATCACCACCACAACCACCATCCTCATCATTAATATAAAACATATTCATCATCAACATGAAATAAAACAAAACAAAAAAACAATTACATAATATCATCAATGTTAAGCACAATAATATAACATATGAATATTATTTTATAATCATAATTGTGAGCAGAGCAGGGCAGTTTATTGACTTATACAATACAGTCTCTCATCAAATACATACCGTTAATTATATGGAGTTAAATGAATGTGAAAATGATAAAAATGACCACTGCAGGAAACGCTCGTCCGTGAAGACGGACCAATGAAATGCGCCGTCTTGTACAAAGTCTACAAACGATCGTAAATGTACGATAAATGTAACGCGAATTTGAATATTTTGATGAAGTGGACTGATAGAGTAGAAAATTATCTTTTGATCTCTCAAAATAATTGTACAATCCAGACTTACGAGGCAAATGTCGACAACAATAGCTCACCGTGAATCGATTATGAAGCCTGACGTATCAAATATGGCGGAAAAAATGCACGTCTGACAAAGTTGACAATACGTTCATTGATAAATTTAATCATGCGACATAATGCATCATTCATTAGTTGTGCAGCATAAATTAAAATTCTTATTCATAATAAAAAATGAAACGTGTAAAACTGCAATAAATGTTCTCCTTTTATCGTAGATCATGTAAACGCACGTTGTGAAGTAATAAAGGTACATTTACACTCGTAAATTCAACCATCGCGCAATTTCCAAAAAAAAAAAAAAATAATAAAATAATAAAAAATAAAAAAAAGTGATAACGCAAGTAGAATGGTAGAACGCATCGCAGAAGATATTCATAGCCGAAACTCATGTTTTATGCTCAGAGGAATGCGATCGTTTTTTGCTACTTAAAGGGTGCGTGTTTGTTTTATGCTACTTTAAAGGATGTACCCTACAACAGTTTACATACCGCAAGATTGAGGTGAGCATATATATATTTTTTATGGAATATCAACTTATTTTTAAAATGCTTAGAACTAAGCTACGAGTGTAAACAAAATCTTATACTGACTAACTTTATGTTTAGAAATGTAAAGTTATTTACTATTTCTGTAAACTAAACTTGAACATGTAGAACAAGTTTTAACGGGTAAAAAAGAAGGAGTAAGAAGAGTGAAGAAAATATGAAGTTGAAAAAATCAAAAGGAGAACTAGATAAATTGATTGAAATGAGGGAAGAAGAAATGAAAAATCACAGACAACAATGAAGATTAAAATTGAAGGACGAAGAGAAAAAAGATGAGGAAGTGAAAGGAGAAAAAATACAAATAAATGTACTAAAGAAATGAAAAAGATAAAGTAGGAAAGTATAAGCCATTTAGAGATGAAAAGAAATGAGAAAAGAAGAAAGACAATTTAAAAACACACACGAGAGAATGAAATGACAAAAGAAAAGACGACGACGACGACGAAGAAGAAGAAGAAACATATTTTTTTTTGTACAATAAATCATATTTTGCAACTTCACAATTCCAAATAAATATGACATAACTACCATTAATATATGCACTTGTCTAAAGGTTATCGTCAAAATGAAATTGAACGCCCACCATAAAAACCGTCTCTCAAACATACGTATTCATGAATATTATGAATTAATTTTAAAAAGTTCATACCTTAATTGACGTTAAAAGTCAAACAGCCAATTCCTTTATTGTCCCTGACGATTTGCACTTGTGATTTCAATTTTAAACAATGACTAAATAAACAAATAAGATGTGGTATTCAATCTAAATACGTTCGACCCGCCGGTTCCTTTATTCCCGAATAGTGCATCCGAGGACACTCGACGTCGGACAAAACCACGTGTCAATTAATGGTCTCATGCCGATAATAGAAATGTGTTAGTGCAGGGTTTCTTCGGCTGGTAAAATAATCCTGTTTTCATAGCGATTAGCGAGATGCATTGAAATGTGTTAAAAAGAAAATATGGCCCACAATCTGTCGATAATAGCCGCATGATTATAAATATTTTTGATAATTATTGCATAATTAGAGGATTGGGCGTGTCAAAGGTGCCGCCGTAAGGACTAATTTCCCGGTTCTTTTGAAGGAACTTATTTTAAATTATTTACTTAATGGGCGCGCGTCCCTCGTGTCAAAATGATTTATAAATGCAATAAATTGATATTTTTTAAGACAAGTGCACCGCAACTAAAGCTTTCACTGAAAGACAAGGAACAAGTTAAACGAATAATTTCTACGCACCTGAAGTATCCGGTATTAATGAATTGGCTTCTTTTTTTGTTACAGACAAGACAAAAAAGTATAAAGTACCTGTTCACTATCTAAGCATTTTTTCTAATCTTATTTTTTTTCAGCTAATAAACAGATTTATTTTTGTGAACATAAAATATAAACATACTTGCTTGAACTGCCGCCAGTATTACATGTATTGCGAAGATATATTCCAAAAGTTTGAAGACCGGGAATCTGCTATCTTGGTACCGCGAACGAATAACAACACAAGACACGGAATAAAGACTTGACTGTCATGCGTGTATGTTTGTATGTATGCACAGGTAACGCAGAAATAATTCCTGTGGGAATTCCCTCAGGCAACGCAATGTTACAACAGGAGGGTTGCAAAAACACTTCAAGTAGATATCAGCACAAAAATATATTCTCTAAAATAGACTAAACACAGGAGCCCAGAATCTAATCTGCACTCGGTTATGGTAATTGCATTACATTGCCAACAGAACCGAAAACTTGATTTCATGGGTTCAAATTGTAATTAATTAAAAAAAAATAATTTGACAATAATTGGCAGTCACGCCAGACAATGCAATTAAAGAGCATCTTGCATGGGCTAGAATTATACGTAACTGGAAAACAATGCCAGCATATCCCTGATTATACCAAAGTCCACATGACGCAAATCAAGGATAAGAGACGGAATGCTTAAATGCCCTAACTATAAATATAAACCTAAATAAATATAGATAACTTTTATTTCAATTTAGATGTACAAAATAAAAAAAATCAGACATAAAATTATGTATCTAAATATTTAGTATAAAATCGGGCAATTAAACAAAAAAATGTAATTAAAGGATTTGTGTATGTATGTATATATATGTATATTTAAATGTCACATTTAATTTCGTGCCAAAGGTTCATTAAAGAATTGTATACCTGTCAAAAGTTAAATCCTTCTTTATGATCATATCTCATCTCATCTAAAAAAATTACGCAAACAAAACAACAAAAAAAATTCATTGTGAAAAAGCAATACCATGCCTAGATCAAATTTCAAAGAAGCCTTATCGAGCTATCATGTAGATATATACGTGTCATAATGGTTAATACAAATAACCATGCCATTCTATAAAGAATTATAAGATACTATATCTAAAAACTTTGTATAGTCGTATAACATCCTAATGCATCTTTAAACATTTAAAAACGCACGTATATATATTTATCCAAGATGTACTTTCATTTTTATCGATTTATTTATGTCGACCGCAATTTATTGGTTAAATTTGTGTTTAATAGTGATGTGATTGTTGGAATAAAAAAAATAGAAATGTCTTGGTTTATCAGTCATGTCATATCTATATTTTGCTTGCGTTTTAAATGGCGTAAAGTACATATACATGTACACATGTATAAAATATATTTCAATAACGTGGGTTGGATTGCCGCTTACGATCTGGATAATTGTCCAATGGCAGACACGTTTGAAAATTTAATGTCTTGTATGTAGGCCCATAGTATCAGTAATGCATGTGTATTAAAAACATATTATATAGTATGATAATAATAGTGTATCCCAGTCGCTGATATCTCTCATATAATGTATGTTATTAAAACCCCAAATGGAAATGTAGGAAATTTTATACCAGTCCCACAATTCATAGTACTTAACGATTACAAACTGCGATGTCATTCAACTTTCGCTGAAGCAACTGACCAGTTAAAGGACCCAAGCGGAGAGAGATGGGTTCGTTTTACTGTCCAATGATAACATTCGGAACGACGTTCGGTCATTTCCGACTACTTCTGCAAGAGTGGAAATCAAGCGTTTCCTTTTCGATCAGTATGATATGAAGTGTAAATTAGATATCTACATATAAGATATATTCTCCATCCTTTTTCAAATTGCAGGTGCATTCAAAGAAAACTATCTATTAGCCTATCCCAGTTCCTAATATCTGTCGAAACGGGTCTGTTAAACCCCAACGAAAAAGCAGGGGTTTCTTTGCCAGTCCCACAATTCATAGTACTCAAACGTTGACGTCATTCAACTTTCGCCAATCAACGTCAATCGTACATACTCGGCCGATTCCGTCATTCTTCGGTATTAGGATAATTGGCGGGGTGGTCCGAATACAATCAACCTGTCCACATCCGGACCCAAGCAGGAAGTGCTGTATCTTTGCGCTTCTGGTCAAGAAAGCCAGCTACAAAAATGTTGCAAGCTGGATACTTGTTTCAGAAGTTATAAAAGCGGACGACTACATGTAATAAAAATCAGATTTTAACTAGCGTATATTAAACAATAGCACAAGTAAACAGTGGCAGAGCATCGAACAAAGGATCGGCTGATTGTGGGTCCAATCATCCGCCACGGCCATGTGTGGTGTCCTTGAGTAAGGCACTTTATCCTCATACACTTAGCACTGGCTCTGCAAAGGAAAACATCGAGCGTGTTTTGTCTAAATTGTAAGAACTTGTCTCACACTCGAACTCAAATGAATAAAACAGATATTTAGCGTCATTTTAATGCCATCGAAGACAAACAAATGATCAGTTAACCTAACCACTCCGGCCTTCCCGGAAGGTTAACCAGTACCCGAGACACTCGTCTTCACATGTAGCTGATAACTTCCCCACTTGAATAAGCGGTGAGAGACGAATGCAAATGTGACGTAATGTTGCATGTATCAGTCATCACGGGACTGTAACCGGGCGGAGATTTGAAGTCACGAACCCTTGATTGACAGTCAGACGCGTTACCGACTAGGCTAAAGACAATGAGAATATAAACGGCCTAATAACTATAAATAGAAACAAAACAGGATACTAATCAAAACGTTCATTTTTATTAATTATAATACATGATAGTTGTAAATGTGTACACGACACGTGACAGGGATGCATTCCACTAGTAAAGACATAATCTGTATCAAGACATTATTAGCGCGGTCTAGTGGTAGAGTATCGGACCCAGGATCGGAGGACCGTGGGTTAGATCCTCCCCACCGCTGTGTGTAGTGTTCTTTAACAAGACGCTTTATATGATCCGTATTGACACTACCCAATAAGACTTCGAGCGTGATTTATATATGTTGTAATAACTTGTTTCACAATCGAAGTAAAATAAATAAGTTTAAACTAAGACACGAACGTTTAAGATTAATAAAAATAAGTTTCATGTCATATCTCTTGTGCGGTTACCTTTTTCTGGTGCGATTTCCTGTTTTCGAATGCGATGACCTGAAGTACCAGTGGTCAAGATAATCAATCCGTCTGCAACATAAAACAAATATCTACAACCCATCTCTTGTAATCTTGACACTATCTGAGGTGCCAAAAACAATATCCCGATAAGTAGCCATTATTAATCCTCCAAAAATCCCGCTACAACCACAATAATGGTTCTGTGCAATGTTAGATGATTAGATAACAATACTACATACTCGCCAAATTCCGTCATTTTTCGGAATAAGTTACGGAAATCGGCGAGGTGTTTCAATTTTTGTATTTGGTAAACACTCTTTTTACCCTTGCATGACACATGTTATTTAGCACATTGACATAGGGTGTGTCCAATCGTCAATTGACACATGGTGTCGCAAGCAAAACAGTTATTTTTATTATCCCCGAGATGGAATATACCGCTTATACGATTATGTCTCAAAGCTTGCATAAGTTGAAGAATTCATTACATTTCCATTTCTGAAATTCCTGTAGGGGAGTCATAGGTTAGTTTGTGCCATTGATACTGGTGGTAGAGACTATCCTGGTGTCCGAATGATGAATCTGTGGCGGTTATTCTACAGATGTAGTTTGTGCCATTGATACTGGTGGTAGAAACTATCTTGGTGTCCGAATGATGGATCTGTGGCGGTTATTCTACAGCTGTAGTTTGTGCCATTGATACTGGTGGTAGAAACTATCCTGGTGTCCGAATGATGTATCTGTGGCGGTTAATCTACAGCTGTAGTTTCAGCCATTGATACCGGTGGTAGAAACTATCCTGGTGTCCGAATGATGGATCTGTGGCGGTTATTCTACAGCTGTAGTTTGTGTCATTGATACTGGTGGTAGAGACTATCCTGGTGTCCGAATGATGGATCTGTGGCGGTTATTCTACAGCTGTAGTTTGTGCCATTGATACTGGTGGTAGGGACTACCCTGGTGTCCGAATGATGGATCTGTGGCGGTTATTCTACAGCTGTAGTTTGTGCCATTGATACCGGTGGTAGAGACTATCCTGGTGTCCGAATGATGGATCTGTGGCGGTTATTCTACAGCTGTAGTTTGTGCCATTGATACCGGTGGTAGAGACTATCCTGGTGTCCGAATGATGGATCTTTGGCGGTTATTCTACAGCTGCAGTTTGTGCCATTGATACCGGTGGTAGAGACTATCCTGGTGTCGGAATGATGGATCTTTGGCGGTTATTCTACAGCTGCAGTTTGTGCCATTGATACTGGTGGTAGAGACTATCCTGGTGTCCGAATGATGGATCTGTGGCGGTTATTCTACAGCTGCAGTTTGTGCCATTGATACTGGTTGTAGAGACTATCCTGGTGTCCGAATGATGGATCTGTGGCGGTTATTCTACAGCTGTAGTTTGTGCCATTGATACCGGTGGTAGAGACTATCCTGGTGTCCGAATGATGGATCTGTGGCGGTTATTCTACAGCTGTAGGACATACTTGAAGTCGCTTGTTTATTCACAGCAGGTTGGATCCATAGTCAGTTTGCTGTATAGGTTACTGTCTTGTTGATAATTGTCTCATTAGTTCATTAATATATGATAGGTTGTTGACCAAATAAGTTACTGTAGTATAGATTATGATTTAAGTAGACTGGTGTTATTTTTTGGGTTGTTTACTAAGAAGGCTACTACATATTGTAGGTTGTTGATCACGTGTAGCTTGTCGGCTCAATACGTTGTTGATCGCAGTGCGTTGACTTAGTACGTTGTTGTGTTGTAGTGTATCGACTAAGTACGTTGTTGTGTTGTAGTGCGTCGACTAAGTTCGTTTTTGAATTGTAGTTTGTTGACTTAGTACGTTGTTGTATTGTAGTGCGTTGACTAAGTACGTTTTTGTGTTGTAGTGTGTTGACTAAGAACGTTGTTGTATCGCAGTGTGTTGACTAAGTATATTGTTGTATTGTAGTGCATTGACTAAGTACGTTGTTGAGTTGTAGTGCGTTGAGAAAGTACGTTGTTGTGATGTTGTTTGTCGACCAAGTTCGTTTTTGTATTGTAGTGCGTTGACTTAGTACGTTGTTGTATTGTAATGCGTTGACTAATTACATTGATGAATTGTAGTCTGTTGACTAAGTACGTTGTTGTATTGTAGTGCGTTAATTGTTTAAGTACGTTGTTGTATTGTAGTGTGTGGACTAAGAACATTGTTGTATTGTAGTGTGTTGACTGAGTACGTTGTTGTACTGAAGTGTGTTGACTAAGTACATTGTTGTATTGTAGTGCGTTGACGCAGTACATTGTTGAATTGTAGTGCATTGACTAAGTACGTTGTTGTGTTGTAGTGCGTTGACTAAGTACGCTTTTGTATTGTAGTGCGTTGACAAAGTACGTTGTTGTGCTGTAGTGTGTTGACTAAGTACGTTGTTGTGTTGTTGTGTGTCGGCTAAGTTCGTTCTTGTATTTGAGTGTGTTGATTAAGTACGTTATTGTATTGTAGTGCGTTGACTTAGTACAATGTTGTATTGTAGTACGTTGACTAAGAACGTTGTTGAATTGTAGTGCGTTGACTAAGTACGTCGTTGTGTGTCGACTAAGTACGCTTTGGTATTGTTGTGCGTTGACTAAGTACGTTGTTGTATTGTAGTGTGTTGGTTAAGTACGTTGTTGTACTGTAGGGCGTTGACTAAGTATATTGTTGTATTATAGTGTATTGACTAAGTACATTGTTGTTTTGTATTTTGTTGACTTAGAACGTTGTTGTATTGTAGTGCGTTGACTTAGTACGTTGTTGTGTGTTGACTAAGTACGCTTTTGTATTGTAGTGCATTGACTAAGTACGTTGTTGTGTTGTAATGTGTTGACTAAGTACGTTGTTGTGTTGTAGTGCGTTGACTAAGTACGTTGTTGTGTTGTAATGCGTTGACTAAGTACGTTGTTGTATTGTAGTGCGTTAACTAAGTACGTTGTTGTATTGTAGTGTGTTGACTAAGTACGTTGTTGTATCGTAGTGCATTGACTAAGTACGTTGTTTAGTTGTAATGTGTTGACTAAGTCTGTTTTTGTATTGTAGTTTGTTAACTAAGCACATTGTTGTATTGTAGTGCGTTGACTTATTACGATGTTGTGTTGTAGTGCGTTAACTAAGTATATTGTTGTATTAAATTTTGTTGACTAAGTAAATTGTTGTATTGTATTTTGTTGACTTTGTACAATGTTGTTTTGTAGTGCGTTGACTAAGTACGTCGTTGTGTTGTAATGCGTTGACTAAGTACGTTGTTGTGTTGTAGTGTGTCGACTAAGTTCGTTTCTGAATTGTAGTTTGTTGACTTAGTACATTTTTGTATTAAAGTGCGTTGACTTTATACGTTGTTGTATTGTAGTGTGTTGACTAAGTTCGTTTTTGTATTGTAGTTTGTTAACTTAGTGCGTTGTTGTATTGTAGTACGTTGCCTAAGCACGTTGTTGTGCGTTGACTAAGTTTGTTGTTTTGTAGTGCGTTGACTAAGTACATTGTTGTATTATAGTGTGTTGACTAAGTACGTTGTTGTATTGTATTTTGTTGACTTAGTACGTTGTTGTATTGTAGTGCATTGACTAAGTACGTTGTTGTGTTGTAGTGTGTCGACTTAGTACGTTGTTATATTGTAGTGCGTTGACTAAGTACGTTGTTGTGTTGTAGTGTGTTGACTTAGTACGTTTTTGTATTGTAGTTTGTTGACTATGTTGCTGTATTGTGGGTTGCTGGCTAAGTACGCTGCTGTTTTGTAGTGCGTGGACTAACTTCGTTGCTGTATTATAGTGTGTTGACTAAGTTCGTTTGCCGTTTGCAAAGTGTTGACTAAGTAAGTTGTTGTTTTGTAAAGTGTGGACTAAGTACGTTGTTTTAAAGTAATTTGTTGACTAAGCACATTGTTGTATTGTAATTTGTTGACTTAGTTCGTTGCTGTATTAAGTATGTTGACTTAGTAAGTTGCTGTATTGTAATTTGTTGACTAAGTATGTTGGTGTATTGTAATGTTTTGATTAGTGAGTTGCTGTATTGTATTTTGTTGACTTAGTACACTGCTGTATTGGAAAGTTTTGACTAAGTACGTTACTGTATTGTTATGTGTTTACTAAGAATGTTACTGTATTATAGTATGTTGACTAACTACGTTGTTGTATTGCAGTGTGCTAAGTACGTTACTGTATTGAAATTTATTTACTAAGTACGTTGCTGTATTGTAGTGTGTTGACTAAGTACGTTTCTGTATTGAAATTTATTTACTAAGTACGTTGCTGTATTGTAGTGTGTTGACTAAGTACGTTGCTGTATTGTAGTGTGTTGACTAAGTACGTTGCTGTATTGAAGTGTGTTGATTTAGTACTTTGCCGTTTTTGTAGTGTGTTGACTGACTACTTTGCTGTATTTTAGTGTGTTGACTTAGTACGTTGTTGTGTAGTACTTTGTTGACCAAGTTCGTTGCTGTTTTGGAACTTTTTGACTAAGGATGTTGCTGTATTATAAAGTGTTGACTAAGGAAGTTGTATTATATTAATTTGTTGACTTAATGTGCTGCTGTATTGTAAGTGTTGACTAAGTACGTTGCTGTATTGTAATTTGTTGAATAAGTGCCTTGCTGTATTGTTATATGTTGACTAGAATATTGCTGTATTGTAAAGTATTGACGAAATACGTTGCTGTATTATATTGTGTTGACTATGCAAGTTTCTGTGTTGTAGTGCGTTGGCTAAGAAAGTTGTTGTATTGTAATTTGTTGACTAAGTACTTTGCTATATTGTAATGTGTTGACTAAGAAAGTTGTTGTATTGTAGTGTTTTGACAAAGTACGCTAAGTAAGCTACTATTATGTTGGTTGTTGACCAAGTTCTTTGCTGTCTTGTAAGTTGTTGACTTCACATGTTGCCGTCTTGTTGATTTTTGGTTAAAGAAGTTGCTGTTTTGTAGGATTTTGTCTTATGCGTTGCTGTGTTGCAAGTTGTTGACCAAGTACGCTGCTGTCTTGTTTATTGTTGATTAAGTATGCTGGTGTCTTGTTGGTTGTTGATCAAGTACATTGTTGCCTTGTTGGTTGTTGACCAAGTACGCTTCTATCTTGTTTATTGTTGATTAAGTACACTGGTGTCTTGTTGGTTGTTGATCAAGTACGGTGCTGTCTTGTTGTTTGTTTACTAAGTACGCTGCTGTCTTGTTGGTTGTTGACCAAGTACGCTTCTATCTTGTTGGTTGTTGACTTAGTACGCTGCTGTCTTGTTGGTTGTTTATCAAGTACGCTTCTGTCTTGTTGGTTGTTTACTAAGTACGCTACTGTCTTGTTGGTTGTTGACCAAGTACACTTCTATCTTGTTGGTTGTTGACTTAGTACGCTGCTGTCTTGTTGGTTGTTGATCAAGTACGTTGCTGTCATGTTGGTTGTTGATCAAGTACGCTGTTACCTTGTTGGTTGTTTACCAAGTACGCTTCTGTCTTGTTGAATGTTGATCAAGTACGCTGCTGTCTTGTTTGTTGTTGACAAAGTAGGTTGATGTATTGTTGGTTGTTGACCAAGAACGCTGTTGTCGTGCTGTTTGTTGACAAAGTACGCTGGTGTCTTGTTGGTTGTTAACAAAGTAGGTTGATGTATTGTTGGTTGTTGATCAAGTACGCTGTTGTCGTGCTGTTTGTTGACAAAGTACGCTGGTGTCTTTTTGGTTGTTGACAAAATACGCTGGTGTCTTGTTGTTTGTTGACCAATTATGATGGTGTCTTGTTATTGTAGAACAAGTACGCGTCTGTCTTGTTGGTTGTTGACCTAGTATGCTGTGTTCTTTTTGGTTGTTATCAGAGTACGCTGGTGTCTTGTTGGTTGTTGACCAAATACGCTGCTATCTTGTTAGTTGCTGACCAAGTACACAGGTATCTTGTTGTTGGTGGTTGACCAAGTACGCTGGCGTCGTGTCTTGTTGATGGTTAACCAAGCATGCAACTGTCTTATTGGTTGTTGACAAAGTACGCTACAGTCTTGGTGGTTGTTGACCCAGTAAGCTGGTGTCTTGTTGGTTGTTGATCAAATATGCTGCTGTCTTGTTGCTTGTTGACAAAGTACGCTGGTGTCTTATTGGTTGTTGACCAAGTATGCTGTTGTCTTGTTGGTTGTTGTCAAAGTACGCTGGTGTCTTGTCGGTTGTTGATCATGTGCGCTGGTATCTTGTTGGTTGTTGACCAAACACGCTGGTGTCTTGTTGGTTGTTGACCAAGTATGCTGCTGTCTTGTTGGTTGTTGATCAAATATGCTGCTGTCTTGTTGCTTGTTGACCAAGTACGCTGCTGACTTGTTGGTTGTTGACCAAGTATGATGGTGTCTTTCTGGTTGTTGACAAAGTACGCTGGTGTCTTGTTGGTTGTTGACCAAGTATGCTGTTGTCTTGTTGGCTGTTAACCAAGTATGCTGTTGTATTGTTGGTTGTTGACAAAGTACGCTTGTGTCTTATTGGTTGTTGATAAATTATGCTGTTTTCTTGTTGGTTGCTGACCAATTAGCTGGTGTTCTGTTGGTTGTTGATCAAATATGCTGCTGTCTCGTTGGTTGTTGACCAAGTACGCTGCTATCTTGTTGGTTGTTGACAAAGTACGCTGGTGTCTTGTTGGTTGTTGCCAAATTATGCTGCTGTCTTGTTGGTTGTTGACCAATTAGCTGGTGTCTTTTTAGTTGTTGATCAAATATGCTGCTGTCTCGTTGGTTGTTGACCAAGTACGCTGCTGTCTTGTTGGTTGTTGACCAAGTACGCTGCTGTCTTGTTGTTGACATTTTGGTTAAAACCGTTGTTTACGAGGTAATCATCTTCACATGTATCATCCGTGTTACCCTGTTATAGTAAAGTCACGCCAATCGCAGTATCTTTGTACCATTTTCCTTGCAAAAGTATATGGCCGAATTAAATATGTAAATTTATGAGAAACAGCAAAAGTTCAACGTTAATTACACTCTACCTACACATGTCTAAACCGTGCCCCTTGCCACGTCGTGTTAGAAGTAGATGTAGCGAAACTTTGCATGGCATTTTGACTTGGGTGGTAATTACTAATTGCGCACTATTTATCTTAATGCTCGGGGCTACCGACTTCTGTCTCAATGATAATGGCAACATTATCGCCTGCTTTCAAGATACGCTAATAGAATTGTTCCTAAATTTTGATACGCGGATATTTTATATCAATGAAGATTGCGTAAGGAAATACTTAATTCGCCTAGAAACTACACACTGTGTTAACACGTATCAACATAATTTACACATACAATACAGTAAAAACCTGATTTGCTATTTTTACATTATTCATTCATTTGAAAACAATATATTTATCTAAAATAATGCATACATGTATGTACAAGTCCATTATCCTAAAGCACTACCTCAGTATCATGTTTTATCTCTGGGTTCGCGACCATCTCACTTCATAAAACTTGTGAAACAGTATGCCAATCAGATTCACATTACACATGTGTTGAAAATGGCGTTAAATTCCAATAAAAATATGTACGATTAGTTCATTCTGGGGTCACACTAGTTAACAACAATCTACCGTTTGACATATTTTTTAAATTATCGAAAAAAAATTTTTAAGAAGTTATTTTCTTTCAAATGTCTATATATACACCGCACGTTGTATTATGTTTTTATATAAAATCAAATTGGTCAAGCACTGCATTCACAAAACATGCAATTAAAGCCAAAGACCCGATTTCCCTCTGAATCATGTTTTAAACTTCACACACTATTGATACGTTTTCTATCGAAGCAGGTCCTGACAAAACTGTCCTATATATTTATATTTTATTTATATACCAAAGCGTTTTTTTTTCAGCGATCTTGACATTGGGATGGTGAGAAAGTAGCTACCCACATGTCCGGAATATTTTCGTCTCAGTGATATTTTAGATGCAGTTTCAGTGAATAGCCTCAAGGATATTGACCGACAACTTATGTGAAATCGAGTTATTAAACAGTCCGGTTTTTTTTCTATATTTAGTAACAGTAGAGTCCTTCGTCATCTAAAGCGCGCCGTCGAACGACCAAATAACCTCACTGCGGAGGTCGTGGGTTCGAGCCCAGCTGGATCAAGGAAACTAATTGCGATACATTTGCCAGTTACTTGCGGAAGGATGGTGGTTACAATCAGATGCATTCGGAGATCTTTCTCCAATAAAACTACACTGAACGGAACAGCTGACCCGCCACCTGATATTTCGGGTACCTGATTATCCATGTATACTCTCAGAAAGTATTAACGCAATTTCCTTGAAATCTGGACTTGAATGAGAAATAACAGTTAAACTATATAAAATTAAAAAAAAAGTCAATATTGGTATGTCGTAAACATCTTTTAATAAACTACTCAATTTAGCGACATAGATATTGGAAATACAAAAGTGGCGGGTTAGCTGGACCGTTTAGTATTTCTGTTGACGTGCCGTAAAACAGTATTTGTTCCAATAGAACTGGATACGCCATATAACCCAATCAGTACTTCCTTTTTATACACATGTACATATAAGCTATAATTTACATACATCGTTACGATGCACTCTAATTGTTAACCAGAAAAAAACTGTTCCTTCTATTTTCAGGAGCACCGACTTAAAACTGCTGCGGCACATTTTACAAGGAACTGAAGTTATTAAGCTGGAACCATTTTCAAAATTGTTTTAAATATGCAGAACGACTTCAAAAACAAAAAACTACAAACATTTGTAAACCATTGTTTTCTATCAAAGTTAAGAGCGACATGATCACGGTCAGATCATTGAAAGGGAAACAAATCATTATTCCTAAAAGTGGCGTAAACAGTGAAATATAGTACTCAAGTTTAGTGCTTCTAATATCAGTATACTAGCACTTCATTCATGCAAAAATAAAGTGAAACGTGTTTCGAATTTGGTGTTTTTGTGTTGGGACCCGGAGTGGAGGTGGGGTATGAGTCTTGGAAACCTTCCAAAAACCTGGGAATAAGTGGGAACGGGAACTCCATCCTAGGAAAGCATTACCTATAATCCATATCGCTCGATTCCCGTCTCTACTTTTGGAGCCGTGTTCCAGACAAGGATTCCGATTGACGCAAGCACAGACAAAGCGACAGCTATAGGCCCACCCTTCTGGAAGCCTACATTCTCCCTCACAATAAGGTACCAAAGGGGAGACAACTATACTAGATTATGAAATGTTCTCTGCAACTTCAACATTGCCATCTATCCATGTTCTAAGACAGTTGTACTTATGTATTTATGTACTTTCAAATATATGCTTTGGACAAACAAAAATAAAGTACAGAAAGGGGGATAAGTCTTGTCATTAATTCAAATACATATTTCGCTCTGCATTTCTATGCTCCGGACAAGCAAAACGGGAGATAAGTCTGTCATTAAGATAAGAGTTGTGATTATATAGCTTTGCACTATCACACATTACCCGGTACTCATGTTCCAAGTCTCGCTGGATTTTTTATCTACTTTTTGAGTTGTATTCCAGATAAGGATTCTGACAGACGCAAGCACGGACAAAGCGGCAGCTACAGGTTCGCTCTTTGGGAGTGACCCAAGCACGGACAAAGCGGCAACTGCAGGCTCGCTCTTTGGGAGTGACCCAAGCACGGACAAAGCGGCAGCTACAGGCTCGCTCTTTGGGAGTGACCCAAGCACGGACAAAGCGGCAGCTACAGGCTCGCTCTTTGGGAGTGACCCAAGCACGGACAAAGCGGCCCACCCTTCTGGGAGCATACAAACATTCTCCCTCACACTGAAGTAAAAAAAGGGAGTTAATTATGCCAGAGTTATGAAAGTTCTCTCTGCAACTACCAAACTGTCATTTATCCATGTCCCCAAGATGCGCTGGATTACGTTATGAACTTCTAAGTATATGCTTTTGACAAGCAAAAAATAACGTAATATTTAAGTATAAAAGGAGATAATTTTGTTGTTATTCAATATAGAGTTATTGTTCTTTAACTCTGCATTTTTGCTCGTTGTCCTTAAACCATATTTCAAGTCGTGTTGAATTCCCTTCCTTGTTTTTTAACTTATGCTGCAGACAAGCAAAAAAAGGTCCAAAAAGGGAGACAATTATGTCAGTATTCAAGACAAAAGAGTTCTTCCACACATGACCCCTCTATCCATGTCCCAAGTTTGACTGGATCCCCATCACTATTTTTGGAGTTGTGTTCCGGACAAGGATTCTGATTGACGTTTGCATCGAAGCACTCTTCATCACAATCATACACGAGTGTGTAAAATGTACATGTCGTATTATCAAGATTAGTGTGTACCAATTTAGTCTAGATGTATTGCAAAGAAAACTCGGAGCTTATATGAATAGCTTCGAAGTCCATTTCCTGCTTAGAACTAGTACCAAGTGTTGTTTTTGAGAGGCTTCGTAGTTCCTGCGATTGAACCCGCGACCCACGTCAATTATTCACTTTCAGGCATAGTACCACCATTGGAAACCGGGTGCGCTTCCGTGGGAAGTCACACAATGGCGGTTACAAATAATCCTCGTTTCTTCTTTAAAAATGTATTTTCCTTCTTTTAATTTTTTATTTGAATGGCATTATTGATGTATTTTGAACATTTTGAAAGAGTGGTCATGTTTGAATTGTGAATTTAAAAAAACAAAAACAAGAAATGTCACAGTTAAGTGTCACATGAAACATTATCATGACATACTGATCACTTGTGTCAAGCTATTTTAAAATCCCTAAATGTAAGCTACAGATCAATTGTTGATAAATTGAGCCAAGTGTTTATGAAATGCATCCATGTATGATAATGTTAAAGGACAGACTTGAAATCTCAAACAGATTCAAAAAGTCATACATAAACAAAGTGTGACCCTGTCTAGGTTTTACTTACGACACGTCGTCATGTCATCTTGATAGACAAAGTCACAGACCAAACACGCAATTTCAAACAAATTGAAAGTGTGACCTTCACCTTTGAGAAAAGGTTCTGGGTCTTAATTATGTCATGTTTATCAACTGCGCCAAGTGTTTTTAAAATATATCCATAGCTGACAAAGTTATAGATCAGACAAGAAATCTCACACAGGCTGAAAGTGTTGTCAAACAAACTCAAAGTGTGACCTTGACCTTTGAGGTTCGCATGTGGGTCTTACACGTGACACTTTGTAACGTCATGCTGATGAATTGAGCCAAGTGTTTTTGAAATGTATCCATAGGTGACAAAGTTTCAGACCGGACACGAAATCTCAATCAGACTGAAAGTGTCAACCTAATTTAAATTGTGAACTTGACCTTTGAAGTGGGATTCTGGGTGTAACAAGCGACACATCGTCATGTTATGTTGGTCATTTGTAGCTAGTATTAACAAAATCCATCTATGCATGACAAAGTTACAGGCCAGACACGAAATCTCAAACAGACTGAAAGTGTTGTCAAACAAACTCAAAGTGTGACCTTGACCTTTGAGGTACGGGTGTGGGTCTTACTCGCGACATGTCATGGTGTTATGTTGATCATTTGTAGCAAGTATCATTAAAATTCATCTATGCATGACAAAGTTACAGGCCGGACAGGAAATCTCACACAAACTCAGTGTTGTCAAACAAACTCAAATTGCGACCTTGATCTTTGAGATACGGGTGTGGGTCTTACTCGCGACACGTCGTCATGTTATGTTGATCATTTGTAGCAAGTACCTACAAAATCCATCTATGCATGACAAAGTTACAGGCCGGAAACGAAATACCGGACGGAAGGACGCTGCGATTACTATATGCCACAAAAACGATGCTTGGAAATTGGGGTATAAATACATAATTTCGGAAGTCTACTTTCACTTTCTCAATAGTGTACATACACACTGATCCCTACTTTTCTCATCATAATTTGGTAGTGCAGAGGTTGACAAGTTTCACTTATTTCATTTGTGTCCGTCATTGAATGACAAGCCTATAAACTTTTATTATTTACTATAGAATAAAAATCAAAGGTGCATTACCTTTCGACTCTATGCAGACAAGTACAAGTTTACGGACAAATAAATGAAGGCTTGTTTGTTTGCAGGTGAATAAATATTTGTGTCTTGTACATCTACACTTTATGTTGAGAATGTATATAAAGTTTTATATTGATCGCCCGAGTTTTTTTTTGAGTAGTTCATATCACAAGTATTCAATATGGTAAAAACAGCAATTTTACTAAGTGTAAGGGCAACAACTGTACATGAAATGATGTCAGCGTTGCAAAAATTCACGTGATGTTTGAAAGTGTATGCAAAGCATCGAGTCAATCACCCGAGAACTGTTTAAGTAATTCACTTCTCAAGAATTGCGATATGGTATATACAGCAATTACTAGTATACTATCAAAGTATAAGGGCAATAACTGTACATGAAATTAAGCCCGTGTCACAAAATATCTACAATTAATGTTGACCGTATATGCAAAGCTTCAAAGCCAATTGCCTGCAAAACTGTGGAAGAAATTCACTCGACAAGGTGCCGACCAACTAACCAAGACACCGCGACTTGTATACATGTATATTCTCTCTCTCGAACTTCGTTTGCAGGGTGTAACAACGACATACCATATGTCCATTTTGCACTCCCAAAAATTTCATTAAATCAGGTTACAAGGTGATAATGTGGACGTACAATAATTGAATACAATTTCAGGTTTTACTTTTTTAATTACTCTCAGCAATTAGTTAAAAACTGCTTTAGGTATACATACAACATTACCACCTACAATAACCAATCTCGGTACAAATGATAATAAAACTTAGGTATGGTAATGCAATTATTGTACAAAGTATGTTGTTGTCTACAAATCAATGTTAAAACATCTCACAATATCCTGACTCACAATGAATACATTCCAACAATGCAGATGATGTAAAATACAATACGCGAGACCCAGATTTACCCCAAAACAAATCTCCTCCCACGTCCATTTAATTCACATCCCACCCAATCATTTCGATTAAACAATCCAACACCTTTAGTAGGTTATCCCACTCTGGTGAGAATGTTATTGCCAATTATAAAATAAGAAAACGCCCATTAATCTAATTTATATTTAATTTCCCATTTCCCCCCCCATATATTATCCCCACCCTAATCCAGTATCTCCAGACGCAGGAAACCTGAAAATAGAACAATATACATAACAGTGGTAAAAAATCACTGATGATAAAATCCTCTCTTTGTTATTTCTTGTATCAAACGAATCCTTGTCGTCCATCAGATGAATTCGGTTGATCTGCGGCAAAACCGGAGCTGAAGGACTTGTTGATATACGCTGCCAATCTTTCTTTTCCATTGAAGACCAATATTCTCCTATCTTTCCTCTGAAGTCACTTTGAATGAGATTTCCATTTTAACCCTCAAGTTAGTGTTGTTTTCAGGTTATTAACTCCAGTTAAAGTTTAAAGTAGTTGTGCAGTGTTGGGTTTCTCCACCCAGCCAATAACATGATGTCTAAATCCTCACAACTTTACATAGTGAACACATGATTGCTCGTGCATCGTTCACAAGGGACTCAAATAAGCTTACAACAATATTGGGCTAGCTATGTACAAATACTTCATCAGCATGAAATCCATACCTACAAAAAAGCAGAAGAAATAGCATTTGATTAATACAAGTTTTCAATTTCAACCATTTCATTCCCATGCTGTGATGCTTTGAAAAAAGTGGAAATTAATTTTTAAGTAAAGATAACTGATATGAAAACTATAAAATGTTTTGAAAGAAAGTATATTCTAAACTAAAAAATAATTTCATTTTTCTCTCTCTCTCTTCTCTATATATTTTTTGAGAAAAAGTTGAAATGCTTTCTTGTATACTACACATATATAATAAAGAAAGGTGTTGTTGTTTTGTAGTACAGTTAAGAGATTACTTAATTTGTCGAAAATTGTAGAAATATCCAATCACAGCATGGAAAGGTTTTCTCCATCACCCCCACACAAGAAAATATCCATTCAAGACCATGCAACAAGACCTGACTAGCAGTTACAATTATGTCCGACAACTGTAAACAGTTTCACCTAGGTCACCTGTTTTCTTCTACAACAGGAAGTTAATTGTGAATAAGACCCTAGCCATACTCAACAATGACACACGCATCATTTGCAGGCAACTTGCAAACAGGTCATGCATTCACTTGCAGATCAAGTTTTATCATATGTGCACTTCTGGTTTGGTTTATGTAAATGCTTGATTGACTGAATATATTATATAACATCCAACAGGCCATCTGTCAACTTAAACACCCTTTCCTGGTGGAAACGTAACCAATTCTCAAGCACACCCATCCCCATAAGTAACTGGTAACTTTCCCACTTGAACCAGCGGTGGGAGACGAGTCATTGCAATGCGTATATCAATCATGGCGACTGTGGCCAGGAGGGAATTTAAACTCATGACCCTTAGATTGATGGTCGAGACGCACTACTGACAATGGGCCTACAATCGAGACAAAATAGTTGGAGCCTACTATTACCTCCCTATGATGTATTACCAGCCCTGTCTGGTTGCATAGTTGAATAGAATTATCTTGTAACACAACATTACGCTTGTCAGATGTTATAAACAATATATGTACATGAAGAGACAAGACAACTTGTCTACAAAATCTTAGCATAAGCCATAATATAAACTATTTAAAGATGACAACATACACACAGATATTCAATACATGTAAAACTTTTATATATTCCGTTGCAAAGTCCATAAACCATCAGGACTAATGTTTTAGGTATCGCTCATATACATAACACAAAGTTCCAACAAAATGACACACAAAATTACAGTCACTACTTTTAACATTCCATCAAATCAAATTCACCCACCATTATTAAACTTTTATATATTCCGTTGCAAAGCCCATAAACTATCAGGACTAATGTTTTATGTATTGCTCATATACATAACACAAAGTTCAACAAAATGACACACAAAATTACAGTCACTACTTTTAACATTCCATCAAATCAAATTCACCCACCATTATTATATTATATTTTTGGAAGTCCGTTTTTTTTTTTGCTTGCTATACATTTATGTACCTTTGATAAATAAAAAAAAAGAATGACTAGAGTTTTAATATGAAATTGTCCATTGAACTTATATCCAGGCTTGGTTTTAACCAAATATTTCGTTACTAAACTTCAATACATATATATACTAATATACCTTTACATATTATAGCTAACGGGACCCATTTTACAGCTTTATTATCAAGACCAAATAGAGCTTACAGTATACTTCTAACAACACATCTCAAACTCCCTGTAACTTATAGTTATCTATATACTTTTACTCATCACACAATTTTGTAGAAGGAAAGGTCACATATTATTGCTTGAATTAAAAAAAAAATCAATGTCTGTAAAATACTTTGCCTTTATTTTGTTATGAGTCAAATTCAGTCAATGTGATTCTATTATACATTATAACCCTTTCCACAAATTTTATTAAAATATCTTTATCGAGCGAATAACTAATTTTCAGTATTATAATTTCGGTAACCATCAGTCTGTGCATGCATCAAAACTTTCACAGCCAATGATGACCTTGAACTTAATAAAGATCTTTTATATATATATATTCTGTATGCATTTCAATTAAACATCAAACTATTAAGATTTATTTCAGATTAAAAGTGGAGAAAAAAAACAATCCTATTAAATAACGTAATATTTCATCAAACTAAATGGCAGGAATTATAAATTCACATTTAAATGTAATTTTGAGACCTCCGGAAAAGGTGATTCACAACAAGGCATATTTAATGTTTGCATGTCATGTTGCCATCACTTCCACTTACATACTTGCTTCTCAAAGGGAATTTCAAGCATAAAATATTACAGAACATGGCAGTCTATCCAAATATAGGAAAAATAAAAGACAATTCTCATTCAACTTGCTAACTTTGACACTGCATTCAGGAATCTTACATTCTTATTAAAATACAACCATGTTTTTGTATAGGTACATTTTTCAGCAAAACAAGAAGTCAAATATGACTCGCACAAATATGATATTAAAATACATTCACATATAATATATATATATAGAATGTAACTCACATTTGTTAATTTAATTTAGTTGAAGGTATGAGACTTATTTGTATCTGTTTGTATTTCAGAGAGTAGTTTTCTAAAGAGAAGAGGGAACAGAAAGAAAGAAAGATAAATAAGGCGTTGAACAGTCAAATAATTACAAACAATAATAAATGTTAAAAGCTACAGCATTGTTAATAACCAATTTTTTTTTATTTAAAGATTTTGAAGATAATGATTACATACAATTTTATTTTATAAACTACAGTCAAACCTGTATAAGTGATCACCTCTATTAAGCAGCCATGTTTACTATTTCCCATCTCTATGCTTTCAGAACAAATTAACCTGTATTAACCAACAACCTGTCTTAAAAGGCCACCTTTGGTCCTTCCCTTGACTGGCTGCTTAAGACTTCCCTTGACCATCTGCTTAAGACAAGTTTGACTGTAGTATCTTCTCACTCTCATACCTGGCACATCTTTTATTCACATTCTCAAAACCAGCACATCTGTATTCTCAATCTATCAAATATAGCACATTGTCACATGCACACTACTTTTATTCTTATTCATTTGTTGTATATCACTATTCTTATACACTTGGCTCGACTCGTACATTCTCTCCCTTAGATTCACATCGTGACAAATTTCAATTTACAGCTAGAATCAGTTCCATACCCCCATTTAACATTTGTTACAAATGCTCCACTACTTGCGTTCTTCAATGAATGATAATGTGATCATTCAGATATTAACAACTTCAGATAAGTAAGCGTCTTTTTAACAACTGTAAATTAGGTACTCAAATATGTTACAACCTCGCAGTAATTATAGTACGACTGTCAGGTGTTATGACTGACTAATTTTTATATAATACCATTTTCAACACATGACAGGTTATATGTGGCATATCCAGGTTTATTGGTGGGGGAAGTCCTGAATATATCCAAGTAGAACCACCATTCTTCCGCAATGAGCAAACTCACTCGCACAAAGTTTTTGAATCAATGCTTACATGTTGAGATCATTAAAATAACAGTCCATTTTTTTTTCCAAACATTAGCACAATACATAATTCTTCCAGAAAGTAACCTTGATCCATTCATCAGATTAGTTTCTCCTGCCTAGAGCCTATTGATGCAAACCCCGTCTCAAAGAAATCATCTTTTTTCTCAGCCTATTCCAATGCCCATAACACAATACATCTGGCATCTGATTTTATCATCTCTTTTGTAATACATGACATTTGTTCAATGTTGGAAACAAAAATATTTACATCACTACACCTCACTAGATCCAACATTAGCAGAAAATACTTTCGACAAATGGACCAAAGGTATTTTTAGAAGAAAAGAAATTTTCCAGAATGCTTTTCCACCAATAAGATGTAAACACATTTCACCGTTATAGATTTGCCTCAAATGTTGGGACAATACACTTTATTTTCCCCAACTAGCAACTTGATATATATAGTTATATAATATGAACTATCAAGTGTTACCTACATGAATAAAAACCTGTTCTGGACAATCTATTTTATTCTGTACACACGTTTGAAAAGGTGTTCAATCCCCACGAATTTGACAATGTTGTGATTTTTGTGACAGGTTTTGCGATACGAGATATAAACATAATCAGTACTTTTTTATATTTTCATGTAAGCAATCGTTACATTGACAGTTTGTATTTTATATTTTCACACTGAAAAAAGTCAATGAGAAGTATCCATGTTTCCATTCATGCAGACTTATCAAGAGATAAAATACTACTTTAAGCACTTGGTAATGCAAATGATCATTCAATATAAGTCAGCAAATTTGTTCTTATTAACATAGTAGGTAGTATTTTCAAACCATGTGCAAAACTTATAATACATCCCCTCATGTCCCCCCCCCCCCCCCTCCATTTTTACCAGTGTTTTATACCATGATTTCTTGCCATTATATAACCAAGCATTCATTTGTTAATGAAATGCAAAAGTATCTAAAACTGAACGTACTCTGACATCAGCTATCACTTCTTACAATATACAACATTTTCTCAATTTTGATCTATGTTAAATAAACTCGTATAACATTTTTCAGTCCTGCTTTCTCACTTACTGTTCACAAAATAAGAGTTAACCACTGGTTTATTTTAACACAGTTGCGCTGGTGCAAGAAGTCTACATCTGTAACAGAATTCTCTTACAAACGTAGATTTTTTGCCACATGCTGGAAATATTTAACATTATTACAATTGCAATTAATCTTCACTCCATTGCACCAATTTTATGTTCTAGAACTACTTTTACATCATAAAGAACATGTAAACATGTACTCCAATTACTTGACATTAAAGTTGCTTATAACTCAATGTTGTATTTGAAGTAAACTCTACATAGATCAATAACATTCTGCTGATATTTCCCAAGAACATAGCATCAGGTGCGTTACATTTCAGAATATACATGTATAAATTTGTGTGTACTTAAATCACCCTTATGATTCGTAAACCACAATCATAAATAAAATTATCCTGAAACTGGAATCTATACATATATAAAATTATCATTATACTGTGCATTAAGAACTAATGAAGGCATACAACATAAATCATTTTGCAATTTCCAAACCTTTTTTCTATATAATACTAAACAGCACAAAGCATTGTTACATGTTTGAATATTTCCAAACTTCACCAAATACCATTTAAATCAACATTTACAGCACAATGATTTCATGAAGTCCATTAAATGACTTTTGTAAAAAAGAATTTCACATTTACATTTAGTTCAGATTGTAAACTTCTTTTATTACACCAACTTCTTAAAGCATTAAGGAATTATCTGCATATGTTTTAGATACACACATAGTAACTTTATGCTGTAAGAGATCGTTTTGTCCCCCACCCCATCCCCACAACCATCAATGTCGGCACATGGTCAGAACCCAACTCTATGTACTACATGAGTGAATTCTTTAATGCAACTATTAAAGGTAAATGAAGCTCATTAAAACAAAGAGTGTTACATGAATTCAACCTTCCGTAAACACAGTACAATTTCACATTCAACAGCAATAAATTTATACTTAATACGATTGCTAGGAAATAAAATTAGAATTACATCACACGACAGCTTTTGAATTGAAACATTCCATGTCATATTATAAATTTAAATACATGTACAGGACACGTTAAGAACGATTTTATTTTCAATCTCATATCATTTAATGAGCCATTTTACCTTTTATAACAAAACGTAGCATGCATATTTATATATTAGTTTTTAAATGCAAGCAAAATGAAACATAAAAGGAGCAATATAACAACAGAATGGTAAAGAAATCTTCATCAGCTGAGATTAAGTTAACCGGAACTTCTCTGAAAGACAATATTCATTAATAACAAAATACAAAACATGACTATATGCATACATATTTGCACCAGGTATAAACTCATTATGGCACAGGTGTGTCACCTTTACTTTGCAGTAGAACTGGGAGAAAATGTGACTTTCTTTATCACAATATCTTGACCAGTATACTTAAACCTTGCAAAAAAAAAGAAATGGTGGAAGATTGAAAAAAAGAAAATTATTTATCAAGCCAAGTCATTGAATCGATATCCCTGCCGGAAATATTTCCATTGATACAGGAATACTGACCTGAGGTGAGATTGTTTTATTTAGTCATACCAATAACCTACTATTTAGATAATGTATCTACAAACAAGGACTGCGAATATATGGTGGAACAATGGCAACTTTTGTATGGATTGTTTGATTTAATATCTAGTGTCATTTTTATACCATTGCTAACAGACAATCAGTTAACTGTCATTTTTATGCCATTGCTAACAGACAATCAGTTAACCTAACTACTCTTTCCGGGGATCCTTGCAGGTTAACCAATACTCAAAGCACACCAATCTCTCTCCCATTTCAATCATCAGTGAGAAACAAATGACAATGAGAAGCAATGTCGTATATATCAATCATCAAGGAGACTGGCTGGATGGTGATTCAAACTCACAACCCCTTGTTTGATAGACAGACACGCCATCAAACAGACTAAGATAACCAGGAACTTTTGTATCAATTGTTATTAAAAAATGGTCAACCACTTCAAAGTTATTGCTCTGGGGTCACATCGATGGAAGACACCTAATCTATATTAGGAGAAGTTCAGAAAGTGTTTACAATGATATCGGCTGTTTAAAACACTGAATGTCAAAAGACAATGAGGCTGTGATTCCTCTATGTTCGCCATGTTACTAATAATCACAAAATGAACTAAGCTAAATTTAAGTGAGTGTATAGGGCTCAGATTATACAAATATGTAAAAAAATAAATTCTGTATATCATGTAAATTTTGTATAAAAATAAAAACAAATAAATTCTTTATATAAATATATATATATATATATATATATATCATAGACAATGTGTATGAAAGACATAGTTATTTTACTAAACTAAAGGCTAATCTCAAGAAAGATATCAAATAGCACCAAAATGGCATATACATGCAAAGTAACATACCATTAAAATATCTACAGTCTTTGAACAAACAAAAAAAAATCACTTTTTTCCCCTCAGGCCATCAGGTATAACTTAGTTCTCCACCTAGCGCATAAACACGAAATACCTGTCGAGGCACGGGAAATCATGTAAGGACTGTCCTTCCCTATTTTTAAAATTCTAAATAACACAAGGTACATGTAGTTTACAAAATATGTTCCTAGAATCCATGTTCCATCAATTTTTTACAACACAATTTTAAAAGGGCACATTAAAATTTGGGAGCCATAGAAACGTGTTATATGAAGACCACAGTGTATGGATATTAAACCAGTTTCATTAATAGTGATGGTATGGGAATTTCAGGCAATACGTTTTCAGAAAGCAGTACCACTAGACATAAATTACATGTGGAAAACTTGAATTACCAATAGATCCCGAATGTGAATTTTCTGTGTGAATCAGTCAATTCTGTTATTTTTCTAAAATAAAACGTTACAAAACCTATTTATTGAACTATCGCCAAGACTTAACAAGCTCCTAATTCAATATTGTATAAATATTTTTATCACACAACTTCCGATGCAGGAGCATCATAAACCCAGACATATATTTAATATTAATTTGCTACAACCCATTGTTCCAGCGTTTTCAATATAACTCAGCTCTTGTATGTAAAATGCCAAGATATTTTCTAATTTGCCCGAAAACATAAATGATGTAGATTTGTTATGGTAAAATAATATTATTTTTAAAGGTTATGCCATAAAATGACTAATGGAAATCAATATGCCAGATTTTTCTCTCGTTCTTCATAGAGGTGATTTGAAAAATTAAGGTAAATATACCATTTTCCTGAGTAATGTGATAAATAGAATCTTCAAATTGAATACTAAACAAGCACCCATGTAAGAGCCTCTATATATGAACACCAATAGCCTTTCTATCCCAAATGCAAATTTCTGCTTCACAGACATAATAAAAATTTAAGCTGACTAGTTGAATCTATATACGGTCTACAATATTTGACAGTATACAAGTGACACTATCATGGACCTTTAATGTGATAGAGAATACAATGGTAATACTCTCAATATAAAACTGCTGATAAATGAATTTAAGACTTGAAATGAAATTTTATACTGGAGGTGAAATAATGGGACAATGAAGGACACACATGTCAGTTTTAAGTGATACAAAACATAACCATGACTGTTGCTTATTCATTACCAACATGGCACTTGACTAGATTTGTGTTTGAGGACAATCCCAATAGATGTGGACAAAATAAAATACATGTAACGGACCAAACTTAACCATGGCAACAAGACAATATATCTTGTACACATTAAAGATAAAATTAAAAGTCAATAATATGGTTGATATGTGCAACAACTTGTATAGAAGGAAAGGAAACTTGCATCTCCTGACTAAATGTTGATGAAATAGCACACAAAAGATTCACAATTTGCAAATTAATCATTCATTATTCACAGGCAACTGATTTCTTGTACATAAACTGTAATTTACATGTAATTTTAGATGTTTAAAAATGTTTTGATCACGCAAAATAATCTTGAATTAAAAGATATTGAGGTTTTAAGGAAAATTTATAGTAATTTGTTGTTATTTTAGCTGAAGTATACAAATTTTGTAATCACAAGTACTTCAACAATTTTAAACACAAATTTATGGGAATGGTATTGTTTTAATGACAATTTCATTCTGCAATGTTAGAATTTTTATTTGTGTTCCTGAGATGAATGGAAGTTTAAAAAGATAATTAAAAATGAGATATTGCAAGATTTTGCGCGAATATGCGAGCATTCATAAAATCTCAATCAGTTACCTTTCCTTCTCTATATAATTCCTTGATATGTGTGTGCAATAAAATGGATTAAAAATAAATACTTAATCTTGTCCAGGAGGTAATACACTATTCGCAACAGCAATCTATGTAACATTTTTCATCAGTTAATGGTTAGCCCACGAAAACTGTTTAATATGTCCATCAGAATCACAACGTGATGCTTCTATCATCTATTTAAATCCGTCCACAAAATAAGACTAAAATTAACATGCCAACACATTTCTGGATCACAGTAGATATAAGTATTGTTTATAGAAAAATTGTTTGCAAATCATGAAACTAGTTATTTACTGCTGGGTTGCTTTGGCAAAAACATGACTGATGATGGATGAATGAGATGATGTTGTATAAATATAGATACAATAAAGGTTTATGCAGAATGCATAAAATATCAAGACAGTATTTTACCAACAGATTGAACAAAGGTTTACATGCTCTAAGTTACAAGGATGAGTATGTTTTTGTGTTATAAGTTTATCTAAGATCGGATGTAATACAGAAAACATTTTAACATATGCATACAGTTACGGAAAATCTTAAAATCAATTTCGTATAAAGATTTTATATTATATCTACATATGACACGATACACTTTATGTTTCTTTTTAATAATTAAAAAGTTTTCCAGACAAACTAAATAAGGTTGGTACAAAATAATCAAACTTTAACTACCTTTGCCTTTCAATAATAGAAGTATGTCATAGATAATTTTTAACAAATATCTTAAATTTATTATACCGAGGTGAAAATATGAAAAATAAATGATTTAGGTATTAAAAATAAACTCTAATCTCCATCTAAAATTATAAATATGAAAGCGTAACGTTTCAACTTTAGCGTACTGACACAGTTCATTCTGCAGCCACCATTATCTTATATTAAGATAAAAATTTAGCATTTTGGTGCCGTTGTTCCTCGTACCCTCCCCTTATCATTGTTAACAAACATATAAACTACATATTATAAACATACAGAGTAAAAACATTACCTATTGAAACTACTCAAGTTAACAAATTAATTTTGGACATTTCCCTCAATCCAACTAAGCAACTAAAAATTGTGCAACATAACAGGATGTTTGTATTGACTGCAGCTAGTTTTTAATGACATCTTGTCAATTTCAAGGTATGCTGTGTCATTATGATTTTAACTACATAGTATACAATATACTGTTCCACTGTTTTAGAAATCTGGAGAACAAAATATTTAAATTTTAAATTATAACTTTTTAAACATCAGCCACCAAAATTCTTCGGCTCACAAAAGAAGTATCTTATGAAGCACAAGTATCACAGTTTGATGAAACTGTAAAAAAATAAACAATGAGTTGTCAGAAGACAATAAAGCTCTCCTATGGGATAAAACTCACCACCCATGCAAAGATTGAGATTGGAGGCCAACACCAACTAAATGCAAAAGTTTAACCTGGGTGTCTACAGATTATGCCGACGCTGGGGTCATGGCAATAGCTCTTCTGGACATTCATCCAGGAGAGCTAAAAACAATGCTGTTTAAATAAGCATAAAGTAAAGTTGTAACTTCACTATGCATTGTGGTCATCAATTTGTCATTATTTGACAGTAATTAACTTTGAAACGAAACATTTTACAGCATAACAAGTACAAAAAAACACCAGTATCAGGCCATTTCTACACCAAAATATTCAGGTAGAATTTCAAATAAAACAATAAAGTTTGTCAAAAAGAACAAACACCAAAAATATACTTAAGGAGCAATCCTTAATATTGCCATATTTAAAAAAAATAAATAATAAAAGTATGTTTGTACCGACTATAGCAACATTTGTAAATATCCATTTATTATTATTTTCATCCTCTCTTCACAAAACAGTCCAGCCCAGGTTGCATCTTTTCAAAACACGGCAATCATTCAACTTTAATTCAAATGCATGAGACAATGTCCAAAAAAATTCATGAAATCCATCAGTTTTGTTTCCATATATAATTTACAAAAATACAAATTAAGAGAAATATTTTGAATATACATCACTAAAAAAATGAAATTTGTGAAAAAACAATCAATTCAATTTTTCTCATGGTTCCTTAAAAGTACTTTTTCTTAACAATGAATGATTGTAGTTGCTGAACACTTAACTTAATGATGCATAATAAATATCAACTGACATTAATGAAATGTGTAACAAACATCACTGGCAGATCAACTTATCAAATATCTTAAATGAATTTATTTTACTTGATTGTGTCTATGATTTGTATGAGCCAAAGCAACCCAGCATATTAAATAGATAAAAATTGATGACATTAATATGACAAACAAATAAAACATGACATGAGATATGGCGGCAGGAAAACTGCGGTACACGGCATCCTCAAATCTCGAGACCTTCAATTTTCATTTTTGCATGAGATCTTTAAAGCTAACAGGAAGCACCAAAAAACTGACACCTCCCTTGTGCTGAAAGAAATAATATAATCCGTGAGTGCTTGTTAATTTAATATTTGTCTTTTTAGGGTAAAAATAATTACCCATCTTATTTATCCTAAAATTGTTTTTAAAACTCAAGTCATACAATATCGAATTATTAGGTACTGAATGTACTTACCGGAGTAGTCGAAGATCTGCCTTTAGCTTCAGTAACCTATTCTAGCAGTTTAAATCAAAACAAAAACCAAAAACATAGTAAGCATTCTGTCATATAATTGGTGACTTGGACTTAGAATATTACAAACCAAACATTTCATTGTATATGCATTTATATTAGTGGACAAGGCTACAATGGGACCATCTAAGAAATGTTACAACAGAATATTTCGGGGATACTTACAGAGTTACAGTATCAATGACGACTACTTCTACTGTACTCTCCTCTTTCACGATCTCTATCACGGTCACTTTCCCTTCTCTCCCCTCGACTACTTTCTCCCCGGTGACGTTCTTCATATTCACGTCGACTATCACGTTCGCGACTCCTCTCACGGTATTCTCTGTCACGACTGCGGGATCTGTGACGACTTCTCTTTTCACGGTCCCTATCACGATCACGTTCTCTTGAGCGTGACCTTCGCTCTCGACTACTGCTGCTCGCTGTAGCCCTGATATAAATAAATGAGTTCAAATGATATAGGCAATTTTCCCACATGAAATATTAAACAAGAGAATTCACACAATCAAGTGTATAGCCTATATCATACTTGTTGAATAATACTAATTAATACTACACAAATTGAGACCAAGAATAGTTAGCTTTAATAGGCAAAATGGTATTCAAGAAAACAGAAATATAACACAAAAATTCAAAATTTAGATGCCCAATTTATCTAGCTATAAATGATTAACTAAGACTTTTTAAAAATTCATCTGTAAATGCATGTTTATTGGCAATGGAAACCCTGAAACACATATACATTAATTGGAATCATGATTTTAAGTCTTGAGTTAAAGCTAACCTACAACTTTAGTGTTGAAAGGACAGTTATCTCGAAACCTTAAACCGTTACATAAGGACCCTTCATCAGAATCTTTTAATGAGATAAATTCACTGCTAACAAAACTAACTTTGATCCGTAGGATTTCTCCTCTATTCCATGAAGGGTGTCTTGAAGTGAACTAATGAGAATCTTGCATCTGTCGTCACTTGCGATCTTGGACTGTTTGATCAGCGACACTGCTGTCACAAGAGTTTCTATAGCACTTGCAAAGTCACCTGAAACGTACAGTTAATGTTCTTGCTAGCAATTTATCAACCTTATCTATAATACAGTTAAACCTGTATAAGCAACTACCTCTATTAAGCAGCCACATGTCATAAGCAGCCACCATTGTTATTTCCAATATATGCTTTCAGAGCAAATTAACCTGCATTAAACAACAACCTGTCTTAAAAGGCAACATTTTTGCTCCTTCCCTTGATTGGCTGCTTAAAACTTAACACATATTATCATTCAATAACATCGAAGACTTTAACTAGACATCTATGCAGAGATAGGAAAATCATGTACAACTCTTAATGCTATTTATTATTAAAGTCTCATTTACACATAAAATTCATAATTTACTTTTTACACAATATATTATGTTTTTGTGAAAATTGAAAATTCTTGAAAATATGAGTGGTCATATGACATAAACATCATATTATCATGTAAGTTATGGTTCAGGACCGACAACATAATTTTTTTTTAAATCAACCTTGTGTAATATCTCTTCCGATTCATATCTTGGTATTTTCTGTATAACTCAACTCTTGTACACAAGTTCTGAACTACTTTCAGACTTACCTGAATATATAAATTAACATTGATTTGTCATGGGGAAATGACATTATTTTGAGACATTACAACAACTTATGGAAAACTAATATGCCCAATTTATTCTCATTCATTAGAGATGATCTGTCAGATAAATGGAAAATGTGCCATTTCCCCGAGCTTCCTGATAAAAAAAAAACCTCACCTGTGTGCTAATTTAGCAAAAATTGTTAGCAAAATGATATATAATATATATAAAATATATTTGTGCACACCCATTTAATAAATTCAACAATAAATGAGTACTCATGTAATATCATCTCTACACTGTTTGAGTGGCATATACTGGCAAGCTGGATCTATACGGATTACATCACAACTACATACATACCTGCGCTTGCATCTTGAACAGCCCGTGATATGGCACTACTTGAGACGGTTTTGTTCCTCTGGAATATCTCTTCAAACTCCTGCTCACTCAACTGAGGTGCAGGGGGCTCGTGCCTATAATGTTAAATGCCACACAATGTTACAAATTACCAATAAACAAAAACAACTTTATTGACAGAACACAAACCTTTGTTTAAAATATTCATCGTTCTACATAACTATCTATATACAGACTCTGAATCACAGAACCAGTTAACATTTTTGGCTTTGAGCCAATTCATTTTACATCGACTGTGAAACAAGTTTTTACAAATCACTCTAAGAGTATTCCTTGGTAGAACCAGTACTAAGGGTATGCGGATAAAGTGTCTTGCTAATAACACCACACATAGCCGTGGTTGAAGATTAAACTCACAATCCACTTATCTTTGATTCGATGCTCTACCACTGAGCCATGCGTCCACACACTATCCAAATTAAACAAGAGATGTTTGTAAAACATCAATGCACCCAATGTTAGTCTCGGGTAACTGGGTCATTTAGGAGTGAGGCCAAAGTATGACCTAGGCCAAACTGCTCTTAAGATATCAGCCTTTGACCTACCAATTTCAAAATTCATAGGGCTCATCTACACGCCAAAATGAACCACCCTTTATAATTTAAAGACTGCAGGGTCAAGCTGTATTCAGATATTGCCCAGAAACAATGATGGTCTACTCACTGACAAAGTGCTATAAACACCCACTTTGAAGGGATGCAAATTATTCAAAATTGAGGGCACACAACCAGGCACATGGCTAGTTAAATTTAAACTAACAGCCTGCATTAAAGATGAAATATATATACAATGTACATATTTGACTCAAATCTGGTTAGCTCAGTCTGCAGCCCATTCGACTATCAATCCCCGCCCATCCAGTCTCCATGATTGATATACGTCTCTCACTGCTGATTTTAATGGTAAAGTTGTCAGATACTTGTGGATATGGTACTTTCGAGTATTGGTTAATCTTCTATGATCACAAGAAAATATTGGCAGAAAAAAAGTTAACTGATCATCTGTTACCGCTTGAAGGTATAAAAAATTACGGTTAATATACTAACAAATCCTTTCTCTTTTTTTTCTTTAAATAGACATAATAATGTGTTGTGTTCTATCAACATACCTTGGTTTAGATTCATATCTGTCTGCTGGGGGTCTGTAAGGATCAGATGAGGGATACGAGACTGGAGGTGGACGACCATATGGGTCTACTGTAGGGGCAGCATGAGCAGCCTATAAAAGAAACATGACGGGCGTTCCAAATTTGAATATTTCACATTGATTAAAATATATAAGTCACTTGCCTACATGTACTTCTTTCAAATTTTGAATGGACTGTGAAAAACATATTCCCAATTAGCATTCCCATATAAAAATCAAGTCCCCCTAACCATTGACCTTTATTTGAACAAACTTGAAATCCTGTTGAATGCTGTTTTGAATTGTTGTTGCTGTATAGTGTTTAGCATCGCTTTCAAGTGCTGCCACACTGGAGTATCATCCCACAGTCAGATGATACCCCACCCAGTAACATTATACGGACATGGAGCCAACCAGACCTGGAACTATCCTCAAAATGCTGAGCGCCAAGCGAGGAAGCTTCTTGTACCGTTTTGCAAGGAATCTTCTTGTACCATTTTTCAAGTCTTTGGTAAGACCCGCGAATTGAACCCCCATACAAGGTGGACACTACCACTAGACCACCACTGCTTATTTTTGAATATCGAACATCACAACTCGCCTACTTACTGGTGGTGGCAATGCTCCACTATGTTGGGGTGGGAAGAAAGCTGGGTTTACATGTGGGGCTGGTGGTACTGCCCCTGGGTGCGGATGACCTGGTGGTGGTACACCTGGTGGCAGGCCCTGTGCAGGTGGCATTCCTGAAAAAATAACAAGCAACATAATTAACATGTTGAAACAAAATTGCAAAGCCTTCCAACCAACAAGAAAATTAATATTTATAATTTCTTTTCTTTCTGAAGTTACATGTCTCGTCTTTAAGATCTAGATTTAAAGCCCATTTCACCTTTCAGATCATGGATATCTCATATGCATGTTCAAGTCTTTTGCATGAATTTCTGTTAAAACTGTGTTCTTTGCAAAGGAACAGAAAAGTGTACTTGCTGATAAATTGACTAGTACACAGAAACTATGACTTCAGGTGTGAAGCAGACGAATCATAATGAGATGCAATGTCGTTTTCTATCATCATGGAGACTGTGGCCGGGAAATTTTAACTCAATACCCTTGGATTGATAGTCTGATACCGACCAAGCTAATGAGATCTGGCATCTGAAGTCCATTGTAGAACCAGTCCTGAGTGTTGTTTTCAAGAGGCAGAGCATGCTACATATCCTATCCACTACAACACCATGCCATCAAATCTAACTCATAGATAGTAACATAATCAACAACCAACCTGGAATGCCTGGTGCCGGTCCACGGATACCAGGTGGTGGGACAGGTTGAGGAGGTGGTGGTCCCCTGGCAGGGTATGGAGCTGAAAACAAAAAAATATTCAAATCGTATTCCATCTATATCAACAGTGGTAAATCCAAATATCTGGTGTTTCATCTCACTGCTCACTATGGAGAAACACTGCAGAAGGACAGGTGTCTGATTCCATTCTATGTTCACGAGTCAAAACTAGTTGTCAGATATTAAGAGGTTGTTAACTGGGATTGGTGTGCCTCTTGGTGATATTGGCCCATCAAAGCGATGAGGCCTGAGGCACACCAATCCCAGTTCATAACCTGTTTATTACATGTGTTACTATATAAATATATTATCAAAAAATAATCAACATTCAGGGCTCAAATTTAAGCACTCGCCACTCACAAAATGCGAGCTGTGTTTTGAAACTACGAGTTGAAATTACTTAAGCTGGCATTTTTTGCGAGTGGATTTCAAGTTGAGAAAATTAATCATTATGTCCATTTTATTGATTTTTTAAAATAAACAAGTATTATCCTGATAAAAATAATGAGTTCTTGTCAATTTTACCCAATTTCTTTTGCTTCTCGTGCCAAATTACCCCCCAAAAGCACTATTGTCAATGACATGTATTAAATATTTATATGAGAAGACTGCGTCCAATTGTTTTTGATCTCGAGTTCATTCTGCCAAAAGGAAGTAAAGTTAAAACCCGTCAACAACATAATGAGTAGACTGCGTCTAGTTTGATCGATTGCACATTCGCTGTATAAAATGAAACCCGTCAAATTTATTGTTTACATATTTTGTCAGCTGTTAAAATGGCTGCTAAAATAACATCTTTTATTCCATTGAACCAACGAATGAAAGGGAGTCCCAACAAGAAAAAAGAGAAATAATCCTTACATTAATACTGTAATGAAATGGGAACGACAGTTCAACATTAACACATGTTAAACAATCGTCCTTGGCCAGATCTAATTTTAAAACGAACGGACATTGGCTATATTAATTTTATAAATAGAAATGTGTATATGTTTCAATCTCAGTCTCTGTACACTTGTTATTGTTGAATCCATGATTCATATTTTTGTTTAGTTAAAAGTGTTTATTTATGATATATCATTGTATGCATTTATTTATGGTAGAATAATAAATAACAAAGACAATTTTGTATTTTAAAATATTTTGTTTCGTAAAGTACTGCTTTGAATTGTACCTTAACATATATAATAACCTTGATACCATTGTCTATAAAATAAATACAAGCTAATTATGCATATTACATAACAAACGGGCTTTGAAAAAATTAATTTTGGGTTTATTAAGACATTTAGGACTACAAGTTTGTGCAAAAATTGGTTTGGCTAGTTGATTTTAGATATCCGGAAGTGTGTTGGACATTGAGGCGATGACTCCTGCCATTTTAACCGTTGATAATGGTTGTCGTCGTTGGAAGCATGTGCGCAAATAGAGGGGTTTGGCATATATTCCATTCATAATTGGCTAAGAATTTATACTAAAACACTATAGCACAGACTGAAATAAATATGGATTTTTGGCCCTCGCGTATGGATTTTTGGCCCTATCATGACACGTGACATTTAATATACCCAGTAGGCTAAAACTATATCATGCAAAATACAAGCTTATTTTGTTACTATATATAGTAACACATGTAATAAAAACAGTTATGTGTTGAAAATAGCGTTAAAACACATTAAAACGGCAAATGTGGAAACACGTACAACTTCTATTAATAGGAAACCATTTTTTAAAATGAAAATTATGTCGAAAGGGGCGATAACACCTGTAAAATTTGACCAAATTGACAAATACCTAGCATAACCCGTTTTTTTTATAGCTATGCTGGTTTGTACAAAATTCTAATTACATACATAGACCGCTTCAGAAAGTATATAGTGTAATCCAATTTCTGATCATGGACAAACAAACAAATGGACTAGCGAACAGATGGCGGTAACACTTAATGTCCCTTCATCCGAGGCATAAAAAAGAAACACTACTTAAGGAATTAAATTGTTAAACAGATCATCAACATAATATCAATTTTATTTAAGGCTTTTATAAATTAATTGCTAGATTAGCATCCATATATTTCTTAAAAACAGAGAGGGCTAGAGGATTCTATTTTGAATTTTTTTTATGAAAATAAAAATGGTCAGGACAGCATGAAAAATAGGGGGCGGGCAGGGATGATAATCTAGTAATTAATTTATTATGGCCTAATTTACCTGAACCGATAGAAAATAAATTTACCGATTACTCTACCTTTACATTATTGACTTATTTTTCTATAGTTGTTTCTTAAAATTTTCTTTTTGGCACCCCAGTTAATAATGTAAGACTTGATTAAAGTGCTTTGTACACGGACAGATTAAAGAAACCAAAAGATGTACAGGAAAACTAAATGTGCCACCTTTTTATCATCTCTTATCCCACTCCCACCCTAACAACAAAGTAAATTAAACAATCAATACAACTGTCAGTCAAATTTATGTTATCTATTATTTGTAATTATAACAAAACTGGACAAATACGTGTAAATAATTGGATACAAATAACTTTTCTGGAGTCAATGAAAATGTATTCATCCTACAATAATAACTTGGAACTGGCTGCAAGTACAAAAATTATCATAAAATCTATAGAACCCCCCCAAAACAGTACACAATTTGCCCCAAGACTGGTCTCGGCCTGTTCAATTTCAGTTTAGGCCTCTTACAAACATTCTTATTGTGAACCCTAGTTCTAAATGTTAACATCGAATATGATAAATATTAAAGACTTTAATACTTGTGACTACAATCAACTGATAGTTTAGTCAACATCCTAAATCGTTTGAGGAAATAAAGGTTCAAATAATTTTTTCAAGCATGCTATAATTACATTTTTTTCTCAAAATAAAAATAAATGTACAGTCAAACCTGTCTTAAGCAGTAAGTCAATGGAATGAGCAATAGCAGTCTTTTAAGACAGGTTGTTGTTTAATACAGGTTAATTTGCTCCGAAAGCATAAAAATGGGAAACCGCAAATGTTGCTGCTCAAGACAAGTGGTTGCTCATTAGAGGCGACTGCTTACAGTTTGACTGTACATAAAACCCAGTAAATGTAACAAACCTGGCACGTTTGGCATGGGTCCTCTGACTCCCGGTGGTGGGACTGGCTGAGGAGGGGGTGGACCTCTTGCTGGATATGGAGCTTAAATCAATAAATTAAAACATTTAACAAATGAACACAGTCTGTATAAATAGCAGTTCAATTGCAATACAAAATTAGTAAATTAAATCTGGATAAAACTAAAATTTAAATATCAATACCAATTGAAAGCCTTTGTATACTTGTACATCAATCTTAACGAAAACATTCAGATGAAAGTTATCTTGTTTTGTTAAAAAG
Organism: Panopea generosa; assembly: GCA_029582155.1. Classification (NCBI taxonomy): domain Eukaryota; kingdom Metazoa; phylum Mollusca; class Bivalvia; order Adapedonta; family Hiatellidae; genus Panopea; species Panopea generosa. Next base: position 66,464,326 of record CM055902.1, read on the forward strand.
CCATAAGTGTCTATGCATGTCAGTTGAAAACTCCAAACTACTTCCGGCTGTATTCACAGTGCATCCCCACTGCAGTATGCACTCAAGCTAAATTTCTTTGTTGATTATAATTATTATTTCTGAACAGTGTCAATTATCACTGACCTGTGTAAGATTTGTATTAAAAACTGTTGAAACACTTAAGGCCCTAATAAATTAATTGCCAGATTAAAATGAAAAAAAAAAAAAAATCCCACCGCTCTTCCGTTTTTAAGAAAAATTTGGATAATAATCTAGCAATTAATTTATAATGGCCTAATGAAGCAGTTTTTAAAATACAGTTTGATTGCATATCTAGGTTGAGATGGTTGTGAACATTGGACAAGGCTTCTATTTCACCTACATTTTCATATGTTTTCCTTAAATACTTAAAAATTTAACTAAATTTTTACTAGTTACCTATTTCTTATATTGTTATATCATTATTTTACTGATACCAGTCTGTAATCAAAATACCTCCTGGCTGCTTGTCTTTGTTTTAAGTACTTAAGCAGGTTTGTGAAACAAAAGCCCCATACATATTTATTTTGATTGAATCTGCTTTGTATTTAAACTTTAAACTATCCACTGGATCAAAGCTATTGCATGTTTCATATCAGTTTAATTTTTTATCATCAAAAATAAAACAGTCATTAACTAATTATTGGTATGCTAATTATGTTTTATTTAAGCTAAACATTTAAAATAATATCACTGTTAAACCAACACCCTACTCCTTTCACCAGCATCTTAAACATATAAGTAAATTTCTATCCAAACATTTTACTGAGAGGTTTGTCAGTTGAAAGCTGATTTGAATGGAAAAGGGATTTATTTTCAATAAATAACCTGTTAGGCATCCACTCTTAAATGGTGTACAAAGACCTCAGAAGGAATTGTCCTTCAGCAAGTATTAACTAGGATTTTTTTTCAAATTAGGTTTTTTGCAAACTCACAACCTCATCAGTGAGAGGTAAGCTATCTTAAGACAGCGCCTTAAACCACTCAGTCACAGAGCAATGCTTTAAACTGACATATTACATGTTACTAACATTTAGCATTTACAACCTCTGTGTAACCATTGTCGGTGTCAAAGACTGTTTGTTTGAATATTAAGCATCCTTTTTGTCATAGCGAGCAAAAAGACAATCAGTGAATCTAGCCACTCTATCCTGGGATCCTGGAAAGTTATCCAGTACAAGAGCACACCAATCACCAAAGGTAACTGAAAACTTTCTCACTTGAATCTGTGGTGAGACAACGGCAAAGAGATGCAATCACTTAAATTAAACATCACAGAGACTGTTGCTGGGTGGGAATTCGAACTCACTACCACCCCCTCACCCCACAAGATTGGTGGTTTAGACAGAGCTAACCTGGCCTGGCTGCTGTTAAAGAGCACAATTGAATCACAGAACATTACAAGGGTTATTCATCCATTACATTAACATATAAACTAAACATGGACCTCCAGCAAAACTGCCACCAAGAGAACATGCATGTGTGGGGGGAAATAAGGATTAATAAAATAGAAATGCTTACTCCCTGGCGGAGGTGGTTGTTCAAATTTATGTACAACCAGTTCTTATGTGTGAGATCACATGCAAAAATAAACATATTGAAAAATTAAATGGGAATAAATCTGAACAAAATATATATCCAAGCAGTAAGAAAGCAGTGAAGAAGAAACCTATAAATTATGATGTACATGTCTTGTGCCTATTGAACCCTGCACACAGGTATAAATATATTCAAAATTTAAACCCAACATATGAACCGGCGTTTAAACTTAATCCAACATATACATTCATTGGCCATAGTTGTTGCTTGTATTTCAATGACTTCTTTACAACAAATAATAGTATTATCGTTTCAATCCCTAACTATTCTGCAGTATGCATTTAAAGAAGTATACAATATATACAAGGGTGTCAAATTCTATAAGTTTAGGCATGTGTCTTTGTCAATATAATTCTCTGGGAACAAATTACATTATACTTGTACCTACATGTAGCACTCATTCCTATATTACATAAAAGTATCTCTTTCAAGCAAAAAATAAAATATTTGGTACAAAATACAATATCACATAATTTTAGTCTGGTGGAGGGGTGAGGGGTGCTAAGGCAATTAAAAATTCTAGTGGTGGTACTTGAAAACTAACAAACATTCTGGTGGCGGTCCCCTAAAAACATTTCCAGTTATAACATATGAAAGGTGATTTCATAAAAATCCTGCATGTCAAAAATAAATACTAATGCAATTAACTAGTTTTCCATGGAAACAATTGCACTAGCATGTATGCATGTCTCACTTGAATTACATACAATTTGGTGTTTGATTTGTTTCTTTACTACATCATTCAGCTCTTAGGTCATATCAATTATCTCATTTACTGTATTATGTATGTTATGAGATGAGAGTTGGAAATAATTAAACTTACTGAAAATAAGAAAGTGAGCAAAAAATACGTAAAACATGACAGATATCTTTATAATTTTACTAGCAAAATTACAATTCTGATAAATGTGCAATTTATACCGTCCATATAACAGAAAATCAGTTCTACTGAAGCCATGCAAGGCAGGGATTGTTTGGGAGACATTAAATACAACATTAATCTTGGAAGATGTATTTTATTTCGGCAGGGATCTTTTGGCAAATAAACTCGAAGAGAACAGGCATTAACCTCGACATTTTAAATACATTTGTATCAGTGAGCATAAATCAAACATGTATGAAGTTTTCATGGAAACACTGCCCATGCTCACAGGCAATCAGTTAACCAAACTACTTTTTCCTAGTTTCCTAAAGCGTAACAAGAACTCAAAAACACCCATCTCCACCAGTAATTGATAACTTTCTCACTTAAATCAACCAAAAGAGACAAATGATGAGTAGCAATGGTATATATCAATCATTACAGAGACTGGTTTGGCAGGGATTCAAACTCAAGCTGGAATTTTACTATCATAAACAAGATATTTATGCTTGAATGTATTACTACCTTACTGTACATTGCTTCAGAGTGGAATATAGGTAAATTATACTGCTAGTTTTAACATTAATTAAACTATATATTTTGAATACTTTACCTCCAATCAACAACACAAACATTAATAATGAAATAAGCTGTGCTAAACAGCAGCTCTTTTACAAGCTGGAAACAATTACGAATTTAATATAATTATACGCTGATCTAAATCATGGTCAGTTAACAAATTCTTTGACCAAGCTTACTATCCCATAGCCGAGCTCTAATAACTGCTTTCTGGTATACACCTTTTAGAGAAGTACTTGTATAACTTACCCCCAGGGGGTGGCGGTTCAATGAATCGATGATTATCTGAATGTTATATAATTGGAACAAATTGCTTGGAATTGGTTGAGGTAGTGCTACACTTATAGCGCATATTCAGAATTTAGCCTTCATGTTTCCATATCAGACCTCTGTGTCGCAAACAATTGTACAGGTAAAAGGAAAACAAGAATTCCGCGGAATGTTATGCCCTCGCCGTGTCTGCTTTGACCATTAATACACACATGGGAGAGAAAAAAAAATAAAAATATTATATTCATGCAACAGTTATCTAACTTGGTTAATGTAGTACGTTTAATGACTACGATATATTTAAGGAAGTATTGTGTAAAGTTTCGATCAAATACATTAAGTGATTTTTGAGATATGAACTTCATGGTAGTTGCACACAAATCTTTAACCAGTATTTCTAAGTAGTTTTTTTCTCAAATAAATTAAAAAAAAAGAGCACTCAGCATCTGCATTATATTATGTAATGCAGGGTGTTAGTTGTTACTATGATCCAAGTATGAGTGTCCTAGCTCTAGTACTTATTGAGAAATAGTGTAAAAATGAAAACTTAACATTGGAGGTAAATGCAAAATTCAGCATCAAACAATGTCAATGGACCATGAAATGTAGGTCACACTCAGCATCTGCAGTATATAATGTTATGCAGGGTGTTAGTTGTAACTATGATCCAAGTATGAGTGTCCTAGCACTTGTACTTGATGAGAAATAGTGTATAAACAAAAACTTAACGTTGGAGGTAAATGCAAAATTCAGCATCAAACAAAGTCAATGGACCATGCAATGTAGGCCATACTCAGCATCTGCGGTATATAATGTGATGCAGGGTGTTAGTTGTAACTATGATCCAAGTATAAGTGTCCTAGCACTAGTACTTGTTGAGAAATAGTGTAAAAACGAAAACTTAACGTTGGAGCTAAATATAAATGTTTGATGCCGCTGCCGTAGAAAAGCAACACCTTAATCTCGTCTGTCCTTCGTCGCGGCGGGACAAAAACTACAACTTTTATATGAGACAAAGACCAATAGCAGTGTGTGGTGGGGATTTTCATGTCGTAATGAGGTGTGTAAAAAAAACACAACCATGATACATAAATATCAAGTTGAAAAGAAAGGACAGTTAACCTAACCAACTGAAGGTATCCTAAGTTTCTTTATCCAGAATATTCCCAACTCACAAGAGAAATAAAAATAAATTTTTTGGGAAATTAGAGGAATTATAAGATGGGGAAACAGGGCCAAATTTGGGACACAACAGTCAAACAAGGGCCCTGCTGAAATTTATTTCTATGACTTGATATTTTAACAGAATACATTGTAAACATCGACTTTAATGTGCAGTGACCTCGACTTTTTAGATTGTTTAAGTTGCACGCGACTTAATGCATTCATGTGCTGAACATTCCTTTGAATACTTGTTTACTGGAAGCATCATCCTCAAATGTTGTAATGATCATCCTATGCAGTTACAGCCGAGAAGGATAAATAGGACCAACTTTGATGCATGGGCATAATAAACATTGATACTTTACATTATATGAATTCGGCCACTTTACAGATTTAAGATTGAATAAAAAAACATGACAAATTTCAAGCCCTATTTACTTTCTTTTACACATCAATTTAAAATCACAGATAATCTACATATGTTACAAGCTGTTAAAAATGTAGATTACAATTTCTGCATGCATGTTGTCAGTACAAGTGTAGGAAAATATCAGAAATAAATGATCAGTAATGCAAGAAGATATAGCTTTTTTGCACATACCTGGACCTGGGGGTCTGTCAAAGCCTGGACGTAGTCCAGGTGGTGGGCCACGTGGATCCATTGGCCCAGGAGGTCCCCTTGGCATCATTCCTGGTGGAGGTCCTGCCATCATGCGTGGGGGCGGGCCACCTGGATGACCTGGCCCAGCCATACTCACGGGAGGACCAGAAGTTGGTGGCATTCCAGGTCGAGGTGGACCTATGAAATTAACCCAATAAAATTTGCCTGTGTTTTCATTTTGCTCCACGTTGGTCAAAGAGCTAAATAGACTTTAATAGACAGCTATCTTCCTATGGTTTCATAAACATTTTAATATCACCATAATTAAAGCACGACGTGATCCCCCGACATTAATCAAAAGAAAGCATTTTCTGGTCTTCCAACTGTCTTTACGCTGGACAGAACAAGACAGAAAACAAGACAACCGATGTTGAATGCTCAGCACATACCTTTTTTAGTAGCAGTGTCATTTGACTGATTGAATTCCACTATTAACAATTTAAACAAAATCATTGAAGGCCGGTAACAACGTTAAAAGCTCATAAACAGGAACGTGACAACGATATGGGCAAACTGAACTTCATACTGAAATTTTCAAAGCAAATTTGGCCAAAATCAGTTCACAAGGTTTGGAGGAAAAGTCAGAATAAGACAGATGTACATACAGACGTATTAACAGATAAGGCGAAAAAATACTTTGTGCGACTTAATTTTCATGATCTGATCAACAATTAAATGGCAATTACATGCATTACTTACCACCTTGGAAGAAGTTAGGGGGCGGACCAGGTGCACTGGGAGGCGGTCCTTGAACAGGAGGTGGACCTTGCATTCCTGGAGGCGGTCCCTGATTTCTGGGTGGAAATGGATTTTGTGGACGAACGTTCCTGGGTGGAGGAGTCTGTTGCTGGGGTTGCTGCTGTTGTTGTGGTGTAGGGGGTCCTCGGGGAGGTCCATTGTCTCTGTTGTCACGGTTATCTCCTCGCCCTTAACAAAAAACAACCCTGATTAACATTCATTTAACAAGCTAATGTGAGGTATATCTACTGTTAGATATAATCTAGAAAAACTTAACATGTTAGAAGATTTTGATTTCAACTATATCAGACATACTTAGTTACATATTGTAGAATTTGTTTTAACCTAGAATCACTTCAAATGATGATATGAAGGTCTAATTTTAGAATGGGTATTCACTTTCATTTCACGTTGACCACTACGATAAACAATATTGTTTTTATCACGCTTTGATGGATTTGACATACCAAACCATTTCATTTTTAACTGAACTGAGCAAATGAGAACACTAGATCACAAGAGAACACCAGATTAACCCTTTACTTCATATAGACGCCTTTGGACACCTATAATACAGACATCTTTGGACACCTAATATAGAAGGCTTTTGAATTATTGGGTGAATAATGTTTATATTAACTGACAGAGTGAAAACAGTGCAGGAAGTGTTCAGATTGCTTGTTACGAGCAATCTGAACTATTCCTGCACTGTTTTCAAAGGCCTTCTGTGATTGGTGCGGGAAAACGTGTATCTATGCAGTGCTCCAAGAATAGGATAGCCCGATGCCCGGGGCTTGTCAAATCTGGATCCGGGCATGTGCCTTTTTCAAAGTTACTTGCCCGTCGGACTTGTCTTAAAAAATTGGTCAAGCTTGTTTTCACAATACACAGGTCTGCAAATATCTCTATTCGAAACGACACAGGTCAAACTGTTGTTTAAAGACAGTAACTAATCAGTATAAACAATTGACCCCTGCGGTGTTTATCATACCACATGCCCAATAATGCGACTTCGGTAAACCTCTCATGCATATTCATTTATCTATTTTAATTCCTCTAATGTGATTGGTGGATAGCTTTGAATATAAAGTAATCTATTTTTAATAACCGCTCTGATTGGTCGGATATCTACGCCCAAGGTAAACAAGTTTCTTACCACCTACCCGAGCAAAGACTAAAAAAAAAAAACGATGACGTTAATCGCGGGTGTTTCTCAAATTCTCCATTATGAAGAGTACAAAATTACCTCCCTTTGCCAAAATGGTAACGATTTCTAAAATCTTGTAATGTTTTTGCAGATAATTTGCGATCGATCGCGTTATATAAAATGTCAGCGTTAGGTTCTGGTAATTTTATAAGTATTTCGTAGATTTACAATAATTGGAACTGTATGTATATAAATTTTCTTCTGTGAAAACATGAGTTGATATTGAAATTGAGTTCACGGTAAAGAAAAATGTGGGTGGGGTATTATTATAGTAATAAACATTGCTTTTTGGTTGTGTAGTTTCAGCGTATATTTTTTTTGGCATGATTTAAATATAGTATTGAAAACAACAATTAAGATGAATTATGTGGGTTTTTTTTAATATTTGAAATATAGTTGACTAGTTGCACTTTCTAGATATTTGAAGGCTATCATAAATTGCATTCATTTATCATATTGCCAAGTTCTCTTGGATAGATTGAATAGCTTTGAAGGCTTGGCATTGCCATTATTGTATGTTGTGACAGCAATAATTAGAAAACAAGAGAAAGATATTTAAAATAATGTTTTAAATATACTCCTGCTCCTACACTGCCACTGAATCAACAGAACAGAAATGATAGTCAATAAAGAACAATTGATTGATTGATTGATTGATTGATTGATTGATTGAATGAATATTTAGCATCTTTTTATGCTAATAAAGAACAAAGATTAAATACAACATACTGATAGAGATATAGTCAGTTCTCCCGAATTTCTCTCACTTCTCCCGGTCTTATTCAAACTCTAAAACTTGTGATTTAGACATGCATAATGTTATGGGGAGCTTACCCTACATAAAATGAATACATTTAAGTCTATGTTTATATATTTCATATTATACCGCAAGGTGTATTTATTGGTCATAAAAATCTGGGCATGTGAACCGTTGATCAGGGCAAGTTATTTTTCAGTCAGAGCAAGTAGATTTTTCAATCTACTGGGCTAGTCCCCAATTTTTTTTTTCTTGAAGCACTGCTATGGAGTAAAGGGTTAAAACAAAATCTTACCAAACTATACTGTTATGTTCGAACACTATGTGGACAGGATTTTTTGTTGTCCCTTCCTTGCAGGCAATTATTTTCAGCACCTTCCCTACGCAAAAAATTAAGTATTTTCTCCCAAATTAATCCCCATGTCTAAAAAGGAGTATGAAACTTTTTAAACCATAAAAAATGCACGTTTTTTTCTCTCCTAAATATAGAACTACAGTTTCATTATAGTTTTAAAAACAAAATTCTAAAACAGAACAGTGGTGCCACTTACCATTTTGCTGTGGTGGAGGCTCACCCTTTCTTGCTTGTGCTTCAAAGTTGTTAAGCGACTGCTTGTTGCAATGTGTGACCATGGGTGTCTGTCCATGCATATCTTTACGTGGTAGTTTATCAAATATAGCCCTGGATGATCCCTCTGAACCCACAATTACAATGGCAAATCTGAAATAGTGTGTATAATGTGTCTCTATCAATGTAAATATTTTAACAGAATAGCAAAAATAGAAGTTCACTAAGGTCTAAATTGTACAGACAATTTACATTATACAGTCAAACCTGTCTGCTCAAGGACACTGGCCTCTTAAATATATGAAAGAAAATATTTTACAAAAAAATTATTTAGAAACTAAAAAGTGAACTATCAGTTTACAAATGTTTCTGCAATATTTTAGTAATTTTAACCAAAATCACATCGAAAAGAGGTCGTAAATTAGGTAAAATTTGGCAAATGTCTAATTTAACCTATATTTTATAATTATACCAATTTGACTGCAGACGGACGAACAGACAGGGGTAACATTTTATATCCCTTGCCCATTCCTGCAGTATGAATTTTGAAAACAACTTAATGTGATGAATTTTGACCAAATTAATTACTTGATCATTTATTAAATGTTAAAAATCAAGACAGTCATCTGATTAATAAAGCTCAGTTGGTAGTGCGTCTTGACTCATTTCAGAGGTTGTGAGTTTGAAATCCTGCCTGGCCAGGCTCTGCAGGGTTTTTCATCCTTATATATCAGAGGGCCACTTCCCAATTGAAAAAAGTGATATTTTCACCCAACTGTGGCAGAGAAACTTCCCAAAAAGCCAGTTAAGATTTCCCAAAATCTCGATGTTTTGTTTACATTTCAACATTTCCGCCGGAAGCGCTGGTCTGGAATAGCGTTATTAGCCTAAAAGCATCTATAGCGCAGCAATCGTACATGCGGGTTACGTGTAACCAGTTTTATCCGTAATATTCCTTGGTTTTGGATTCAGTCTATGCTTTTCACAAGGGAAGCAGTCTAGATCATCAGCGACGCCTCTCCAACACATTCAACTCATAACAAACGATAACTCTGCGAAGGAGATTGCAGCGACACTTGCTTTTCTAAAAGACAAACATTTTGAAAAGCAAGCGTCGCCGCTGATATAGACTACAAAGGAGGTAAATTATTCTGTTTTTTTTAAGGTGTTTACCTACGGTTGATTTTCTCTGATTAAAAATGTCACACAATGGGAAATATTATAATAAGTCCATTAAACGTCAGTCTCTTTCAAAGGAAAGTCAAAAAACATTGTTTGATTGTGGTGTAAAAAAACGTAAACTTGAGGCTGAATGTAAATCAATCAACAGCTACTGAGGAGGCCACTGACAATGACACTGTCCCAAGCTGCAGTAATATATCCAACACAGAAGAACAGTCTGTTAAATTGAACTCTCCTCCTGTTTTAACAGATTCTACCATTCAATGTGAACCAGAAATTTCAAATTTTTATGAAAACAGGTATGCATGGCTATACTTCAGCCCAAAAAGGAATGGTTATATTTGTAAATATTGTGAGCTTTTCAGATGTGGTATATCTACTTAAACAGCCTTTGTTTCAACTGGTGCAGAGCTTGGAAGTCATCCATCCTGTAGACTGGAAGGGCACGAAACAGTAATCACTGAGAAATATTTAACATTTTCTACTAATGTGAATACCTTTAAGATGATGGTTGACTTAGTTGAAAATACTGTTCAAATTTATACATAGTCTATCTTTCAATAAAATACCCTTTTCCCAACATGGGCAATTATTGCGTGAATTTCCCAATTTGAAAGGCCTCTTCCCAATTTTCTGATGAAAAACCCTGTTCTGTGATAATTGCTATATGACAATGTGTCTCATTTATTTCTCACTGTTGACTCAAGTGGCAAAGTTATCAGTTACTTGTGAAGATGGGAATGCTAAAGTACTGGTTAATCTTCCAGGATGTCAGAGTGGTCAGGTTAACTGATCGTCTGTTAGCCCTCGAAGGCATAAAAATTATGCTAAATATTCAAACAAACAAACTGGTTATTATAAATAAGAAATAAGTTTGGAAGAATTATTGAATTTCGTTACAAATAAATTAAAAACAGCATGTAAAAGTTTTTCAATACTTAATTCATACTTTGACTGTAAATGTCATGAACACTGGGTGAGAAGTAATTACATGTACAGACTTTTGAATGGATCTGAATCAAAAGTAGAACCTGGTTTGACAGATTGCAATAATAGTTTTAATACCCTTTTGATTGTCCATTTGCTCTGTTTTCGTAAAATTTTATCTCCAGCAAATCATGTACACCAATGCCATTTAAAGCATCTGTCAGGTCTTGGTCTGTTGTCCACTGAAAAGAATATATATATTCATTTACCATTATTATATAATAAAATGTAGTACAATGTGCTATAATGCCTATCCTTACTTTCACAGTTTTTTTCCCCCTGTAAATTGGGGAGAGGCCCAAGCCTTCATGGAAAAAAAGATCATGTTCTAACCATTGATTATTAGATATTACAATATTTCATATCCAGTGTTTTTTATCCCTTCCATTTTCAATTTTTTTGGCCTTAATTGAGGAAAAAATAGGATTTTTAATTGGAAAGTAGCCAAATATTGGGCTCTGTTTTAACCATCAATATATGCATTATGGAAAGTGGGCTTAAAGGTGAACCATCCAGAAAAATGCTGTAAGGGCTCTGAATAGTACTACCCTTTACACCACTATAGACCAAATTTAATCTTATAATTTACAATTACAGAGTTCTGTTCTAACTAAATATATTTCATAATGTAATATGTTTGATACAGCTGAAGTACTTAGTTTTTTTGCTTTTCCCATTAACTTACCCATGTTAAGTTTCCAACATACACACTGAATCTACGACCTGTGTAGCTTGCAGGAATAGAAGTTGGTACAGTACTTTTTCTTGGTTCATCTGACACACGACTATTTTGCTACAATTACAACAAAAATTAAATTCAGTTTAAACAATTAATTTTACACATTACATCACAATGTTATAATTTAATTTTTTTATAAAAAATAGCAACCAATCGTTAACAGAGTTGTATATGATCAGGCGAGGTCAGATGACTCCCATATGTTAAGATCTGAAACATTTCAGACAAAAGCTGTCAGAAGACAACAAAGCTCGCCTATGGGATAAAACTCACCACCCATGCAAAGATTGAGATTGGAGGCAAACACCAAAACTTAAACGAAACTAAACACGACTACACTGGGGTCATGGCAATAGCTCTCCTGGACATTCGTCCCGGCGAGCTAAAAAGCAAGACTGGTAAAATTTTCTGAAAACACTAAAAGTCTATTTTTATATTTTTAGAAATATATAATGCAGTCTGTGTGAACTTAAGGAGGAGAAATAAAAAACCGCTTTGATTTATTTGTTTTGACAGTGATTATTAAGGGTGCTAATTTACTACTACTAGCCTAGACCGTATAATTTCAGATAGCTATAAAAGTATGAAATAATGAATTTCTTAAAAAAAAATTTGGTGAATTATTTAAATGAGATGTATGGGCCTAGGTGTATGGTTTGTCAACATGCTTGATGTGACAATACCAGATTGTGATTTTATAGCTCACAGCTGTCGTCATAAACAAAAATGGCAATAAAGCAATAAAATAAAAAAAAATTGCACCACAGACAAGCATGTTGTCTGCTGGTCGCGTCTCCCAATATTGGTGTTTAACCCCAATATGAAATGAATTTGGTCAGGTACCAAGTACCAAACACTAGTACCGAAGTAATCTTGATCAACTTTCAACTGCAACAAAACGTCTCGACATTCCCCTATCACAGTTCTCCGCAGGCAGGAATGCAAGCAGAGGAAGAGTGCATAAACACTTTCAACACCTTTTCCAGCACTGTGTATGGCACTCATTGAAATATATTTCACTAGTTAACTTGTATTAATCAGTTAAATTCACAATATTTAGTATATTTCATTTTAAGCATTAAAACGTGAAAATATATTCAAAGAAAAACAATGACTTAGAGAAAAGTAAGCTTTTGCAAAATTGTGTTTAAGTATTCAAAAACTGATGATGACCCTTTCTGACATTGAAATGTTGGGGCGCCACTCGCGGGTGGCACGATTTACCCAATACTACCCAATACTACCACATACTACCCAATACTACCACATACTATCGTAAACTAGCTATAAATACACTTAATTTAAGTGTGTTTGAGTTTATTCTTGCTTTATCTTTAAAAAATTTCTTTGATAAAAGATTTGCCATACATTATTATTGACTTTTTTTTTTATTTTATTCGGCAGATAAACGGTTATTCATACGAAATACTTATCAGTGATAATAACTCAATGTGCGTTGATTCATATCGCATTACATTTGTGTTCCAAAGTAACGATAATTAAGCTTTAAAAAATAATTTTGCATGAATAGTATAAATAAGAATGGGATTAAGAAGGCTATAAATATAAAGGTGTATCTCCTGTATTTTGTATTAAAAGCGATATATACCCAGGGAATTTTTCCAAAAAAAACACCTTTTTGTTTGCAATGAAATCATATTCTTTTATATTGGCAAAATTTTATATATTTTTTTAATTTTTTTAATTTTTTTTTATGAAAATAAAATGGGTCGGGGCGGCATGAAAATTAGGGTGTAGGATTATAAACTAGCAATTGATTTATTATGGCCTTAACGAAAATTCTTATTGATAACCGATGGGTGCGTGCGTTCTTATAATTTCATATTTGATTTCATTAATCATTATGATTCCCGCTCTTCAAATTCAATTTACATGAATATGTGCGTGCGTGTACATATGTGTGTGTGTGTGTGCGAGCGATCATGCAGATGTGTGCGTGCGCTTGTCTATTTATTTTTTCTTTAATAACACTTCGTCATTCATATTGCGTTAATGCAAAGTAAGAAGTATTTAACCATGTTAAATTGATCAAGCTTTTAGGGCTCGCAATTCCTTGTATAATCATAATACATTATATATGCATCTATGTTTATTTGTTGATATACTCAAGTATATATTTGACAAAGTGTTTTATTAAATTTGTCCAACCTCAGAAACTAGTAACAAATGTATGTATTTAAATAACGTAATATTTCAAATTTGATAGAATCTAACAAAATATTGATTTATTATCTGCGTGTCATGTGTTACATTTATTGTTTGAATTTGTATGTAATTAGAAACATTGAATGAATTACTGAATTAAGAATTTTGAATCTTTGTTTTGTGAGAAGAAAAGATACAAAATGGCATATCACAGATTGTGATATATGATAAAAATATAATTAAGGAATATTCCATCCGAGTATTAATTGTTAACGATTTTTAGGCGGAGAATCGTCAGCATTATACTAAATTCAAAAAGATTGACTTCCATGATTTTTTGACGTTTGAAAAATATTTTGTATAAAAATGTTACCAACCAAAACAAAATAGTAACAATGATGAAAAAGCTTAGTGTGTGTGAAAGATGGCTGTGTTTGCTTTAATGCTTATTGCACATATACGTTAATAAACCCTTTGAACATTTACAGGGCACAATTTAAAACAGTCTAAGTATATCAAAGATTGGTAATTATACAAGGTGATGAGAAGTTTGTTTTTAATGCTAATTTGCTAATTGGAAATGAATAACACTGGATTATAAATAATCCTTTGAACATTTGCGGGGCACCAATTAGAATAATTGAACTCATTAAAAAAGCATAAAGGATTATTAAAAGTATTGCGAATGAGAAATATTTACACAAACATTTATAAAATAAATATCACAAAACGTTTAACGTGTATTCTGTATAACCTCGAAATTAGAACACCCAAGTTTGAATTTAGATTTTTCGTTTCTAATTTAAAGTGGACAACTCGCATTAATTTCCGTAAGTTTCCTTATATGGGCAGTGCAAACTCTTTGACGTCGCGTCAAAAGTTGAAGCTAATAAGTGTACAAGAAACTTTATTTTGTGTCGGATTTACAAATATAAAACACTAGCTGTTAAGCTATTTGCCGACAGAGTGAAACGCCAAAAACGTCGTAAAATACGAACCTCAACCATATGTTAATTTTGATTTCCGTAAACACTTTATTTGATGTTTTATTGTACAATATAATAAATTGATAATAATAAATTGAGCCGATACTATTGGAGTCGTTACCAAAAAACAACTACAACTAGTGTAGTCATATCAAAACTGATAAAATGATGTTAACCTAGTAATTTATGTGTACATATCTTAGCGTTTTTTATCTTATTAATTATATGATTCATTGGTAGCTTGATCATAAATATAATTTTTCTCTTAGCTCAGTCGGTTACGCGTCTGACTATCAATCCAGAGGTCGTAAGTTTGAATCCCCCTCCCGGCAACAGGCTCCGTGATGATTGATATACGACATTGTGTCGCATTATCGTTCGTCTCTCACCACTGATTCAAGTGGGGAAGTTATCAGTTACTTGCGGAGACGGGATGTGCTCGAGTACTGGTTAATCGCAGGAAACAGTGGTTAGGTTAACAGTTCGTCTGTTAGCCCTCGATGGCATAAAAATGACGCTAAATAATCAATCAATCAATCAATTTACATGTTTATATTATTATATAATGGTTATAATATCTCAGGGCTCGAATTTAAGCACTCGCCACTCGCAAAATGCGAGCTGTATTTTAAAAATGCAAGTTGAGATTTCTTAAGCTGGCATTTTTTTGCGAGTGGATTTCAATTTACCAACATACTGTTGTATTTAATTTGATGGATTCGAAAATAAACAAGTATATTCAATGTAAAACAAACGAGTTCTTGTCTATTTTGCCCCCTTTCTTTTGCTTCTCGCGCCATATTACCCCCATAGCAACACGGTTGTCAACAGCATGTATTAATTATTTAAATAAAAAGACTGTGTCTAATTTTCTCGATCTAGAGTTCATTCTGCAAAAAGAAAGAAAAGGTAAAACCCGTCAACAACATAATGAGTAGACTGCGTCTAGTTTGATCGATAGCGCACTCACTCTATAAAATAATAATAAAGTTGAAACCCGTCAAATTCGTTGTTTACGTATTTTGTCGTCTGCTAAAATGGCTGGCAAAATAACCTTTTTTTTTTCCTTTGAGCCGACGCATAAGAGAAAAACGACGAATGATAGCGAGTCCTCCCAACAAGAATTATCAAATAAGAAAAAGAGAAATAACCCTTCCATTAATACAGTAACGAAATGGGAGAGAGAGCTGAATATCACACTCGGCTACAAACTTGACAGTGACAAAACTGCGACAGAGATTTGGTGCGTCGATTGTAGAAATCACTCAGCCGACAGATCATCCACGGTAATAATAATTTAACTCTATTACTATAGTATCACAACATTTACACATGTTAAACAATCGTCCTTGGTGAGATCTAAATCTAATTTTAAAACAAATAGCCATTGGCTATATTGATTCTATAAATAGAAAAGTGTGTATTCCAAGATTAAAATAGACAAGTCATGTATGTAAACAGTAGCTTGTTACTTGATGATATTTTTTTATTTACTGGGGTAGGGAGGGAGGGGTTGGTGGTGGTGGGTCGATCTATTCATTACTTTGAAACTTTAAATAGATCAAGTTATATCTATTTTAATCTTAGATCTATTAAGCAGTGTTTTATAGTATTTGAATTTTGTGTTTTTTAGTTAATTAGTGGTTGTACAAGCGTAAAAAAGGAGTCTGTGAGGTACCATAAAGTATCGGTGAATCATGAGAGGTCTGTAAGTGCGAAGGCTGCAAAGGATAAGATCAAGAACAATGAGCCCACCGCAATTGAAGCTGGATTTCAGAACATGAATGAGGAGATAATGCAGAAAATGGTTAAGTTTTTTAGGTCTGCATACTATCTGGCTGTTAATGACAGACCATTTACAGATTTCCCAGGTGTACTGCAACTTCAAACCTTGAATGGTATCTCACTTGGAGATACATATTGTAATGACAAGGCCTGTAAGCAGTTTATAAGTCATGTGGCAGGGTCTATGTTTGATAACCTCAAGTCAGAGTTACACAAGTCACCATATATCAGTATCTATTGTGATGGATCAACAGACAATTCTAACAAAGAGAAAGAACTGGTGATGGTTAGATTCCTTGATGACTTTTATCCAAAAATAACATTCTTAAGACTTGAGGAGCCAGATAATGCCAAGGCACATGGAATTTTGGCAGCTATAGACCATGCTTTTGAACAGTTTGATATGCCAGACTATAAACAGAAAACAGTTGGGTTCTGTTCCGACGGAGCATCGGTTATGATGGGGGAAAGGCAGGGAGTGATCAAACTGCTAAAAGATTCTGGTCAGGTTCCGTGGGTTTTGTCAGTGTGGTGTTTGGCGCATCGTTTAGAGCTTGCCATGAAGGATTCATTTAAAGGTGAATATCTGGAGGCAGTTGTTGAAGTATTGACATCTGTATACTACTTCTATGAAGGTTCTGCAAAGAGGAACAAGGAAGCTGCTGACATAGCTGAGCTCATGGAGGAGAACTTTTTAAAGCCAGAAAGGTGCAATGGGACCAGGTGGGTAGACCATAAACTTCGGGCAGTTTCCAAACTTATCAGAAACTGGAAGACCATCATCATACATTTCATGAGTTATGCAGAGGATAACACAAATGGTGCCCAGTACAGAGCTAAAGCACAGGGTATACTGAGGAAGCTAACTCAGTATAAGCTTGTATGGTATGCTCATTTCATGAAGGATGTGTTGAATGAAGTGGCCAAAATATCCCTGCTATTTCAGAGAAGACATATGTGTCTCCAGTGCAGTTACCAAGGTGCAGAGTGCTCAAGAGTCATTGAGGGTCATGGTAGACAATGATGGTGACAACCTGCAGCAGTTCCATGATGAATTAGATGGGAACAAGTACAAAGACGAAACTCTCCACAACTCAATTGATGGAGCCACTCTTGACAGAGAAAGAAGTAGAGTTGTTCAATCGGTCATGGATTGTATAACTGCAAGACTGGCCAATATTCACGAAGACCCACTTTACCTGGCATGCCACATTTTTGATCATAAAAACTGGCCAGATCGCAACAACCGTGATGCCTTGTTACAATATGGCAGTGGTGGCATACAGGTTTTATATGACCACTTCTCTGTGCTTCTACAGAATACAGGCTGTGACATTGACCTTGCCAAGAGTGAATGGAAAGACTTGAAACTGTATGTGGCAAGGAATCAACACTTCCAAGGGATTCATCCACTTGCAGTATGGCAACGAGCCAGGAGGATGCTGGGAGAGAGGATTATGGGAACATTCTTAAGATTGTCCATCTTACAAGTATCTACCCCCTCAGTAATGCTGCCTGTGAGAGAGGCTTTTCTGTAATGA
Organism: Panopea generosa; assembly: GCA_029582155.1. Lineage (NCBI taxonomy): Eukaryota > Metazoa > Mollusca > Bivalvia > Adapedonta > Hiatellidae > Panopea > Panopea generosa. The sequence goes on from CM055902.1 coordinate 66,482,156, forward strand.
AAAGAGTGAAAAATGACTGGAGATGTTCACTAAACAATGAAGTTCTTGACCAGTTGTTGAGAATAAGCTTGACAGGCCCACAAATGGATGCATTTGACCCCATACCAGCAGTCAGAAGATGGTGGATTAGTGGACAAAGAGCCAAAAGACCAACAACATTGCCATATGGACCAAGGCATAGACCTTAAGTGTTAAGACTAGTGAATATCATGAGAAGGACTGTGAAGGACTGACTGTGACATGATAATCAAAAGTTTAAGAACTTTGTCTCACTCACAGTCTCTGTACACTTGTTATTGTTATTGTTGAATCCATGATTCATATTATTGTTTAAATAGTTAAATTGTTCATTTACTAATAAATCATTGTATGTATTTTTTCATGTTAGTATAAAAAATAACAAAGACAATATTATTTTTGAAAATAATAACTCGATACAATTGTCTATAAAAGAAATACAAGCTAATAATGCATATAAAATAAACACAGGTTTTGAAACAATTTATTTTGTTTTTTTAGCCATTTATGACTATAAGTTTCGGCGAAAATTGTTTTGGCTAGTTGATTTCAAATTTGGCCAGTTGAAATTTTAGGCACTGGCCAAATTTGCAAGTGCACAAAAAAGTTAAATTCTAGCCCTGTATCTAATAATTATTGAAATAGTAACGTAGTTCAAGTTGACTACGGTACTATATGGCAACTCCGTATTCACTACTCAGCATTGAGTACGGTTCTAGGGAATATATGGTTAGGAAATATCAGGATATTCATTATAGTATTACACAAGACTATTAAATAAACATATAGTGACCAACCTCTGCTAATCACTTCTCGGCAGATCTGATCTGAGTGGAATCGTTTTTTTTACGATATTTTTTAATTATACCAGCAACAAACATGATATTATAAGGGTTTACGGCATACTCTAGTTTGTTGATATTCTTATATGTGTGAAAATATTTTTAACGCTTCTGCTTTATATAATATGAATAATAAAATACTATCTGCGGAGAGATCAGTGGGATTAGTTTGATACGGTCTGTTGTTTTATGACATGCCATCCAATAAATAGGATTAATGATATGCCATCCAAAAACACTACCGGAACAGGTTTTCACGCTATTTGGTTTTACCTGTGACACGTGTGAATGTTGTATACATTGTTGCCCCGTCATTAATTAGGTGATAAGCCAATATTTACTTTACGTGATTGGCTTATATAAACTAAGACTAATGGTTAAAAAATCATAAAGAAAAAAATATATTTTACCCTTTTTCCCTTGTTTTTCATTATTACTATTTTTAGTTTATAAATATTTAGAAAACAGTTACTATAAGTCGACTTCATAACTCTTGACGTGTCAGTGATCTTGTTTTCCCATTTCATATAACTAAATTCACACTGCCTTTAAATTAATCAGTCGGTATTTTCCGTATATTTACAAACATGGTTATTACGTGGCAATCTGTTAATTATGTTTTGAATTATTTAAATTATGTTATAAAAACAAGTACTTGTATGCTTTTTTATTTTCAATGCTTTTGAACTACTACAGGGCTTGTTTTGAAAAGTTGTAAGGAATCTGAAAGAAATATATATATATACATTTGTACATAGCGCGGCAGATTCTGTTTCACACCTTTCTCCCTTACTAAGGAAACCGTTTACCACTATCGCCCGATGGGCACAAGTGTAGGTAAAATAATTGTTCAATTTCAACACTTCATAACTTCTTTATTTCTAATCTGATTTTAATTTTGTTTATAAGACATAAGACATTTTATTGACTTAAACTATATACAGTTTCTCGTCATCATATACTTTATATATATATATGACAAAAAACTATAAAACATCAGCATGCCAATCATGTAAATAAAATTTAAATGAAACTATAAGGATTTTCCACCAGCAAAATATTAATTCGAAATAAATTTTCATTACCTACATTTAAATTTAATGACCAGCTCTTTTCGACTGTCTGTATCACATTCATTTGATTTTAATTATCTTTTCAGTTTAAGTAGTTATTCTATGCTTTATATGTACAAACATTTTTTAATCAGTTGATAAATAAAGAAGTTAGTATGCACCACCAGCTACTCTTTCTAAAAAAAACAACAAATTTAACACTACCGCCAGAGTTTACACCTGTCCGTTTAATTTTATAGATGATACTTAGTCAAATGTAATTTTTTATTGATTTTAAAAATAGTAAGGTCTTTAATTGTTTTATTATATGTATGAATTCGGTCGTACATATTGAACAACAACAATAATAAAACATACACAAATGTTTACTTTCAATATCTTTTAAAACTTTAACATGGATTATTGAAACAGAGAAGATTGTTTTGTATTACTATTTTGGCATTTGCAAATTGCAAACAGAAGTCATTGAAGCATAACTAATACCTGCTGTCATAAACAGCAGGAAGTATGTAAGTGCGCCACATGTGGTATAGGTATATTATATTAATTAAGGATATGGCACGTGACGTAATCGACTGTTATTTAAACAATTACACATGTCATGTGTATACCATAGGTCGTAATTATATAAAAGCGTGTATTAATGTTATAATTCGCTACATTATATAACATATAACTATTTTAAACTATGTCTGTTTAGAGACAAAATCATTTATAAGGAATAATGGTTCATCAAAGAGTTTATAAAAATACTTAAGCTTCAAATGAAATATCTAGTCAACAATTAAACGGACTAATGATAATCAAGCAAGCAATTACAAGCGTGAAAAATGAACAATGTTTTTATCACTCTTTAATTTCCATATCAGTGGTCCACTTAATTATAACAATGACCTGGTTGAACTAAAAGCCAAATTATGTTGCAACACGTATCCTTGAAACATTTACAGTTATTTTGAAAAGTTTCCAATTTATAGATTGGAAGTGACAGTAATAATAATAATTTTAAATATTAATTCTATAAATAAGATTTATGATGCATGCCTCTTAGCTGACCGTCTGATATCCAGTTGTGTCACGCGCTCTCTGTGCATTATGGGAAGATTAAATTCCGGTGTCAAATACGGTTTAGCTCAAATTATGATTTTTAGTGTTTTAATGTTTTTAGCTGTGATTCTAGATACTATAGGCCAATATAAAACAATATGATTTCATTGCAAACAAATTTGTTTTTTTTTTAAAAAATTCCTGGTATATATCGCTTTTAATACAAAATACAGGAGATATATCTATATATTTGTAGCCTTTTTAATCCCATTCTTATAAATACTATTCATGCGAAAATTTTTAACACAAAAGTAGTGAAATATGTATCAACGCACATTGAGTGATTATCACTGATAAGTATTTCGTATGAATAACCGTTTATCTGCCGAATAAAATAAGTAAAAGAAGTCAATAATAATGTATGTTAAATCTTTTATCAAAGACAATTTTTAAAGATAAAGCAAGAATAAACATAAACACACTTAAATTAAGTGTATTTATAGCTGGTTTGCGATAGTATGTGGTAGTATGTAGTAGTATTGGGTAGTATTGGGTAAATTGTGCCGCCGCCACTCGCTTAACTCGCCTGTGGTAAAGAAGGTTTGATCTACTAAATATTATAAACTAATAAAAAATCAATCACAAAATAATGGTATGCCATAGAATTTATTTATTAGTAGTAAGGAAAGAGCTAACTTACAGGTTCGATGGACTCACTACTTGAGGTTGCAGTTATAATAACATCATCATACAGATCAGCATCTTGACCAAATTCACCATCCTGAAAAATGAAGTCATTGAACAGCGATATATTTAACAAATAGAGTGCAGACAGCTGATATTCTAGATTCACTAATCGTTTTTCCGACGAATTATAAGAAAGGTTGTATGAATCTTTGAAGGATTCATTCGTACTGTCTTTCAATTCACTTTCGGATATATCCCAAATAATCCGCGCGTCGAATGTGCGCAAATTTTGGCAAACAAAAGTGCGAACTTTTTTCGCATATTTCTGGATTTTTAAAGCAAAACAATACATGGTTTATATAAATAATGCAAGATAATTGGTTCGTTCGATAGGTGGAATACTGTATAAATGAAATACATCTTCTTTACCTGATCAAAACCTTCTTCAATATTTTCGTATAAATCAATGTCCACGCTCTCCGCCATATTTTTCCTTCAGCGTTACCCGGATGTGGTGTTGATACGTGTAAAACACGGCGGTAACGTTGTTACAGCTTTTCATCGTGTCTGGAGGTATGAAAGTACGTTCAGAATTTATAACAAAAAAGGTTTGCCTTAAGTTTAAAGAAATCATCAATCAACTGTTCAAATCACTGTGTAAACATATATTTATGAGACGCCTTTACATGTACACAGACTCAAACGTCACATCTCAATTAGGGTTTATTCCCCATATCTATTCCATACAAGAAAATATCAAATTCAAGACAAGTTTAACACACAACCGCTATCAACTGCTAATAACACTGGAATAAAATATTGAACCACGCAATAAATGCACGCGAAAATGAATTACTATCTACAAGAATGAACAATGATAGTGACTTTCTCCGATTTAAACATATCCATAACTCTTAGGAACCGGCAACAACATAGACAATCCCCTCTTGCCCAGAATAACCAGCCCTTTGTCAGTTTGCGGCTAAACTTTTAGTTTCTAAGCCCAAAAGCTTTTTAAAATAGTACAGCAATACTATCTATGCCAGATAGGAACAAATATATCAATGCATCAGATGGAGTGTTTATTACATGGATGCTAGGATCGAGTACTAACAGCGAAACTTTACAAAATAAATCCCGTTTCTTAATTTAGTGTTTCAAATATATGAGAGATGCGACACAGGATAGATAAACATAGACCATGCTCCCACTAAGACAATTAAATATAAACATAATTGAATAGAATCACGTAACAATGCCCGAAACCATAACCAATATTCCATAAATAAACGAGAAATTTCGATCCATCATCTCCATAATTAGACATTATGTTACGTTTCGATAAGGCTAAACAATTTGGGCACTAGCTAATTGCTTATAACGCAAATCCTAAAATTATTCTCTAGTCCTTCTTAGAACAAGATAACTATTTTAATTTACCAACAAATATATAAATGTTATAAATGTGATGTCTATGACCTGCACAAATTACATTATATTGTAACAATTGTACAATTATTTTGCCTGCTATGTTCAAATGGTTTTATTTTTCTTTGTTTTGTTTCACACTGTATATTTGTAACACGTTTCTCACAAATGGAGAAATAAAGAATTGAAATAATTGATAATTGAAAATAGTCATCATTTTATCAGTGTTACTTTGGTATCAAAGTTATTAAATTCAGAGATTCTAATTGTGCCATTAGAAATTTCAGTCATGCATATTATTGACATTAGCCTGTCAGTCTTTGTAGTTAAGTTACTGCCCATATCCCCTATTTTCATGCAAAATAATTCCTCAAGTTGAACAAAAAATATCGGAAAACATATGTTAAGAAATGGGCATGCGTTTGGCTTAAATTGTCCAGTGTATCCAAATATCCATACGACTGTTACGAAAACTACTGTATCTTAAAAGAAATGCTTATTCAGTTTAGGATATACTGACGGTTAATGAAAACGCACCATGAAACATATGCAATATATTTTGATACTGCCATACGTAATTTTGTCATAATTGAACATAAGATAAAGTTTAAGATCTAAAAACGATTGATCAAAATTAGAAACTATGAACTGTGTGGATTTCAATTTCCTTAAATATTGAAGGGTGAAAAACAGTTCACAAAATCAATATCATGTGTGACCACCGTTTTCGTTCACACTGCGAATTGTTTGAAAGTGTGTAGAAAATTGATCTTTCAGCAGTAATTTTCAGCAAATTTATTACGGTATACCTCAAGATTTTATATAGTGTTTTTTTTCAATAGTTTCATCAATGATAATTTTGTAAAAGAATGTGATCTATTTAATTTTGCAGAAAATAATACTCTCTCGAGGACAGATAAACACATTAAGATTTGTATACCAAGATCTACCACCCCCCCCCCCCCCCCCCCCCCCCCCCCCTCCCCCTTAAAAAAGCAAAATAAAACAAACAATAAAAACAAAAAACTGTCTTTAAGTTATTAATTGCTTTTCGAATAACAAAATCCAAACTATATACGATTTGTTCTAAATCACATAACAATGTAGACACTATTGTATCACTCAAGGTCGTGTTATTAACTAGATGGCGAGTAAAATATGAAAACAACAAGATTGGATGGCATAGCTGATTTATATAATTTATATGATTAGTTACCTGATAAGGCAAGACTATCTGATATACAATCAATGAATAATATGCATTCTACAAACGAACATTAAGAATACCAGAAGTGATGGAACTGCTTTTCTTGTTGTCTGAAACTTAAGTGAGCTGAATTCTAAAGTTTCTAAGCGTTTATATAGGCAAAAAGTCTGGGATTCTGGCATGTCTAAGCCAATCAAGTGCTTGCATTTCATATCCACAGGTTTCCAGAATCTGGCTGCTCTGGCAAATGGCCATGTTGCAAGATTTGATACACGGGAAAGTTCATTTAACACAATAAAAACACAATTTCCATAGCATCAGTTAGCATGAAATGGATGCCACAATGTCATAGTACAGATGCAAATCATGCAAGTTAATATTAAAACTCAAAATAAAGTAGAAATGAAGATGCCAGAATTGAGGCGGACAGATTTTCAAATCTTCTCACTCTTTCCTTTCGAGGAGGGAAATTCAAATACGATTTCCTATTTGAAAATATATAGCATTATTTGAAGGTAAGACATTAATACAATTTTTTAGTGAATACTCACCATCATAAATTGTGTTTATAACTTGGGAAAGCTTTGCATTAGACTGAAAACAGAGATGCAATAATTCCTGTAGACAGCAGAAATCTAGCAGTAAATATTTTGGAAGGTCATTCAAGGATATCAATTAACCCAAGATAATTATAATTAAACTTGTTTAGACTGATTATACTTATATAAAAATAATCTTTATATTTAAAACATTATTTAACTTACACATAGTATCAAATTTTCGATATAATAACTGAATAGGTGTTTTTGTTTACACCACCCTGTGCCAGATTTCTTGACATGGAACACGCACAACGTGCCAGTGAAACAAACAATCCTTGACACGGAACACGCACAACGTGCCAGGGAATCAAACAATCCTTGACACGGAACACGCACAACGTGCCAGGGAAACAAACAATCCTTAACATGGAACATGTACAACGTGCCAGGGAAACAAACTATCCTTAACGTGGAACACGCACAATGTACCAGGGAACAAACACTGTTTAACACGGAACACGCACAACGTGCCAGTGAAACAAACAATCCTCAACGTGGAACATGCACAATGTGCCAGGGAACAAACACTGTTTAACACGGAACACGCATAACGAGCCAGTGAAACAAACAATCCTTAACATGGAACACGCAAAATGTGCCAGGGAAACAAACACTGTTTAACATGGAACACGCACAACGTGCCGAGGAAACAAACAATCCTTAACATGGAACAAGCACAACGAGCCGGGGAAACAAACAATCATTGACATGGAACAAGCACACCGTGCCACGGAAACAAACACTCCCTAACATGTAACAAACACATCGAATCAGGGACACAGGCAGTCCTTAACACAGAAAAAGCACAACGAGCTAGGGAAACAAACAATTCTTAACATGGAACATGCATAGCGTGCCAGGGAAACAAACAATCCTTAACATTGAACACGCACAACGTGCCTGAGAAACAAAAGATTTTTGACATGGAACACATACAACGTGCCAGGGAAACAAACAATCCTTAACATGGAACAAGCACAACGTGCCAGGGAAACAAACAATCCTTAACATGGAACACGCACAATGTGCCAGTTAAATAAACAATCCTTAACATGGAACACGCACAACGTGTCAGGGAAACAAACAATCCTTAACATGGAACAAGCACAACGTGTCAGGGAAACAAACAATCCTTAACATGGAACAAGCACAACGTGCCAGGGAAACAAGCAATCCTTAACATGCAACACGCACAACGTGCCAGTAAAACAAACACTCCTTAACATGGAACACGCACAACGTGCCAGGGAAACAAACAATCCTTATCATGGAAAACGAACTACGTGCCAGAGAAATAAACAATCCTTGACATGGAACAAGCACAACGTGCCAGAGAAACAAACAATTCTTGACATGGAACACTCACAACGTGCCAGGGAAACAAATACTCCAAAACATGGAATACGCACAAGGTACCAGGGAAACAAACAATCCTTAACATGGAACACGCACAAGGTACCAGGGAAACAAACAATCCTTGTAATGAAACACGCACAATGTACCAGGGAAACAAACACTGCTTAACATGGAACAAGCACAACGTGCCAGGGAAACAAACAATCCTTAACATGGAACACGCACAATGTGCCAGGGAAACAAAACCCTTAACATGGAACATGCACAATGTACCGGGAAAACAAACACTGCTTAACATGGAACAATCACAAAGTGCCAGAGAAACAAACAATCTTTAACATGTAGCACGCACAACGTTCCAGGGAAACAATAACCCTTAACATGTAATACGCACAACGTGCCAGGGGAAAAAAACAACCGTTAATATGAAAAACGCACAACGTGCCATAGAAACAAATAATCCTTAACATGGAACAAGCACAACGTACCGGGGAAACAAACAATCCTTTTACATGGAACAAGCAAAACGTGTCGAGGAAACAAACAATCCTTAACATGGAAAAGCACAACGTGCCGGGGAAACAAACAATCATTGACATGGAACAAGCACACCGTGCCACGGAAACAAACAATCCCTAACATGTAACAAACACATCGAATCAGGGACACAGGCAGTCCTTAACACGGAACAAGCACAACGATCTAGGGAAACAAACAGTTCTTGACATGGAACAAGCGCAATGAGCAAGGGAAACAAACAATTATTGGCTTGAATAAGCACAACGATCGAAGGGAAAACAATTTTTAACATGATTATCGTGAACGTGATAGATTTAGGTAAGATTCTGTAGTCTGTGTACATATCAAAATTTCCGCGTGGCTTGTAACACGGAACAAACACATCGAATCAGAGACACAAACAGTCTTTAAAATAGAACAAGCACAACGAGCCAGGGAAACAAACAATCATTTACACGAAACAAGCACAACGACAGAGTTGTTGGTTGGTTGTATGGTGTTTAGCGTCGCTTTCAACAATTTTTCAGTCATATCGCGACGGTGTCTACTTGAGACAGTATTCTGAGCGCTGTCACACTGGAGTATCATGCCGCAGACATATGTTATGATACTCCACCCAGTCACATTATACTGACACCGGGCCGACCATACCTAGAACTCTCCTCTTAATACTGAACGTCAAGCGAGGGAGCTTCTAGTACCATTTTTCAAGTCTTTGGTATGACCCGGCCGGGGATCGAACCCACAACCTTCCGCATGCGAGGCGGACGCTCTACCACTAGACCACGCCGCGGTCTACAGCGACAGAGGGAAACAAACAATTCTTGACATGGAATAATCACACCGAGCGAGGGAAAAACAACTCTTAATATGGAACGAACACAACGAGCAAGGGAAAAACAATTCTTAATGGGACAGACACAACGAGCCAAAGAAACAAACACTCCTTAAAATAGGAAAAACACAACGACCGGGGGAAACAAACACTCCTTTACATGGGACAAACACAACGAGCCAGGGAAACAAACATCCCTTAACATGGAACATGCACATAACCGAGGGTAACAAACACTCCTTAACATGGGACAAACACAATGTCCGCTGTCTAAAAACAACATTAAAGCGAATATTTACATTGAACTGTACTCTACCAGTGGCCGTGGTTATTAGACAAGAGTTGCCGCTCAGTCGCAAAAAGAAAAAATAATGTGTATAACTCTAGAAAATTCATCAACATTGAAAACGGACACATTATGTGTATTATACTCTTTGGCCTGCTGGTGATTGGAGTTGTTTCTTCTGAATGTAGTGACAATTACATGATATGTTCTAGACACGTGTCTGTCAGCATCGCCGTCACTACAAAGTATCTGCTTAATTATTATCACGGTTATACGTATGCAGCTCCCAAGTGTAATCGCAACGACCTATTTATTGTTAACAGCAGGACCGGTGTAACGTTGTCAACTGACCCCCATAGAAAAATGACCGGGGTTATAATATTATGACCCCCCCCCCCCCCCCCCCCACCCCTGCTCATAATATTATGACTCCCCCACACGTAGAAAAATGACCCTCACATAGAATTGTGACCCCCTATAGAATAACGACCCCCTAACCCTAACCCATCTAAGGTAAACTTACAACATAATTATCCCCCGCTAATAGGCATCGGAGGAGAATATGGTAATGGCACCCGTCCGTGCGTGCGTCAGTGCAACATTTTTGTGACCGCAACTCCTCATTCTTTATTAGACGGAATTGATTAAAACTTTCAGGGATTACTACTACCGATGCCTAGTTGTGCAGGAAAAAATGTATATATATGGGAATAACCGTTGTGTATGGCACGAGTATTGTATGTGTGTGTGCTGTTCATATATATATGAAAGTGTGGACAATCTGCATATGAATGTGTATGCATGTGTGTATATATATATGTATATGTATATGCGTGTGTATATGAGTGTGTGTGTGTGTGTGTGTGTGTGTGTGTGTGTGTGTGTGTGTGCTTATGCCGTGGTATATGCATGTAAGTTAAAAAAAAAATGTTAACATGTTATGTATCTTTGTTACCGTTGGCAAATAGCTTTACAGCTAGTGTTTTATATTTGTGAATCCGACACAAAATAAAGTTTATTGTATCTTGTATAACACAAATTGTTGTGAATGGTATTGTTTTGATGAGAATTCTGCAATGTAAGAATTTTGATTTGTGTTCCTGAGGTGAATGGAAGTTAAGATAATTGAAAACGAGATATCGCGAGATTTTGCAATAAGTCACATTTCCTTCTCTATATAATTCCTTCAGTATCAGCAGTACTTCAACAATTTTAAACACACTTTTTGACAAATTGCTCAGAATGATATTGTTTTTATTGAGGATATCATTCTGCAAAGTTAGAATTTTGATTTGTGTTCCTGAGACTAAATAGAGATTTTGCATGAATGTGCGTGCGCTCACAAAATCTCAGAAGACCCTTTTGTAGCGCCATTGCTTCTTTTACATGCCCGGTGCTTTACAGTGTAAAGCAGTGTAAAGCACCGATACATGAGACCTCGATTTTTGTCTCATCCGAAAGAGTGATACGTATTTTTGAGATGGAAAAGCAGAAAATCGAACCGGCTACCCCTGGGTTCGCAGTACAATGTCTGCTAATCCGTTCTTTTTTTGTATATTATACAGGATGCCGTATTTTATCATTGCCAGACACATCTTGCAATATTTTCAACCGTGAATTCGTATCTTGGATATTTGCCAATTTTATTTCATTTTTTTTTGGTTTATCGTTTGGTACCGAAAAGAATATTTGCCTAAGCATAACCTTATGTATAGAAAAACATGATAGAGCATTTAATAATTCCCATTTACTTATGTTAGGGCTTTGTTTTTATTTTTATTTCCAATTTACGTCATTTTCTATAAATATCAGCCAATTAAACGTCTCGTTACAAATGTACACACAAAAAGACCGCGAAAGAAATATTACACTGCTATGTGATATCGGATACGTAAATGTGTGACGCAGATTTGTTCTATTTACCATTTTATAAACTTACTGTTTGCTGTTAGCGACAGAAAGGTACAAGGAAAGTGTCATAAGTTGGAATATGAAGCAACATATTGGGTTGTCAGTTGTGAAATGATGACAAAATGTCAGCTTTCCAAAGTCCACGTCCAACTCCACATTTTTTCCCAGAGCCACAGACATTTTCAACAAAAAAGGTGTGTATATAACGTTTTTTTTTTTGCTATTTGGTGAGAGTGGAACATATTATATTTAGACAAATAATGAAACACCTAGAAGACAAAACATTTTAGTTGACGTTCAATATGGATTCGGACGTAACCACTCGTGCGAGACGCAACTACTTAATACAGTTAAGGAACTATCACCGAGACTTGACCAGAGGCAGACCACCGATTTGCTGATACTAGACTTCAGCAAGGCTGTGACCAACAGAAGACTACTTCATAAGATATGGAATCGCGGGACGAACCAACACGTGGATTGAGTTGTGGCTATGTCATCATCAGCAGAGGGTTGTGCTTGATGGCTGAACTTCCACCAACTCTCCAGTCATTTCCGGTGTTCCCCAAGGCACAGTGTTGGGGCCTTTGATGTTTCTTCTATACGTCAATGACATCACAGACAAGGTATCACCCTTGACCAGGATCAAGCTGTTTGCCTCCTCTATTGTCAACAGCGTCACCGCCCAATTACAACTTCAGCGGGACCTCATTACTCTTATAGAATGGTCACATATATAAAATGTAACACAATTAAATGCCACCTACTCAAAATAACCAGAAAATGGACTTTTATCGATACTCCATATTATATAGAAAATAATGCACTAAGTAGTAGCGAGTACAGCATCATCCTTACATCGAATTGGAACTCACTTTAGATTTAACTTGGAAACAACACATAAGTAATATCACTGGCAGAGCTAACAAAATCCTCAACCTTTTAAGAAGACATTTATACAATTCATTACAACTGTAATCAAATGTTAAAAAAAAATCATTTACATCTCTAGTCCGACCACATCGGACAGGTATCTCCAGCGCAGCGACACCTGCACTCGACACCAACTCCTTCTACCCAAGGACGATAAGAGAGTGGAACTGTCTCCCCACTAGCGTAGTGACAGCTACAACTCTGGAAGCCTTCAGGACTCTCCTCGTGGGGTGACCTGACCACACATCACCAAACAGGACAACATTGTACATAATTTTATCTTTAAATTTTACCATTTTAACTTGGAGACTGCAGGCCATCACGCAGACCCAGTCTCGTTGAGCTATCGACGTTCTTTGTGAGCCCAGCTCAGTATAGGGAGAAGAAGAAGAAGAAGAAGAATCTCGAATATTCATCATCTGTCTGGGACCCCTATTAAAAACAGGACATCTCGGCACTAGAAATAGTTCAGCGCCATGGTGCACGCTTTGTTACAGGCAGTTATTCATATTGAGAAAGTGTAACAACCATACTTGACACCCTGAATTGGCCACCATTGCAACACAGACGGAAGAACAAGAGGCTATTATCATTGTACAAAGCAATTAACAATGAATTTCCTGTTAACATCCCTGACAACGTTATCACTTCAATCCGCCATGATACCAGATCTCATAGCCAATCATACATCAAACTAAGGGCAAACTACGAACAGTACAAGAACAGACTGGAATGCCCTTCCCCCAAACCTGGCGCTGTCCACATCTGCAGATGAATTCAGTCTTCATCTGCAGAAATACACAGCCTTAGGCATACAGAGGCTTTTATCGTTTTTAAATATAAATATGTCTAGTGCTTTTAACCTTTTTGATGACATCACTTGCCCGCGATGCACCATTTAAACCACAAATGAGAATTAAACAACAGTAAACATTGAATAGTAGTTAGAAACATTAAAAAAAACACTTGTGCAGCTTAGTCTGTCAAAAAAACAGACAGTGTTTGTTGATTTGGCTCAAATAGCACTTCACATTGTATCTCCTTTATTGACAGTGGCCTAGCTGACCCTTAAATGATGTGCAAGCCCATAGGGTTCTAGAAGGGTTGGGGAGGGGTCTGGGGGACATGCCCCTCTCCCCATCAGAAAAAAAAATTCAGGATGCATTCCCTTCATTCAGATGACATATCCAGGAGATATGATACATTCTCAAAAATATATGCAAACCCAGGCGTTGTTGCGTAAAGGCAGCTACGCCGCTGATTGAAATGTTTATCATAATTATAACACTGTTTCAATTCAGTGAAACTATAACACAAGAAGTATTCAAGGTCGGCAAACAGCTTGCATATTTACAACTCGCAACGGTAACAGAGACTGTCTGATGACATTGATTATGCTACATGCGCGCACATCATTGTTCAGAAAACGGTGCGGTAGTAACCCGATGCTCTTAAAATTCATCTGATGATGCGCATGCACAAAGCAGTGTGCAAATAACAATGTGTCTGGAATTAAATGTCTATATTTGAGATAATCGGGACGTATCGGCTGCGATTTTTCTGCGTCCAGCGAATGCACATATTTCAGAATTGTGCATCTGCTGCAAGATTTGTGTGTATAGGACGCAGGGGTAAATGAAACACTGTAAATGATGATATCAATAATAAACAGTAATAAAGTTACTATAATGTCTTATATAATCCTTCTAAAAACTATTTCTTGTAAATTTATATACCAGTCAAAATGATAAACTCGTGAAAAAACTGGTTATTTATGATATGCAGTCAGTCATTTTGATTTTTTTTCTAGTATACATATTACAGCGAATTAGTCATTGAGAAAGATAGCAATAGTATCATCAGGAAAAACACTGGTATTGGATTAAACTTTTGAATAATTTTAAGCAAGTCCTGTATGAAAAATATGATTAAAGATTCAGATCAACAAATTGAACATAAACAGTAAGTTTGCACACTCACTGACTTAAGAATCATGCACTGATTTAGTTTTGCTAAAAAGAGGGCACACAGATGTTGACCCCCTCCCAAGAAATCTTAAAGTTGAACAGTACTTTAAATGCACCAAATCATTTTAATTGTCACACTGTCCCCATTTTTTGTGTCATTATTTTATTTCAATATAGTGCATTTGATAAAAGACTTCAGAAGGATTTTTTTTTTCATTTTATGGGCTGTGAGAAACAGTTTGGCATGGAATAAACATCTTTGATAATCACTCACATACAGAAATATGCATTGATTCAATAAATACACACAGAATAGATGTTTGTTTCTTTAAAAAAAATTCCATTCCAGAACTTGACAAAACGCATTTTATTTTTGTTGCCAGTGCAGTAATTTTCAATGCGACAAAAAATGTGCTTGATGTGTTCAAGTTTCCAAACATGTAAAATGCAGAAAGACTAGAAATTCTGATGTTTATACCTTGATATAGAAATAAAAGAATGGCGAACACTTAACAGAAGTATAAACATTGTTTAACAGCCCAAAACAATTATGTTGATATAAGTGAAAATGAATGAATTACTAATATTTATCTAAAATAGCTTAAATTTTGTATTTGCAGTATGTGGTTTATTGTGCCGCATATTCCAGCTGTCCCTGTTGAACTCCCAATTTGTATAGTAGCTTTTGTGTGTGTATGAATAATGTTAAATCAACATTCTTTCTGTTTCATGTCACAATGTGAAAAGAACTATTTGATAAGTCATTGGCAATGTTTTCATTTTTTTTTAGAGCTGGAGATATTCATCAGAAATAAAGAGTGATTTGATCATTGTTTTTATGTTAGTCGGTGATATAAAGTTTGGATATTTGTATGCATGTTCCACATACTATAACACATTTGTTTCAGTCAAGAGGAACGCCAAGAGACTCATTGCCACCACGACCACCAGTGAAGAGTGCTCCTCCAGTAAGTCGGATATTTCCCCATCGACCTGTGACCAGAGCTCAGATCGTGTCGTTCAGAAGCTCCCGAAGCAATGATTGTATCTTTGTTGTTTGATCAAATTTTTATTATTATTGCAGCAGACTTTTTTTTTTACAGTTTAGACATACTGGTAGTTTTTTACACTTTTATGGGTTATACTATGCTTTTTTGCTTAAAATTACGATTTTTAAAAAAATTCTTCACTGGTACCTACGATTGAGATTGGGCTCCATGATTTACCGTATATCGTCGGCCATAAGTCGAATTTTTCAGACTCCAAAATCACTCTCTGAATCCCTACTCGACTTATGGCCCCATCCTAGTCCCGAGTGATGATTTTTTTTACCAACGGTCAGCTCCTACTGAAGTTTTGAACGTCAAATTTCAGTTTCAGCAACAGTCTATATGAACAATGACACCAAAGTGCAGAATTGAATTACACTCTTGTCAATCAACTATGCATCTCGCAATCACAAAGGATGATTACGTCATACGTGGAAAGTTACTTTGTTCATGGAAAACTCTGATTGACAGTTGAAAAAAATGATCGGTTTCAATTAGACGCTTGATGTTTTAACTCTATGCAAGGGAAACCTTGATCTTGGTCAGCCGAACGATTGTGTTGCCTAGCAACCTATATGATGTTGGCACGGGGTGTAAACATATATGCCGAAAATTGCCTTGGGATATTTGGGTCAGAAGTAACCGATTATTGCAATTTGCATTCCCACATATGTGGTGACACTTATCCATGGATTACAGAATATACCAAATATTCAACAAAGGACTGCATGTGTTTGTCGGCTGCATATTTGCCGTTGATTCGATAACGGTACATGAACGTATACTGGCGTAAGGTCAGTTGTGAGTGCAGGCAATCGCTACTGTAGGAATTTTAATATTTAGGTGACCCAAATCTCACCCACTTCCTTTTCGAAAATTCTGGGTCGACTTAAGGAAGGGTCAATGCAAAAAACTGAGATCTGAAGGTCAAAAAGTCCCCTCGACTTATGGCCCGACTCGCCTTATGGCCGACGATATACGGTAATATGCGTTTTAGTATAGCCTGAAAATCAGAGTGTGTAGTCTGCAATATTAGAACAACATAAAGAGTTTATATGAAATGGATCATATGAGGACCCAACCAAAATGAGACTTGAAGAAATTTTATGGGGCAGGTAAACTTTACACTCTCATTTGCCCAATGGGCTTCAACTTTAAAAAAACACATAAATATAAGAAACTAACCATTTATTAAAGGTTTTTATTTTAAGATTTTGAAATATTTAAACGGGGAAACTGGCGTCTAGATGTTAACTGGTGTACACATTTTTACTTGATTTTTAGTTGAGTACAAAACACTTTGAGTGTGAATCACGCTATTACTCTTTCTCATTACATGGAATTTGGTAGATCTTTTGCACTTTTAACATCATTAAATTAAACTAGTTTTATTAATGCTAAAAGAACAAAGCTGTACATATATATGTAAATCTGAGTAAAACCACCATCATTCTACTTGTAACTTGTAAACTTTGTCATAATAGTTTCTGAACCAAGCTGAAACATGCAAACTTGGCTCCCTCACCTTGGTGTCTGAACAAAGCTTTGCTTGAACCCACAACCTCGGTTCCCTCACCTTGGTGTCTGAACAAAGCTTTGCTTGAACCCACAACCTCGGTTCCCTCACCTTGGTGTCTGAACAAAGCTTGGCTTGAACCCACAACCATGGCTCCCTCACCTTGATGTCTGAACAAAGCTTGGCTTGAACCCACAACCTCGGTTCCCTCACCTTGGTGTCTGAACAAAGCTTGGCTTGAACCCACAACCATGGCTCCCTCACCTTGGTGTCTGAAAAAAACTGTGCTTGAACCCACAACCATGGCTCCCTCACCTTGATGTTTGAACAAAGCTTGGCTTGAACCCCCAACCATGGCTCCCTCACCTTGATGTTTGAACAAAGCTTTGCTTGAACCCACAACCATGGCTCCCTCACCTTGGTGTCTGAACAAAGCTTGGCTTGAACCCACAACCTCGGTTCCCTCACCTTGGTGTCTGAACAAAGCTTTGCTTGAACCCACAACCATGGCTCCCTCACCTTGGTGTCTGAACAAAGCTTGGCTTGAACCCACAACCTCGGTTCCCTCACCTTGATGTCTGAACAAAGCTTGGCTTGAACCCACAACCATGGCTCCCTCACCTTGGTGTCTGAAAAAAACTGTGCTTGAACCCACAACCTCGGTTCCCTCACCTTGGTCCCTCACCTTGATGTCTGAACAAAGCTTGGCTTGAACCCACAACCATGGCTCACTCACCTTGATGTCTGAACAAAGCTTGGCTTGAACCCCCAACCATGGCTCCCTCACCTTGATGTCTGAATAAAGCTGAGCTTGAACCCCCAACCATGGCTCCCTCACCTTGGTGTCTGAAAAAAACTGTGCTTGAACCCACAACCTCGGTTCCCTCACCTTGGTGTCTGAACAAAGCTTGGCTTGAACCCACAACCATGGCTCCCTCACCTTGGTGTCTGAAAAAAACTGTGCTTGAACCCACAACCTCGGTTCCCTCACCTTGGTGTCTGAACAAAGCTTGGCTTGAACCCACAACCATGGCTCCCTCACCTTGGTGTCTGAAAAAAACTGTGCTTGAACCCACAACCTCGGTTTTCCTCACCTTGGTGTCTGAAGAAAGCTTTGCTTGAACCCACAACCATGGCTCCCTCACCTTGATGTTTGAACAAAGCTTGGCTTGAACCCCCAACCATGGCTCCCTCACCTTGATGTTTGAACAAAGCTTTGCTTGAACCCACAACCATGGCTCCCTCACCTTGGTGTCTGAACAAAGCTTGGCTTGAACCCACAACCTCGGTTCCCTCACCTTGGTGTCTGAACAAAGCTTTGCTTGAACCCACAACCATGGCTCCCTCACCTTGGTGTCTGAACAAAGCTTGGCTTGAACCCACAACCTCGGTTCCCTCACCTTGATGTCTGAACAAAGCTTGGCTTGAACCCACAACCATGGCTCCCTCACCTTGGTGTCTGAAAAAAACTGTGCTTGAACCCACAACCTCGGTTCCCTCACCTTGATGTCTGAACAAAACTGTGCTTGAACCCACAACCTCGGTTCCCTCACCTTGGTGTCTGAAAAAAACTGTGCTTGAACCCACAACCTCGGTTCCCTCACCTTTGTGTCTGAACCAAGCTGGGCTTGAACCCACAACCTAGGCTCCCTCACGTTGGTGTCTGGACAAAGCTGGGCTTGGACCCACAACCTCGGCTCACCTTGGTGGCTGAACAAAGCTGAGCTTGAACCCACAACCTAGGCTCCCTCACGTTGGTGTCTGGACAAAGCTGAGCTTGAACCCACAACCTAGGCTCCCTCACGTTGGTGTCTGGACAAAGCTGAGCTTGGACCCACAACCTCGGCTCACCTTGGTGGCTGAACAAAGCTGAGCTTGAACCCACAACCTCGGCTCCCTCACGTTGGTGTCTGGACAAAGCTGAGCTTGAACCCACAACCTCGGCTCCCTCACCTTGGTGTCTGGACAAAGCTGAGCTTGAACCCACAACCTCGGCTCCCTCACCTTGGTGTCTGAACAAAGCTTGGCTTGAACCCACAACCATGGCTCCCTCACCTTGGTGGCTGAACAAAGCTTTGCTTGAACCCACAACCATGGCTCCCTCACCTTGGTGTCTGAACAAAGCTTGGCTTGAACCCACAACCATGGCTCCCTCACCTTGGTGGCTGAACAAAGCTTTGCTTGAACCCACAATCATGGCTCCCTCACCTTGGTGGCTGAACAAAGCTGAGCTTGAACCCACAACCTCGGCTCCCTCACCTTGGTGGCTGAACAAAGCTGAGCTTGAACCCACAACCTCGGCTCCCTCACCTTGGTGGCTGAACAAAGCTGAGCTTGAACCCACAACCTCGGCTCCCTCACCTTGGTGGCTGAACAAAGCTTGGCTTGAACCCACAACCATGGGTCCCTCACCTTGGTGGCTGAACAAAGCTTTGCTTGAACCCACAACCTCGGCTCCCTCACCTTGGTGTCTGAACAAAGCTTGGCTTGAACCCACAACCTCGGGTCCCTCACCTTGATGTCTGAACAAAGCTTGGCTTGAACCCACAACCATGGCTCCCTCACCTTGATGTCTGAACAAAGCTTTGCTTGAACCCACAACCATGGCTCCCTCACCTTGATGTCTGAACAAAGCTTGGCTTGAACCCCCAACCATGGCTCCCTCACCTTGATGTCTGAATAAAGCTTGGCTTGAACCCACAACCTCGGCTCCCTCACTTTGGTGGCTGAACAAAGCTTGGCTTGAACCCACAACCATGGGTCCCTCACCTTGATGTCTGAACAAAGCTTGGCTTGAACCCACAACCATGGCTCCCTCACCTTGATGTCTGAACAAAGCTTGGCTTGAACCCCCAACCATGGCTCCCTCACCTTGATGTCTGAATAAAGCTTGGCTTGAACCCACAACCTCGGCTCCCTCACCTTGGTGTCTGAACAAAGCTTGGCTTGAACCCACAACCATGGCTCCCTCACCTTGGTGTCTGAACAAAGCTTGGCTTGAACCCACAACCTCGGCTCCCTCACCTTGGTGTATACAAAACTGAGCTTGAACCCACCACCTCGGCTTTCATAAGATACTTTGTTCACCCAGCTGGATCTGCCAGTTGTGAAAAAGGTACAAAAAATAACTTGACGGTGGTTGTGGAAAAGATGCATAAACGTGTCTATATTGGAAAATGCTGGATATAAAGTAAAAGTAACAACTATATTTATAACATGCATTACCAAACCTTAACTGTTTCAAGCTGTTTTGAGTCCAGGATACAACCACCACAGTCGAGATCTGTACTTCAACCAATGCTTTCAAGTTATTTCCCAGCTTGGAGTGGGGTCATTTGGTGAGGTAAGAGCTGTTACAATTTCAGATTACAATATACATCGTCTGTTAAAAACCAGAACCTGGTATCTACGTTTTTTGAAATTGTTCAGGAACGTGAAAAAACGTTGTCAAATGTTTAAAAATCCATATTTACACAAAATTCTTAGCAATTTGACTCATCAATACATGCTTTAGTAATATACATATGTTTCAAATTATTTGTTCTTCAAATGATGACATATAAGACTATTTAGGTTTTGGCAGAATAAATTTAGTTAAAAAGCAGTATTTATGAATAGGTTAAACATCTTATCTACCGATAAGAGGTTCTGGTTTTGAGCAAAATGAAAAGTGTTCTTTATTTCAGCCAACCATACCCTGGTATCTTTAGATGCATGCATTTAGCATATGTGAATAACAGACATTTCTGAAAATATTTTATGCCAGAACCTAGTATATAACTATACCAGTCTTTAGCTTTAAGGACATGATAACAAATTGTATATAAATGGAGAGGCAGAATGTTGTATTAACCAAAACAATATTTTGGCATTAACAAAAGCAAGAGTTAAGTACTGTTTTTATTTTGCTATATAAGAGTATACATGAATACGATGGTATGGCAGTACAACTTGATAACTAAAATCTAATAAGATAAAGACATAACACTGTATATTGCCATATGTTGTTCTGGTTGTAACATAAGTCGCAGAAATACTGATACTTTTTAAAACAAAACATGTTATCTGGTGGGTTGATAACATTTATAATCATGATAAAGTCATAAAGATGCATTAGCAATTAAGAGTTTTTTTATCACACACAATGTGATTATATTTCTCGTAATCTACAGACATGCAATTCAGGTATATAAGGCTGTAATTATGTTTTCTTTTAATGATGAAAGAAACATTTACACAATTTTTATACACACATTTGACATACTATTACATAGCATTACTATCAGACCTAAAATCGTGCCTTTTTGCAATTCATGGTTCTGATATGATTATAATCATTTTTCCTATACACCCTGGATATTTCTAGTTTCAAACAGTTGAGACATTGAGTTGAGAATTTTTAAGTACATGAACACTGAATATTTAAATGAATGTTTCTTATCACCGTTCATCTGTCTTGTCTTCTACCATTACATGTATATAGATCTATGCTGTTACATGGGACATGTTTAAGTTTTAGTACTCGTTCAATTTGGATGGTATTCCACCATTCTTTCACAAAGCAATCTTGTCCTTTTTCTTGGCACTTGATATTTGTAATTTTGCTTTGTACAAATACAGCAGTTGTTCTTTTGACTATTTACTACGCATCATCTTCACTTTCTGATATTCCCTTAATTCGTCAAAATCATATTTGAAGTGGCACGTATCTGGATCATCTTTAATGATTCGCTCCACTATTTGCTGGTTTATTTTGTTTTTGCCCATTTTCCGTGTTGTTGTTCTGGGTGTTTTATATCTGACATTCTTTGAAATCCATATGTTTCGGGGTCACTATGTAGTAAGGACTTTTTTTTGCAGTGTCATAGATATCACAGTGTCCCACTAGCTTGTTAAAAAAAAATATTTGATTTTGACTTTTTTACTTCAATAGCTGCGTACATACAATTGCATATCATGTGCATTATGCCCACTCTCAAGACATTGGTGGTCATTTATTTTGATGTGAGGTATTGTTTTTACAGAGATATAGATACGTGTGACCATGATCTGATTTCTGTTTTGCCTAGGTTATACACCTGAGTATAGAATTACGTGTTCAACTGAAGATTCCAAACTTGAAAGATTGAAATGTTTGATTTCTGATCAAAGATAATATGCTACCCTTTTGTCACCTGTACCATGTATAGGCAAGATATAACAACACCATTTGTTTATGCAATACATCACATTTACTAGTGAACATGGTGTGTACATGACTGATTGTAAGGTACAGGTGTGGACTTTGCTTCTCTGCCTTGCAATCTTGCTATCCTTGTGTTTTTGTTCGGGGCAAATGTTACAGCATCACTATCATTATTTGGGATGTACCGGTTGGTATGTACACTTAATTAAAATTTGAAATGTATTTTAATATTTTTCTTGTAGGCATTCGCTTTGGATTTTAGTGTTTCTTACTATCACTTTTATCTCCAAGTTCACTTTCCATTGTCTTTCTAGCAGTTTTGTTTACTTCTGTGATATACTTCTCTTTTATGGTTGTTGTATTGTTACATTAGTTTTCCTCTGTGACAGCACTTACATTATGCGACTTCTCTTTTATGGTTATTGTATCATCAAGTTTGTTTTCCTCTGTGACAGCCTTTAATTAACCGTCTTCTCTTTCATGGTTGTTGCATCGTTACATTTATTTTCCTCTGTGGCAGTACTTACATTTTCCGATTTCTTTTTTACGGCTGTTGTATCATCACGTTCGTTTTCCTCTGTGATAGCACTTACATAACCTGACTTCTTTTTAATAACTGCAATATCGTTACACTCATTTTCCTCTGTGACAACACTTACAATGTCCTTCTTCTCTTTTATGGTTGTTATATCGTTACACTCATTTCCTCTGTGACAACACTTACAAATTCCAACTTCTCGTTTATGGTTGTTATAGCGTTACACTCATTTTCCTCTGTGACAGCACTTACAATATCCAACAACTCGTTTATGATTGTTATATCATTACACTCATTTTCCTCTGTTACAACACTTATAATATCCATCTTCTCTTTTATTGTTATTTTATCGTTACACTCATTTTCCTCGTAACAGCATTTACAATATCCAACTTCTCTTTAAGGGTTGTTATATTATTACACTCATTTTCCTCCGTGACAGCACTTACACAATCCAACTTCTCTTTTAGGGTTGTTATATCATTACACTCATTTTCCTCTCTGACGACACTTGCAATATCCAACTTATCTTTTAGGGTTGTTATATCATTACACTCATTTTTCTCTGTGACAATACTTGCAATATCAAACTTCTCTTTTATGGTTACACTCATTTTCCTGTATGACAACACTGACAATATCCAAACTTCTCTTTTATGTTTGTTATATCGTTACACTCATTTTCCTTGGTTACATCAATTAAAATATCAAACATTTCTTTTATGGTTGTTATTTCGTTACGTTCATTTTTTTTGTTACAGCAATTATTTCATTTCCAGATATGTTTTCATTTTCAACCAAAAACTGTTCTATCTGTGTGGCAAAGGTATAAAGGTCGTTATCATTATCATATGGCTACATCTAGAAAATTATTTACTGATGATAATTCTGTATTTTAAACTAACCATTGATCATGTTACTATAATTTGAGCAAATGCACGATAACCACAAAAAAGTGTTACGGTGACCATAGTAATAATTGATATAATTATTCAGTATTAGTACAATTTTAACTAATGAATTAACTAATTGGTTGACATATACAGGAATTATTATTGAAATTTTGGTATTTATTTATAATATCTATTTTTAGTACAATAAATACTTATCTAATTGCATTTATGTATAATATTGAGTGATGCATAAAATTACATACCTTTAAAATTCATAATTTTGTGTCACTTTTTTAATTTTTCTAGATTGTGTTCATACTATTGCTTATCATCAACACAATAACAATTAGATGAAATCTGATATACCAGGTTATCAACACCAATTTGCACCTCTTTGGTCAAATACTTGCTTTTAAAATGTTTCATTTACAAATGATATGAACTGGTTTTTACCACACCAGGCATTGTCACTATTTCTCACACAGCCATACAATTGTATTGTTTAATACCAGGGTATGGCTGAATATTTTTTGTATTTATTTACTAGTAGACATGTGTATCCCCAGATGATAGGTTTTGGCAAAATGGTACAGATGATTATAGTTGTCACATGTTAAAGCTGTAACCTGTCATAGTCATATACTTTGTTCTGGCTCTGGGGATTTTACCGATTTCTTCCTGGTAGTTAAAAACCAAAATATTGTATGCACAGGTGATATACTCTGGCATGCAAATGAGTTGCATAAATGACAAATATACATAGTATCTTCATCTACAAGATTTTGGCAGGTGAAAATCAGATTGATTTCAGATACAAGGTTTGATCTGTAATCAATATCTTCAAAACTAATTAAGATATAAGGCTGAAATTTTGAGACAAAATGTGTTTACAAGATATCATACTAATAATTTGAAAACCCTATTTTCGGAAATTTGGGTAGATACCAGGTTCTGGTTTTTAATAGACGACATGTAGATTTGTTTCCAAAAAATATTTTTCCTGGATGTTAATTTTGTTCACAAGCTTCAGCAAAAGAAATACAGCAGCTGCTTGTTGAGCTTTCCCACTTTAAGAAACTGTAACGTTACAAGCAATCTGAACTCTTCCTGCACTGTTTTCAAAGGCCTTCTGTGATTGGTGCGGGAAAACGCATATCTGTGGAGTAAAGGGTTAAGAAACTGTAAACAAGTAACATTTTTAATTTTTAAAGATATCCTTGCGTACATTTTGTTACATGGGTGTATCTGAAGAAACATCGACACCAATGCCCCTGGAGACAGTGTTTTTATGCTCCGCTAAAGGGGGATAGCATATAGTTGCCGCATCGTCCATGCGTGCGTCCCCAAGTTTATGAATTTTATGAAACTTGCTAGGATGCATCTTTACCAAGTGCAGATGTGCATATTGACTTTGTTTTCCTGTTCCTTGATTTTTCACGGAGTTATGGTCCTTTGATTCACTTGGGGAGCATTCATCGGTTCCACCGATATTTTCTTGTTTCTGCTTTTTACCACTTGGGACAATTGACTATTATACAAAAATGCAAACAATTTTGTTTTTAAGTGTACCCGTTGCGCAGATAATTTTCCTTTTTCGCAAAACATTATTGGTACATGCATATCCAGATAGCTGTTTCACATTTCCAGTATTTTGGTAGACAGGAAACAGCCAGATAAACTGTTTTCCGTTTTTTATAGTTTGTACCTCTCAAGTTAACCCTTTACTCCATAGATACGCGTTTTCCCGCACCAATCACAGAAGGCCTTTGAAAATGGTGCAGGAAGAGTTCAGATTGCTCTTAACTCTGTTGGTTAATATAAACATAATTTACCCAATAATTCAAAAGCCTTCTATATTAGGTGTCTGAAGGCATCTATATTAGAGGTGTCCAAAGGTGTTTAAAGGCGTCTATATTATAGGTGTCCAAAGGCGTCTATATGAAATAAAGGGATAATTATTAGCAGAGTGAAAGTAGAGATGAGTACCAGTTTATTCAGTCTTCTCATACAGGAGTATGCATATTATCTGTATGTAGAATGAAAGCGTCTAGATGATTCATATCTCGCACTTTGACAAAACATATAATATATATACAATGTACATTTGTAGGTATTTAAGGTGAGGAGCAAGGAAGACGGCCAGTATTATGCAGTCAAGAAGTCGCGTGAACGATTTCGTGGGGAATCAGATAGGTATTGTACAAAAAAATTCTAATCGGAAAATAGATACAATCTTATGCCTGGTCACATTGCAGTTGGCTAAATGAATATCTGTATTTATAATTCCTATGATTTTATCTCAAGTCAGTTGAGGTTTCTGGTTTATTTTAAGGTTTATTTACTGCAGGCCTGACTTCTGAAACCCTTTCTGGATTAGATCTCGTACTTCTCCTTTCCTCTCCTCTGGTTTGCATAACAATTAGTTCAATATCGTACTTTGTTATTAGGGTATTAACTGGCATGTGTCAACTCTTATTGGCACAGCGGGGTGCGATAAACCCTGATGAGCGATGTGTGCATTACAGCAGAGGTTAATTACTGGAACGCACTATGCGATGTCGAAAGTGTAAACTTCATTTGTTTGATTTTTTTTGTGTTTTTTTTAAAATTTGGTTTCAACGAATTTAAGACCCCATGAATATGTCTTTGAAGTGGAAACCACAAAATTTAATACCCACAAAAATAAATGATTTCACAGTATTTGCGTGCAAGAAGTTGCAGATTTCACCCCTGACAGTGCCTACCAAGGTCATTTAATATGGAACAAGTTGCTTTCTAGCTTGGCATTTGATGTTAAGCAGGTTCAGTGTAGGTATAACGTGACTGGGTGGAGTATCGGGCCATGTGCTTTAATAACAGGCCATATGCTTGGTCCTGATTAATGCTTTTCCCACCGTTGACTATTGAGTCGTGCATATGGTAGTTTGTTTACTTCGTAATGTACTATTGGTTTATAATAGAAATAATATAAGCATTTTATCTCATGAGATTTTACAGAAAAGTACTTATTTATTGTAGACGGCGTAAACTGGAAGAGGTTGCCAAGCAAGAGAAGTTGCCACCCCACTCCAACTGTGTGAGAATTTACAAGGCATGGGAGGAACGGCAACACCTCTATCTGTTAGTGGAGTTGTGTAAAACAAGGTTTGTCTTCTACTGTGTTGTAAAACATGTGTTGTAGTAAAGTTTAATATCTAGCCTGGGCCTAATTCATCAATAATTTGAGTCTTGACTCGGACTCCAAATCTTAAATTTTTGTAAAAGTCAGTAAATATACAATTATGGGAAATAAATGTGATCCTGTAATATTTTTTTTTTAAATTATTAAAACTGTTATTTGAGTCTTAAATTTTTGACAGTTTGAGTCCGAGTCTAAACTCAGACTTAAAATAGTGATTTATTTAGTCCCTTGTCCTGGATCTGTTGTACTGTTTTACAATAAACTTTTCAACACATTACAATTTATATAATATTAAGGCATTTAGTTTTATTGGTGATATGATATTCAATACATGGGACATGAATCGGAGTAGATTCATTGTCACAAGTAACTGGCAAATTTATCACATACATGTAAGTGCTTGGAACGAGTTGCACTCGAACCCACAACCTCAGCAGTTGGTGATTTTGTGACGGTGCTTTAGACCACTTGGTCATGGAGAATCCTTTTACTATTTACTGAGCTAATACTTCCATTCGCGCTGATGAAGACACATTTCTAGTTTTTAAATGCAGTATCTTGAATAAATGCCAAATGTCAATTCAGCCATTGTATATCTGCTTAAATGTAATATATTTCAGTTTGAGCAACTTTGCAGAGAGTCATCATGAAATCTCAGAATACCAGATCTGGAACTACCTGGTGGACCTGCTCATGGTAGGAATACTGAATTTGAAACTATTTGAAATTCTGTTTGATGATTGATAAAATATATTTACTTCCCTACGGAGTGAAAACAATACTATAGAGTTTTAGATTAAAGCAGTTTGTTGGTATATGTGTGCAATAGAGGCAATTTTTAAGTATGCATGTAAGCAGTTATTATATAAGCAGTTATAAATTATGTGTATTTCTATTATATTTCAACCACATTTTGGTTTTGCATGGGGTAAATGCCATTTTTAGTTCAGGGCAGGTTACAGGGCTTGAAATTTCGTATACAAGCTACACGTCCTCGCTTGCCAACATTTTTAATTAAATGCTTAAAATCAATGAAATATTTCTTTGATTTTAAGCATTCGATAAAAAAATGTTTGAATGGGAGGACGAGTATTTGTAATAAGAAATTTCAAGCCCTGGACATGCACATGATTAACTGAGTGAAGTTGGTTGAAGTAACTAGTATGAAAATTTATTCTGGCGATATATAAATGAAAACTAAAGGTGCATTCAGTTAATATAATAGTCACACTGCTGCAACATAGAACTGTTAACTTTAAAAGTCAACTGGTCTAAATTTTCAGGCATTGAAGCATTTACATGATAACAACTTGGTTCACATGGATGTTAAACCGGATAATATTTTTATATCCCATGATGGCGTGTGTAAGCTGGGAGATTTTGGTCTGGTTATAGACCTGTCCAAGGTAAGA
Source organism: Panopea generosa (assembly GCA_029582155.1). Classification (NCBI taxonomy): domain Eukaryota; kingdom Metazoa; phylum Mollusca; class Bivalvia; order Adapedonta; family Hiatellidae; genus Panopea; species Panopea generosa. The sequence continues at coordinate 66,510,641 of CM055902.1, forward strand.
GTCTTCTTTCGCTAGAGGTCAAACATTTTATAATCTTGTGTGGTTTATTACAGTTTTCTCCCTTTTATCAGCTAGCTTTCCTTTGCAAAATAATTGCATTGCTTTTCTCCTGTAAATTGGGAAGAGGTCCAAGCCTTCGAGTAAACAGTGATACTGACAGGAGATCGGGTTTATTTTTTTTTAAGCTTTAGCAAACCGGAAAATAATGCGTAACTGTTAAGATCATGTTCAAACCATTAATTATCACAATATTTCATATCCATTGTTTTTCATCTCCTTATGCAAGAAAAAATTCACCACAAAACACAACAAAATAATTTTCTTCCAATTTTGAGATTGTTTTAAATTGGAAAGTTGCTGAATGTCAGACTGTTTAATAAGATAAAAATAGTCATGAATTGTTACTGAATATTTAAACGTAATGCTTACAAAATTTAATGTATATTTTGTTAACAAATATATATATTTTAGTAGATTAAAAACATTATTACCACAAACATATGAATGGAAAATACTCACAACAAAGTAGTGTCAACATGAGCCAAATCCATGCTAAATATTTGTTGTTGATAGAGAAATTATTCTAAGATATTTCAATAAATCTTAAATGCCATGGAAACGAATTGTACTGTTGAACAGATGAAGTTATGTAATTATTACAGGGCAGTGACTTTACAGAAGCCCAGGAGGGAGATCCTAAATACCTAGCCCCAGAACTTATGGACAGCAAATTTGGAAAAGCAGCTGATATATTCAGGTAAACATGGTATGATCGTTTGGTAGTTTTCAGACCAGAAATAAGACCCCATTCCCCCTGCCCGGGAATATACGTTTCCCCCTTATTTTACTGAAAATTCCACCATAAAAAATTGTTAATTTTTTAACAGCTCTTAGGGGGGACTTTTCTGGTTAAAGATTGATTGATTGAATATTTAGCACAAATTTTGTGTCATCGAGGACTAACAGACGGATCATTTAACCTAATCACTGTTTCCTTGGATCCTGAAAGGTTAACCAGTACTCAAGCACACCCCATCTCCACAAGTAACTGGTAACTTTACAACTTGAATCAGAGGCGAGATATGAATGATAATGAGACACAAGGTCGTATATCAATCATCACGGAGACTGTTGCCAGGCAGGGATTCGAACTCGCAACCCCTGGATTGATAGTCAAGACGCGTAAACGTCTAATCGGACCTGGCCCTGGTTAAAGAAACTATTAAAGGAAACCTGTCCCATCTTTTCAATTTGTTTACTTGTATTATAATACAAGTTTTCCTGCATAACCACAGATATGACGAAAACAACGCGAAAATCCCCCATCCTGAGGAAAATCCCCCCTGAGAGGGACCTGGCCCCATTCCCGAAAAGTGAAGGGCAGACTCTGTATTTCATACTAAACAAGAACATGCCATTTTGCCAATGTGAGATATTGTCCCGAGAGCCTTGTTCCTGCGTGTAATACTGATCCCTCAGGCGAGATTTTTCTATTCCAAATGAATACTTGTGATGGATTCTTATATTCAGCTATGGGGAAAACCTGTATCTTCTTTGAGCAGAAATGGGAGTAAAATCTCATCTTCTGAGTCGATATCACATGCAGAGAGCTTGGTTGCTTTTGTCCCTGAAAGTGATTTTGACCCCTCCCCAGAGGTTATTATTTGAGATGCAGTGTTGTATATAAATCATCATTACCCCATTATTGATAGTCAGAAATGCTACAGACTGATTCGGGAGGTATAGGGGACTGGGATACACTTAAGTTTTTTAAGAATTTAGTTGAATGTTGGTGAAACAGAAACTATGTGATGTTTAAAGGCCCAACATTTTCAGCCAGGCCAGAGAGTTATGTAGGAGTTGCTAATGTTCAACAGCTATTTTCTTTACCTGTCAGTATTACTCTGCTGCTTAAATGTGTATAAACACAGAGCACTGTGTTTGTTGACAATTTACTGTGCATGCCCTCACAAGTTCCATCCTAGAATTTCAAATTTTTGGCAGTTGGCACTTTTTTTCAAACTTCGTATTACACACAATTTTTTGAAAAAGTGTTTTGCATATTAAATGTACAGTGTTAACAAAAATCTAGTGGTATTCAAAATCGAAATTATAACAATCGATTGAATATTTAGCGTCATTTTTATGCCAACGAGCTAACAGACGATCAGTTAACTACATCACTGTTTCCTGGGACTAACCAGTACTCGAGCACATCCCATCTCCGCAAGTAACTGATAACTTTATCACTTGAATCAGTGGTGAGAAACGAATGATAATGAGACACAATGTCGTATATCAATCATCACAGAGACTGTTGCGGAAATTATAACAAAAACAATGCAGTGATGAAATTTTGAAAAAGGGTTCTCTGATTTGAATCATGTATAGCAGTATATAAAACATGCGCCACAGCCATTTTGCGACTTTTATATTGCAGTTGGGGCTTTAATGTTTATATAGATGTGATTACATAGATACCAAGGTTATATTACTTATATTGCCAGATTATATAGATGTGATGACAGATACCAAGGTTATATTACTTATATTGCCAGATTAATTACTTTGTATTGACACTTCATCAATATGTCATTAAGAAAGAATTTTTTTAATACAAATAAAAATATCATGTTTATGTTCCAGCCTGGGACTGACCATTCTAGAGATGGCTAGTGACCTTGACCTTCCCCGGGGAGGAGATGGATGGCACATTCTGAGGAAAGGTCACCTTCCAGAAGAATTTCTTAGAGGTAAAAATTATTTAAAATGCTGGAGTTCTGTGTAACTGTAATTTCTTTTTAACACACATTCTGCGAACAATGAAAACATGTTATAAAATCTGACAGAATTTTTTATGTTTATCTACATGTAATTTGGACCTGTTTTGTAATTCTGTATAATTGTACATTTATATTTGAGCCATATAGCGTGACTTGATATGCTAGTTTCTAGTGGAGATGACCTTTCAAAAAACAACACTCATTAATGGTTCTAATGAGGAAAAAAACATGAGTGGATTCTCAAAAGATGAGCTTTAATTTGCAATTGAACTGAAATAAATTGGGTACAATTAGAAGTTTGTGTTGCTACAATGTGCATATCTTTTGCAGTCATACCCTCGAGTTTAAGATCACAAATGGGGCCAAAGGTCGAAAAATGTTTGAGTGTAACTTTTGAAGGATTAATTTATACCTGCTAAGGTCAAAGTTCATGGAAAAATGGTGTAAAAAGTGCCCTCAAGATCAAGGACAATTTATTGGTTGGGAGAGACATAAACTTGCGTGAAAAACAAGTTGAATTTTGTTTTGATATTGAAAGTCTAATAGATTTATAAAAAATTAAAGACCTCTTCCCTACAACACCACCACCTGACACTGTATATAGTCTTTTGTTAAAAAAATATCTTGCATGATAATAGACATTGTTGTGTTTCAGATAAGTCGTTTGATTTGAAATATGTGATAGGACAGATGCTGGATCCACACCCTGGAAGTCGACCCACAGCAGACCAGTGTCTTGCTTTCCCTTATGTCAGAAAGGTAAATTTTATTATTTTGATTTGAAAAAAACTAGCTTTGTAGTTAGTTTAGAAGTAAATGTCAGGTTCAGCGTCAACCACATTTTCATTAAATGATGCATAAAAACCACTGGACATATTTTATTGAAAAGTGGTCATCTTTGTTATATTGTCGCTGCTATAAACAATAAGACAGCTGATAGTAAAATTAAACCACACTTTATGTTCATGATCCTTTGGTCAGGTATTTTCAAGTTTCTATTTAAGTCTTTGAAAATATAAAAGAGAGCCATTTTGGAACTTTACACTGGAAGTTTATATTCAGTTATACGAGAAAGTGCTATGTTCAAGGTCATTTTGAACCTGATTTGAAAAAAAGGCAGAAAAAACAGATCTCCTCAAAGAATGTGGATTTAATATTCGTCGAAGACAAAGTGGGAAATGGTAATGGTCTCTGTCTGTCTGTCTGTCTAACACTTGTTCTGGAGCATACTCCAAAACTGTTCAAGGGATTTTGTTGAATCTTCACACAAAGACTGAGGACATTGAGAGGAAGTGTAGTGTACCATAACTCTATCTTGCCTCATTTTTTAAATATCCCCATTCATTACTTTAGTATATTTGTATTAAGATTACTTCACTATTCAAGGGATTTGGTTCATATTTCACACAATGATGGAGGACATTAAGAGAAAGTGCATTGTCCAAGAACTATAGCTCTACCTTGCCCATTTATGAATTATCTCTCTTTATATTTTATTATGCTTGTCCGGAACATAACTCAAAAAGTGTTGAGGGATTGAGTTGATACATGTATTTCAGACAATATAGAGGACATTGAGAGGAAGTGCAGTGTGGAAGAATCATAACTCTTTCTTCTGTCTTTACATAATTATTTTCTGTTTTATTATATTTTATTATGTTAGTCCAGAACATAAATCAAAAAGTGTTCAGGGCATTTAGTTGATGATATTTCACACAATGATAGAGGACATTGAAAAGAAGTGCAGTGTATAGGAAGCATAATTCTTTCTTCTGTTCTTGCAGAATTATTCCCCTTTGTTATTTTCCATTTAAACTGCATGCAATGATAGAGAGCATTAACAGGAAGAGGACAGTCCAAGAATTTGCTTCAACGGGAGAATTGACCATATCCAACATGACTATTGTACAAAAAGTGATGGAGCATTAAGTTTTAACCCTGTCCCATTCTTTCGTGTGTGCACATGTGCATCCATCTGTGATGTGGTGTAGCTGTACAATTTAAGCCTCATTAAACTTCCAAAACTGTCGTTTTTAGTTTTAATTTATGTCAGTTTTACTCTTCCAGATATTAGAATACATGTTTATTTGATCACTGAGAGACTTTGCAAACGAAAAAATAAATATAAAGCACATTATTAGTACATAATTATGAATGTGTTTTGTTTACAAATGATTGTTCGTCTCTTTCCGATAAATACGAAGCTTGTTCGAAAACACGTCGGTCGGTAATATATGATCAATTCACTTCAGAGAGAAACATAGTATGGGGAACTGCAGCTGATGCAGTTAAAAATGAAATAACAGCTTGGGGTTAGATAGTTTTTATGAACACCACCTTAAGTCCCTTCAGTGTATTAATGAACTGGAACCAACAAGCTAATGTATTGCACGTAGGTGACGAATCGTTCATATAAAATTACTTTTTAGCTCTACTGGCCAGAAGAGCTTATGCGATGGTACATTGTCCGTTGTCTCTCAGCAGCACTTTCTCTGAAACTACTCGGCCAATTAAACTGAAACTTCACATGGATGTTTCTATTGCATAGGAGACTATACAGAAGATTTTATTTTTTATCTAAAACTCAAGATGACTGCCATTACTAAAAATAGTTCAAAACTTAAAAAATCTTCTTCTCATGAACGGCCCAACAGATTTTTAAAATGTTTATGTAGATATGATGACTAAGTTTTGTTAGATTTGTTCAAATGGTGTCCCTAGGGTTAAAAATGACCCTGCCCCGATGTTTCTATTGCATAAGAGAATTTCAAAAAGTGCTATGGCCACTATGAATCAGTAGAGCCTCCTCAGGCCCTCTTGGGCCTCTTGTTTTAATAACTGTACCAAACAAACCACCCTTGGTAGCCTCTTAATATTGACTGGGATAAAGTGATTTGTGACGTAATATCGCGGGCGGTAGTATCACGCGTATATGCAAGGGAGGATCTAGACCAAACTAGTTTTCCGTACTCATTGTTTTTCAATGTTTATAAATAATATAATGCATACTACATTCGAAACAATTTTATTGCAGGCATCAGTATATTTCTATTTAAAAAAGAAAACCCAATAACGATACATAATATCAGTGAAGCCATAACTTTTCTAATCTTGTTAATGAACCCCTTATTTTACGGTGTTAATCCGCGCACACTCACACTGCCACTGCAGTATTCATTTGTGTACTTCTGATCACTGGCAGAGAGGTACAGTCGGAAAGCGATTTTGTCATTACGGAATTACAAAAAGTTTGGTTGGTCCACTCATCTAAGAAATACACATTTCAATAGAAGTTATTTATTTTCTCGCTTTTTTACTTAGTCACTAAGGGGTCTACAGGAAATGTTTTAGCAATACTATTAACACATTTAATTACAATTATTTTTGTTTTATCCAAAAGTGTGCATTTCGGAAGTTTAATGAGGCTTTAATTATAAAACAAAAATAAAATACAGAAAAATTTTGACATTTTTCAGTGTAGGTTCAATTTTTGCAGTACTTGATTTTCAGTAAAATAATATAGTTCTAGGCCGTCCTTAAAAAATAGATTGTATGCCGCGCTCCTACCTACTCACTCTTATTTGCCGCTACTCAAACGTTTTTTATTGACTTTCAAAGTGTTTTAATTTTTTTTTCATGATTTCTGTCCATTATTCTCAAAATTTGGCAAAAAAAAAAAAAAATAGCTACCTACGTACCCGCATGAAAAATACTGGATCAGAGCGCAGTAAACAAATATTTTTTAAGGATGGCCCTATGGACACATTACTAGTTATATTTAAGAATGGCCCTATGGACACATTACTAGTTATATTTAGATCTTTACAGTTCCTCAAAATGTATTATAAACAGAATGACAAGAAGCTGGTACATGTGTATGATACCTGAACTTGCTGCTGTCTGCGTGATGAGCTGTCAGATTAGTCATCTTTAATTGATGCGTTATTATCTTCATTGTTATTTCTTGTGTATGTAATGTGTACATATATGATTTGTAGGTGTGGAAGAGGAGACGGAGAGAATATATGTTCAAAAGTGCTGTAAGTTACCTTGATATATTGACTCAACTCAACTCAATTACATAAGTGCCATTGGCCATCAATTTTAGTCGTATTAAATGAACACAATGATTGTTTTGACAGGTGTGCTCTATTACTTGTTAACCTTCCAGGATCCCAGGAAAGGGTGGTTGGGTTAACTGATCGTCTGCTAGCTCTCAATGGCATAAAGATGATGTTTAATATTCAACCAATCAATCTATCAAGTAACATTTTCATTGCTAGATCGTAAAATATCGTTATATACTAATAATATTTTGGGAATAGGAGCAGGACCAGTAAAACGTTGCAAATTTGTAAAACATTCTTGAAAGTAATATATGTATGTCTTTGATCAGTTATTTTATTGGATGAAAAAAATATAACATGTTTTTGAAATCATTATAGATTTTGTCCTATTAAAACTATTATTTGTTTTGAATTTTTGGAAAATCAAATTTTTAGCATTGGGAGTGGAGCTAAATTTAAAGAAATGCACACAAAATAACAGTGCCCATTGTAGTTTTAAAAACTATTACGTTAACGGTCATCAGCTGTTTAATACCATAAGTTGTCTAGAAAATGCTTCTCAAGACGAAACTGCTGTATACCAGACTTGGCTAGCTGTAGTAGTAATATAGAAGACTTTTGAATTATTGGGTGAATTATGTTTATATTAACTGACAGAGTGGAAAAAAGTGCAGGAAGTGTTCAGATTGCTCGTTACGAGCAATCTGAACTCATCCTGCACTGTTTTCAAAGGTCTTCTGTGATTGGTGCAGGAAAATGCGTATCTATGAAGTAAAGGGTTAATAGGTACTAGATCTTTGGATGTAAAAGTCAAACTCACTCACGATTTAATGGCATGGAGTGGTGTAGAAACCTTCTTGTTTTGTGTATTTTCTTGAAATTCCAAGACTGTTATCTGCAATAATGTATTAAACCTGAAGTGGGCACTTTTCCTCCACTGTCATAGATAGTTAATATTATTTTATCGTTTCAGATATCAACATTTAAGTCTTCCCTGTACCGCCTGTGGCAGATGATTCTCGTACTGACCACTGTGTTCACCATACCCTACCAGAGATTATGTAATAGACACAGAAAATCCATACACTCAAGTACAAACTCTAGTTTCAATGCAACTGGACTTGATCATAGTCTATCTGATGGTAGGTGTGATGGTTGTAATGCTGGTTTGTTCAAAGCTTTCAGGGCTTTTGCTTGCACATTTTGGAATGGGGTTGGGGCCCCTGGCTTTGGGGAAATTAGCGTTGTCTTTAAAGAAATTGGGAAAATTACATAGCACAGGTTTCTTCAATATACAAAACAATAAATGTGTAATTTATTTTAAATGGATAAAAAATGTGATGTTTTTCTAGAAGACTACATTAAAAACATAATATTTAAAAACTCTATATTTTCCTCAAAATATTCCTTTTGGTTTCTTCGCATTTTAAAATTTGAAATTTTGTTAGTTTTGATTGGGAAACAAAGATAGTACTCCCACAGCGACCATCCTAAGTTTCCGTAGATATGTACAGTGAAAATGATTATCTCCAAGATCAAATATCAATCAATTAATTGTAGCATTATTTTGATATGTTGCATTAATTAAATATTTATATACAAATTTGATATTTCAGACGAGATTTTTGACAACGACATAAGTATAAACAACAATTCCATTGGTGCTCCACTTGATAGTTCTTCCTCAGAAAACAGCTTCCGTGATGATGACTTCGTCTTGCCATGGTAAAAATATAAAATTGCTTGCATTTGTATGTAGGCAATTTAAAATTTCTTTTTTGGTAAGGCCATTATAAATTAATTGCTAGATTATCATTCAAATTTGTCTTTAAAATGGGGAGGATGGGAGGATTTTAGTTTTTTGTTCTAAAATTTTTGATGTTTTTTTTTTATGGAAATAAAAAGGGCCAGGCAGCATGAAAATTAGGGGGCGGGTGGGAATGATAATCTAGCAATTTATTAATTGTGGCCTAATGTACATGTATCAAACTTGTCAACTTTATGTGTATTGTTTTCTAATTTTCTCAACTGGTATTTTAAATTTAATGAAAAGGTAGTAAGTAACAGCATGTGTGAACAGATTTAGTCATAAGTCAGTTTTGTGATTGGACAAATAACATGATATTTATTTTACTGTATAAGTATAGGCAAATTTTTCTCTTTATTTAGTCGACCCCCAGTACGTAATGCATTTACGACCCCTGCATTACGAAATCGTCACTACAGTCATTTACCATCTCCCATGAGCTCGTCTCCTTGTGGACCTCCTTCTAGAACGTAAGTTTGTCCATTTATTTTGAAGGGGTTTTACACCATTTTCACACATTTCAGGTTATATATGGCATATATCCAGTTTTATTGGTGGAGGAAGACTTAAGCATTAATCTGATTACAACCACCAACCTTCTGCAAATAACTGGCAAACTTTCCCACATGGCCATGAAGCACTCATGATTTCTATAAATGTATTTAATATATTAAATAGAGACATGTCGATGTTAAAAACAATTTACCTACCTACCCACATGAAAAATACTGGATTGGAGCAAACAAAATTTTTTTTTTAAGGATGGCTCATATTGATGGAAACTGATGGAATTAAATACATTCTTTATTATTTAACAAATGTTTCTGCCATATTCTCGAGCTGTAATTGCCTAAATTGAATCTTGAACTTCTAATATTCTTAAATTCCTGAAATATGTAATGGTAAATATTATATAGTCATTTAATGGATACTGGTATCTGTATTTAACACTCCTGGAAAGGTAATAAAAGCCCTGGAGAAGTTCTTGAATTTGACTTGGGTCTTGCGATACACACCATATTTATACCAGGATATAAATTTTTAACTCATTATTTGATTTTAAAAATGCTTTTTGTGATGTCCCATGCAGCAGCTCAGTTCATTCTGCAAGTCCCATACATCACCATGAGGACAGTTTCAACAGTAGTTGGACGGAAGATGACAGACCTGTTACTCCAACAGTCAACCTTGACCTTGAAGATGTTCAAACAAACAAGTCGACAATCGAACCCAAGAATTTACTCGGGGTATGTTGTAAAACTGTTTTGTGCTATATAGTATACATGTATATTTGTATTGTTATATTTTACAGAGTATAGAGAAAAAAAATTTTTTTTGAAAAAATTGTGGTTGCTTTGGCAACAAAATATGTAAAATAAAGATACAACATGGGTGTTGTGGTAACACAAAAGTATTCAAGCTATATTTGTGAAATTAAGCATATGAATATTTTTTTCTTAGGCAACAAAATTGGTAAAATTATAAATACATCCTGGATCCTGCAAGAACTCAAAAAGTATTCAAGCTGAGTTTATGAAACTATCCGGTAGGGGACTTACATATTGCTTATAATGCTCCAGTGTTGTGTTTATTTTATTTTATAAATCCTCAAAGGATAATCAGCACCTAGTACTAAACCGGAAATTACATAAAAGCAATACTGTCTTGATCGGAACCCCCCAACCTGTGATGGCAAAACATGCAGTTGATCCCAAATTTTAAGCTGCTTTCTTAGCCTTGGTGACTTTTAATCCCAGACAATAAGGAGTTTTATCCCCTGCATTGCAAAAAGCGGGAGACAGTAATTCGGGTCTGCCCCTTTGTTCGTCCGTCCCGTCACACTTTGATTTCTGTGCAATAACGTAAAATATTTTGAAATTTTAATACATTGTTTGTAATGACAAAACACAGGCTAAGTTTGATTTTAGGGGTTGAGGCATTTATCGTCTACAGTTATGCCCTTTTAATTTGTGAAAAATCGTATCATTTGGGGTTTCTGTGCAATAACTTGAGAATGCCGGAATCAAATCTTTTGGAAAAAATGGTTGACATAAATTCCCTGAATTTGTTTGTTATATCAGTTTTAATTATTTCAGATGTTTGATGCAGCAAGTGATGAAGACGATTAAATGGACACAACTGGATAATTTGTGGGAATTGGAATTTTGTAGAAGAATATCGGTGTGTGGCTCAAATTCAATAAAACTATGTTCTTGTCGTAGGCAGCATCGTGTATGCGTACATGATAACAAAGACTGCTGTTATAGAAATCTGCTGATAATGCAAAAAGATATTTTTATGCAGTGTTCATCAGGACTATCAATTGTGCCTTTCACTTGTGCTTCTTAAATATTGTTAAAATATATATTGTACTAAATAGTATATAGTCAACAGAAAGAAGATGTATTTGACAATGAAAATACATAATAATTTAAGAAAAAAAAATGTGTTTAATGCCATTTTCAACATATTACAGGTTATATATAATAGCAGCCACATTCAGGTGTTTTTACTAGAGGAAAACCAGAGTAGAAACATGCATTCTTAAAAATTGAAGCAAACAATTATTTTTACAATTTACATATAGTTGGCATAATATTGCTTTTATTTATTACCATTTTAGGCACCTTGCACAGGTAAAAAGTGAATCACAATATTTAGTAGAATTATTTATATGTTACTTTATGCAATTAAGTCATAAGTATAAACCTACTCAGTTTATACCACCAAAAAAAGTGTTCATACATTTTTGTAATCTAGATGTTGTTTAAAATTAATTTTATGACATTTGTTTCCATGTCAGTTACATATTAGCTCTACGCAGTTCCATTTTATTGTTTTATCCATGCACAAGTAATTCTGCTATCACTTCTGCGAACCCATGGTATGGAGTGGTGTAAAAATTAAAGTGAAAATGCCCATTTCGGGTATTTAAACATTTTTGCAGATAACTTTCATGGCCACTTGATAAAACCGATTGTTCATCGTTATACAGAGGTGGCATTTGTCTTTTTTTCGTGTATTTTCGTAAATATTAAGAAAGTTACATGCAAAAATGTTACCTGAAGCAGGCACTTTTGCTCCGTTTTTTTTACAATGCTATGTACCATTAAGTCGCATTGACTTCGGTATAACAAAGTATATGAAAAACAATCTTGGTTATTAAGGTAAATAATGGTGAATCTTGACCTGGATTGTACTTCAATTTAATAAACTTTATCCCTATAATACAGGTACAAAGCAATATATATATACAAGTCTTGTTTCCTGCTGCAAATGGCTTACATAAGTAGAGTAGAAAAATCTGTGTTAATTTTCAAACAATTTGTCTATACAATGTTTGCTCAGTTCAATGTGTTCATTGTTGAATTTGTATACAATACTAGATACATTGTAGACAGTTTATATGCTGTTAATGTAATTTTATACATATGTCTTGCCCAACTGTTGACTTGTTTTATAAAATGATGTTTTCTGTGAAATATTATATAAATATATATATATAATGTGTGAACTGTCATTAATAATTGTGTTCCTTTGTCACTCGTAAATCCAAATTCACGTGGCCATCTTACTGTTTGACTCGAGGAAATTTTATCAGTTGTTGAAATGTGATTTTCAAATAGGGCAATGGGGTCATTCAGGAGTTGATGAAGATATCTAATACTTTAGGTAAGTTGGTAACAAATGGTGTTGTATTATTTGCGTTGGGGGGTGGGAGGTGGAACACATTTTAGGTATACTTAATTGGTTGTCTAATTAGAGTAGCAACTTGTCATGCAAACATTTAATTGACATTTTTTCCTTAATAATAAACATGTTTTCTGACTCCTGCTTCACCAGCATATTAAAGTGAGAATATTGGGGGAAAAAGGTCATAAATGAATTTAAAATGAGTATTAAAATGGATAAAAATACATCTTATTATCATTGCTAGATAAAATCTGAATGGTTTGGTATGTCAAATTCACCAAAAAGTGACAAAATAGATATTTAAATAGAATTGGTAAAGTTGAAATGAAATCCCCATTCTTAAAAGAGAGCATTTAAGTTCTGCTTGACACCTTTGCATCGTCATTCGGAATCTTTCTAAGGTGATATTTTTTAACAGCATGTAAACCTGTTAAATGGATCAAATTGGAATCAAGAGAAATCAAATGACTTGTTTGATATGTCACAAAATATGTTGAGAGTTTAAGCAGGAAATTTATTTTAGTCAAAGGAAACCCCTTGTCAGTATATGATTTTGGCATGTTTAAATAAATATCCTTTAGAAAATATGGTGTCGGTGTGTGTATATAGGCATGATATAATGGGGAAAAAAATGTTTTTAGCCTATTTTAAAAGTTTGAATAATCCTAATAAGTTCCCTTTAAAGCATGAACCTAAATAATCAAAATTGAAATCAAATAAAAGCATCCGGTTGAGCGTGGTTCTAGACTGGCTTCAGAAAAACTGCATTTGGTTTCGTTGATATTATAAGATATTTACCCAACCAGTCAAAATCAAGTGATGATTTTTAAGAAAAAATCTTGTTGGTTAAACAGAAGCCTGATCATATTCCGATATTAGATTCCTTTAATATTTAACTAGTATATATATATATTGTATGGTAGTCATGTTATTGGGAAGTATGTAAATTATATGCTTAATTTAAATGTATCGAAGTCGGAAATGTGTTCACAAGTTAAAATGGCAATTGCTGAGTATGTCGAGTATAAACAGCTTTACGTTCTCATTTATATCAACTATAAATTTTAAAGCATGTATATGTATATATGCATTCTACCATACATGTATGTACTAATAAATGTATTTTATGAATTGTTTGCATATCAGTGCATCTCGAGAGACGTAAAGGGAAATGGCTCTATTTTATAATATATAGGTCTAAAAGTCATGGCTCGAAATATAAAGATTTGTAATATGCATTAAAAACCAATTTAACAAGAAAATAACTACGTTTCCTTCCAAAATTTTTTTATCGAATTAAAATTTTACTTGCGACAGAAAATATATTAAATCACTTTACTTGCCATTTTGCTTTATGTCTAAAACAATTTTTTTTTAAGTCTTTTGAGTTTTATACTTAAGTTTTGACTTATGGACCAGAATTGTCCAATATTTAATTTTTCTGTGCTGAAATAAAAGATTGTGCTAATATAGACTGCAGATATTACTGCATTAACAAAGGAAACAAGAAAAACTTCATTTTTCATGCTCTTGGAGATAACTAGATACATGTACAAATACTTGCACTACAGTGCAATAAATGCATTCTTCAATATAAAGGAAGATGAAGCAACTTTTGTAATTTGTCTCTTATACACACATTGTAACTGAAAACTATCTACCAATTTGATGTGAGAACTTGAACTAAATTAACATCAACATCAGCATTACCTTTAAGTTGTAACTATAAGCATAACTCTTTCTTGTGCAGAGTATGTATTCACAGAGAATCTTACAACTATTAATAGGTACATCATGCTTGAAGTCTGGGTAAGACAAATACTAAGCATATGCAGATAAAGTGTCCTGCACAATGCCACTACACATAGTCTTGTTGGAAGATCAAGCCCATGATATATTCCCAGTTCAAGGGTCGGATGCTTTACCGCTGGGCCTTGTGCTTCTTATTTTAGTTCAACCGTAACTTAAAGTCAAATTTTATTTGATTTTTATAATAGAAAATTAAATGTATAATCACCAAATTAGATGTCATCTTGTACACTTCAGAGAAAATATGAGCTGAATAATACATAAGATGGGTTTAAAAATAAGATGGAAAGTTGTAAGAAAACGGTCAATTCTAAGTTAAATGAATGTGGACCCAGATCTGAATCTCCCGATATGCACAGATCTGTCATATGATAGATATGCTGAAATTAAACAGTATGTGTATTTTGTGGGACCAACTTTGTCAACTTGCTACATTAATGTTTTCTGTTATTAAACAGATGTCACGATTTGATAATGTGTTTTGAGTGTATACCATTGTGATATTCTTGACGTGCAAACAGTTAAGTTAATTTTGTCTTTTTTGCTGTCGAGCAGATACAGCCATTTTGTGTTCTTTGTACATTCTGAGTTGTCAAGTATGTTTTGGTGTTAATAATACCTTTTTATTGTTTATTGAATGTATATTTCAGTGTTTATGAAGTGTATGTTTCAGTGCTTATTAAATGTATGTTTCAATATGTTACTGAATGCCAAAATTAAGTTTTTCACTTTTGAAGTAATATTTCATACAGCTTTTGAAAGTATGCACTAAGTATTTTTAATTCCAGATGCTTGGGAAGAAAAACATTTAAACAATTTCCATGATTTAAATCAAACTTTTGTAAGCAATATAAATAAAATGAAACAACAATTATTTTGTCTCCAGTATTGTTGAAGGACAGTCTTTCTTCTTTTGTAGAACAAGTTTTAATTAAAATTAAAGCCAGCCTGCTGTCTAGTTCAGTTGATAATGTGTCTTACTGCCGATCGAAAGATTGTGAGTTTGAATCCCTACCTGGCCACAGACTGACTAATGTACAAACAAAAATATTTGGGAACACAGTTTGCCTTGAAAGTGCCAGCGATTTTCTGAGCCACTAATGTTGGGGATTTGTTAGAAACTGTTAAACCTACATTATGGATTCATGGTATTTATAATCTTCACTGTTTACAATATACTGAAAAACTTTAAAAACTCCATTTGAGCATGTCTGGAATGAGATGGGTAGATGCATTAACGCTCGCCATCTACAACCGAGAAACATTAATGACCTTTCCCCCGCCTTGGGTCAGGAGTGGAACAACATTTCACAACACTGTATTTCAAATATTGTGCTTTCAATGAGAATAATTTGTTGCCTGCAATGCTGTTAATGGCAGTTACAACCGCAACTAATTGCAAAATTGGTGATTTAGGGTATCAACGTTTGAAATGGGAATTGTTAATATTTTCTAATAAAATTCACACAATTTTCTAATAAAATTCACACAATTTGTTAGGCCTATATGTATGTTAATTGTTGCCAAATTAGATTAAAATTTATAATTTTACGAAATCTGACTGCGTTTTTCAAGAAAATGAGATGCAACCACTTTGGAGTGTTACTCTCCATATACGTGAAAAAAAATGTCTTGTCAGACATTTAGGAATAATTTCTAGCCTGTAGAACGGATCCAGCTCTCCTGGTTGGGGATCCAGCTCTCCTGGTTGGGGATCCAGCTCTCCCGGTCGGGGATCCAGCTCTCCCGGTCGGGGATCCAGCTCTCCCGGTCGGGGAACCAGCTCTCCCGGTCGGGGATCCAGCTCTCCCGGTCGGGGAACCAGCTCTCCCGGTCGGGGATCCAGCTCTCCCGGTCGGGGATCCAGCTCTCCCGGTCGGGGATCCAGCTCTCCCGGTTGGGGATCAAGCTTCTCTGGTTGGGTCCATTAAAAAGCAATGTTTGGAAAGCCACTTTTGAGAACATTGATTGGTCATTGCTTCAACTGAACGTTTGAATGATGTCACAGTTTAGTAAGCGTTCAGCTGCTATAAATTGTGGGACAGGCATAGAATTCCCTGATTTTTCATTGGTGGTTAAGACCTGATTCGGGAGATATCAGGTTCTAGGATAGACTAAATGATTACGGTATACAGTAAAACATGTCTTAAGCCGTTAGTCCAAGGAAATGGCCTTTTAATTTACTCTTAAAGAGTAGACATGGGAAATAGCAAATGTGGCTGCTTAATAAGACGAGGGCTTCTCAATAGTGGTCACCACTGACACTGGTTTGACTGTATGTCTGTAGATAATTACAGGACTAGCAGCTAAAATACTTTCTTTGTTGTACTTTTAAAAAACATATTTTATGTAATTAAAAGAAATATAAAGAAATTGCTTCGATGTCAAATTGAAAAAACTTGTTTTTGTATTATTTATTTTGGCATTTGGAAAACAATATTGCTGTATTAAATGACACTTGACCTTTTTGTTAATTTTTGAAAAGCACACTTTAGTATTGTGTTATTATTTGTTAAGAAATTAGATGCTTCAAAATAGTGTACACTTGTATATATATTTTGATGTTTGTAATAAAGATAAAAAACATCGCTTTTTGTTGAGTTTAAGAATTTTTGTTCCTGGCCGAAAGTTTTTTGTTTTTTAGCTCTACTGGCCAAAGGCAAGAAGTGCTTATGCGATGGTGCGTTGTCCGTCGTCTGTTAGCAGCACTTTCTCTGAAACCACTAGGCCAATTAAACTGAAATTCACATGGATGATTCGATTGCATAGGACACTATACTATATATATATTTTTTTTTTATCTGAAATTCAAGATGGCCGTTGTTACTTAATATAGTCCAGAACTTAAAAAATCTTTTTCTCCTGAACGACCCAACAGATTTTCAAAATGTTTATGTTGTAATGAAAAGCAACTATAGTTTTGTTAGATTTGTTCAAATGGTGTCCCTAGGGTTAAAAATGACCCGGCCCGAGGGTTCATTTATTCTGAAATTCAGGATAGCAGCCGTTACTAAAAATAGTCCAAAACTTAAAAAATCTTGTCATGAACGGCCTAAAAATGACCCCGCCCCAAGGGTTCAATTAGGGGACACATTATAATTGATATTAATTTTCTTTTAAAAATAGAAATGATTTTGCCTATATCTTCACAGAAGCATTGATTGGTGAAGGAGTGTCAGTTTTGTAAAAATGTCTGGGTTCCACTGTCTTTAGGGGTCAGGAGGGGTCCCAAAAGGGTAAAAATTGGGGAATTGCAAAACTGTTTTCTCTAGAACTGGTATGTCAGATTTGTTCATATTTGGCATAAATTATCCATATGTGTAGGGGTTTGAGCGCAGATAAGAATTTAGGGGCTAAAATTTATAGGGGCCTTTGAATTTTACATAGGAAAACTTTGGGACAACAGAAAATTCTTTTTTTTTCATTTATTTATGCAAAATTATTATTCAATTTGAGTTCTGAAGTATTATATAGTCATAGGAAATAAGATTTGGCTTAATAAGAAATAATGACTTTCCATAAAGGGCCAGGGTGGGTAAAAAAGTGTTAAAATAGAAAATTTTCAAAAATCTTCTCAACAACCGGTCAGTCAAATTTGTTCATATTTGATATGGATTATCCTGATGAGTATGGGTTTAAATTTTGTACAAATCAAGGGTCTTGTATTTATAGTGCCCTGTAAGGGGACTTTGAGTTTTATGTAGGAAACGAAAAATTCTCTTTTTTATCATTCATTTATGACTTTTTTTATATTCAGTTTGAGTTTTGAAGCAACTTCTAGTCATAACAAGTATGATTTTGTTCGATACGAAGGATTGACTTTCTAAAAGGGGCCAGGTGGGGGTCACTAAATGATTAAAATTGAACATTGACATAAATCTTATTTTCAACAACCGCTCAGTGAGATTTTTTTATATTTGATATAAATTATCCCTATGATTAAGAAATCTAAGTTTGTACAAATCAAGGGACACTGGGATGTATAGAGGCCCTGTAAGGGGTCTTTTGAGTTTTACATAGGTTACTATGGGAAAATGGAAAATTCTCATTTTTTTAGTCCATTTGGATAAATATATTGTTCAATTTGAGATCTAAACCATTGTCTAGTAACAATAAATTTGATTTTGTTCAAGTAAGAGGATTGAATTTCCATAAGAGGCCAGGGGATGGCTGGAGCAATAAAGTTAAATTTTGGAATTTTCACAAATTTCCTTTCAATAACCTTTCAGTCAAACTAGTTCATATTTGATATAAATTATCCTTACATCAACAAGGATTGAAGATTCTGCATATCAGGGGGCTGGGATATATAGGGGCCCTGTAATGTGACTTTTACATAGGAATATTGTAAGGAAAACTGATTTTTTTTTATTTTGCATCCATGTGTACAAAAAACTTCTTTTTATAATTTGAATCATTTCTGCTCATAACAAATCGCTTAGAGTGGGTGATTGAAGTTCTGACAAATTAAGGGACTTGGTTAAATAAGGGATTTGTACTATTTTTAGGGGACTATTTTTTTTTTTTACAGATGAATGGTATGGAAATTTAAAGTATTTCCTTTTCATAACAATAAAGTTCTTGTTCAGTATGGGTTTGGTGGGGGTATTTATCCAAAAGTTGTTAAGATGACCCCTCAAAGAGTGTAAATATTGTGGAATTTCAAAAAAGTGCTATGGCCACTATGAGTCAGTAGAGCGTCCTCAGGCTCTCTTGGGCCTCTTGTTTTTTTAATGGGGTTTAACGCCTTTTCAACACATTTCAGGTTATATATGGCATATCCAGTTTCACTGGTGGACGAAGACCTCAGACTGAGTAGAACCACCGTCCTTCCGCAAGTAACTGGATACTTTCTCACATAAAGTTTCTGGAGCGGGTGTGACTCGAACCTACGACCTTAGCGGTGAGAGGTAAGTGATCTTGAGACAGCGCCATAGACCACTCGGCCACGGAGGACCCACCCTGGCCGAAAGTGGACATGTGTGGAGTCTGCATCAGTGAACATTACACCTATAAAATGTTCGGCTGTTTTAAAATCTATGGGTCCTATGATACAGACTAACTGATCTTGCTATATTTGATGCTTACTTAAAAAAATGTTCTGCACAACGAATGACCAACACTTGCTGTAAATGATCCATGTGAAACTTTGATGTGCACATCGAATTTGCTTTTTAATGTCATGACAATTTTTCTTGTGGGTCCATAACCAGCGCTGAAACTCGCCAGTTTTGAACAGTAAAAACAACATTTAAGACACTTCTCACTATCGGCGAAGGGGGAAGACAAACATTTTTGTCCTAAAATCAAAAGCTAGTTATATATAATTATATACGAAAATTGTGTCCGCTCCATAAGCTATCGCATGTATTGGTGGATTTAAAAAAATGGCATCACATCGGCTTGACGTGTAGAACCCAACATTTGCGTCCCCGTTTTCAAAGTCGGATGTCAGCATTACGCATGAGCAATATAATTATTCTGGGAAATAACTTGTGTTGGAGTAATGAAGATGGGAGATGCTTTTAATATAACGTTTTTATGAAACGTAGTATCTTTTGAATAATTTTGTTTCTGGTATAACTTTTACATATTGCATGGATATAAATTGTTCGTCCTAGTTTCAAGTATTGAAGTATTCAGACACGTAACTGACCCCACCCACCCCCATACACACGCACGCAACACCAGCTTCGAAAACCAAAGCTTGATAATTATTAATAGTATCAGCTGGAGAAATAAAAGGCAAGCCATGTCACATCAGGGAAAATAGCACCAAAATGCATTTGAGACTGAAAAATAAAACAAAAAGAAAACATCATTTATATATCATACATCTGTTCATAACAACTCCAAGATTCATTTCAGAACTCAAATCGTCCTTACTCTTACTACGAACTTAAGTTTACATATTATATTGCCGTATAAACACATTACAATATATAGTATGCATATCAGTCAATTACAACATAAGGCAAAATGGTCTGGCCACAAGTTCTTTCAACATTAGATTCAACTATATTTTGCAATTTTAAAGATGGTTTAGGCATATTGAAAGTATATTCATGGCAGGTAAAATGTTGTTCCATATCACATATGCATGGTCGTTTTACAAACAAAAACAGCTCGTAAAACGTGCACGCGCAGTGGTACATTCTGTTGAACAAATTCAATATCTTGAAACATGTGTAAGGTAAATAGACTATACTGCAGTTAACTTTATCAAACTGATAATAAGCTATTATTGACAAATACAATTAAGTTCTAGACAGAAATAAATAACAAAACACGTCGTGACTTATCTGCTGGAACGTTACCATAATATCCAAAGACGTAGGAGCGTTTTGAAGGTGGGGGTTTACACCTTCAAGGACAACTATGTATCGTTCGTATTCGGCCAATTCCGCCATCCTACGAGATAATAATCGGCGAGGTGGTTCGAATGAGGAAGGGTTATTTTGAAAAATGTAGTGTTCTTTGTATTGATTGTGTTTATGCTGTTGTGGGAGTTATGTGTTCCGAATACCACATCTCCTTTCGGACAAGATATTGTCTTCTTTTTGTGTAACTTCGGTCTGGAGTTAAAATATTCTTATACCTGTGTGCATACACATGTATGCTTTCTTTACTATTTTTGAACATGCCCTATTTTAACACGTATTTTATATTTTGGCAACATTTTTCGTTAGGTCATGCCAAAGACTTGAAAAATGGTACTAGAATACTCCTCACTGCGCGGTCAGTATTGAGGGACCCGGTGCCAATATAAGGTGACTGGGTAGAGTATCACACCGTGTGTCTGCGGCACGATAATCTAGTGCGGCAGCGCTTAGAATACTGTCTCAAGTATGCCTAGATACCGTCGCGATAAACAAATAAATGGTTGAAAGTGACGCTAAACACTATACAATATCCGCCGGGTCACTGTATACCTCCAAATAGTCATTTTTTGTCTCCAAATATAAAAGGTCTGGGAGGCGAATCACATGCTGACTCTTATGCTGTCAAAGTTCGCTCGGGGACGACTGTTTCTTCTGTTCTCCAATCATGCTACTATGCCTTTGAATTATTTTCTGGCAATATAACTGCAAATGTGCACGGAATGTACCTAATCTGAAAATCCGCGGAATAGACGATAAAGTAGTTGAACAGCTGATAAGCTGTGCAAATACATGTATATATACTTTCATCTGTGATAAAATTTCCTTGTCTCAGATGTATGTTAATTTATGTGCAGGCGAACGCACGGTGTGTTATTTATACAAACGCAGAAGACGATATTCCACTGGATGAAACATTTCCAAAAATAGGAATAAATGTCTCCTTGTATCGATTTTTAGCCTATGGACTTGGATCTAAATTTACCGCCATTATTAATGACAAAATCATTATAACTGCACAGTTTGTTGTGATCGTTCGCCATTTTGATTTTTTTATCCAATCCGAAATTAGCTTACTAACAAACCATACGCCCACATATGTTCAGCCAGTCAGTGGCATCGTTTCACTGGTTGGTAGTTGACATTAACCATACCCCAGCAAGTGACTCCGTATTATATAGCGCTGTCACACTTTAAAATCATATGTGTTCCATAGTTCTCATAATTTTACCTGAATGCATTGTGTATGCCGATCTAACACTTATGATTAAATTTGTAAAACGATTTACGATAATGGCGCGCATGGAAAAAAACTATTAGTAATAAACATTTTAGATCTACAGCATGCTTTATATTTTAACATTGGTGATTCTTTGCATTACGTCTTATGTTTTCAAAATGTTGATACGATCTCACAAACCTGAAAATAGAGGATCTTCTCCAACTCATCAGAGAAAAGCAATAAAACATATCGGGATCCTGTGGCAGATAATGTATTAATCATACTTCGATATAATCTTATTTGATAGAAGCTCGCATGGTAATTTATACTTGACGCATTTGGAAACGTAATTTTTGAATATTGGATATACAGTAAAACCTGTGTAAGTGGCCACCTCTATTAAGCAGCAACTTGTCTTAAGCAGCCAATTTTGCTATTTCCCATTATTATGCTTTCTGAACAAATTAACCTGTATTAAGCAACAACCAGTCTTATAGGGTCACTTTTGCTCCATCCTTCGGCTGGCTGCTAAAGACAGGTTTGACTATATTTTTATTCCAGATATGCTATCATTTTAACGGCTGATATTGGCTGCAATGTCAATTAAGGAGGAATATACCTCTTAAATTATTTTAGAAATCAGTGATGCCATTAATAGATTATGAAACTAGAAGTAATTTCCAATGTGAATATGTACTTTTTTCAGCGGTAAATATAACATATATTTATATGTGACGTCATAAACATGGCCATGTTCAGTCTTTTTGACGTTCGACCAATTTATAGCAGTAAAATCGCGTATTTTTTTCGACCTCAGTAGAGTTATACCTAATGTACAGAATCAAAACATATATCACCACGTACACATTTGACGGATGAATGGATTTACAAATGCAAAGATAACGACGAACGCCATGTTTTGAAAATACTAGCGAAAAATATTTTTTTCTCTCGATTTTTTTTCGAAAAAAAAAAAATGGTTTCAAATTAAAATTACAAAAAAAAAAAACCGCAAACAAACCGAGCGATTTTTGTTAAATTTGTGTTTTGAAAGTGTTGAAATGAATTTGAAAACAAGGTAAGACAGTTTTGTCCTCGTTTTTTTATGTCATATCTGGATTTGATACAATATCCATACTTGCGTTTTAAAATGCTTTAATATGTTTATATATTCATGTATGTAAATTTGTCCACCCTGTCCAGATGTGTTGCATG
Organism: Panopea generosa; assembly: GCA_029582155.1. Classification (NCBI taxonomy): domain Eukaryota; kingdom Metazoa; phylum Mollusca; class Bivalvia; order Adapedonta; family Hiatellidae; genus Panopea; species Panopea generosa. The sequence continues at coordinate 66,533,617 of CM055902.1, forward strand.
TAATTCCATAGTATATAAGTCATGGTCGACACCTAATTTATTGGTTTGGCAGAGGCCTTGATATTGAATCTATGGTTTGCATTGCAGCTAGGCGCACTCGCCGTAGTCTGGTTTGTACATTTATGTCTTGGTTATTCACAAATAATTATCTATCTCCATATATATATATATATTATGCATTGTGAATGAGCATCTGAAAAGATCCCAAAAATTGTAAATTCCGTTGTGAATTTAATTACTCCCTTTATGAAATTAAATATATATGAATTCACTGTATCTATATGATCCAACGGGTTTATAAATCTATCCTTTATATAGCATGTGAGTAGTCATAAATCTTAACTGGATCCTACTCATATAAAGCTATCAGTTCATGTATGTAAATTTGTCCACCCTGTTCAGATGTGTTGCATGTAATTCCATAGTATATAAGTCATAGCCGACACCAAATTTATTGAATTGGCAGAGGTCTTGATATTGAATCTATGGTTTGCATTGTAGCTAGGCGCACTCGCCGTAGTCTGGTCTGTACACTTATGTCTTGGTTATTCACAAATAATTATCTCCATATATATCATGCATTGTGAATGAGTATCTAAAAAGATAAAAAAAAAAATCGTAAGTTCCGTTTATCTCCCTTTATGAAATTAAATATATATGAATTCACTATATGATCCAACGGGTTTATAAATCTGTCCTTGATATAGCATGTGCGTAGTCATGAATCCTTAACTGGATCCTACTCATATAAAGCTATCAGGTCATGGTATGTAAATGTGTCCACCCTGTCCAGATGTGTTGCATGTAATTCCATAGTATATAAGTCATGCTCGACACCAAATTTATTGGTTTGGCAGAGGCCTTGATCTATGGATCTTGAATCTATGGTTTGCACTGTAGCTAGGCGCACTCGCCGTAGTCTGGTCTGTACATTTATGTCTTGATTATTCACAAATAATTATCTCCATATATATATATATATAATCCGCATGGTCGTGCACATTTGTAGTGTGTATAGTTGAGTTTTGGTTTATAAGATTATAGCAGGTTTCTCAGTCTGTCTGCAGTATCGCCAGTCAGTCTTTTCATTATTGTATAGACAGAAATTTGATTGTTTTTCTGTTGTTATTTTTTGTTGTTGTTTTCGTCCTCTGACGAAGTACGAAGCCGAAAACTAGCTCAGGATATTTCTTTTTATGTTTCAGCACTGTAAAATGGTAATTCTTTATTCCTGTACAATGCCGGCATAAAGAATATACCATGACTACACGGAGATTGATATGTAACGTTTCTTTATAACTAGTTGAAGGAAATCCACCAAACGACAAATTGTAAAATATGGAGATACTTATTTAATATTAAATGCTTCCTGATAAAAGATTAGATTTTCACATGAATCAGCATTGATCATCTCAATGCTGGTTAATTGGTATTATGCCTACTACTGCCGAAATCCGTCTGATACAAAACAAAAACAACCCCAGCAATACACAAAAGCAGTGCCCTTTATTAAACGTAAAGCAAAAATCACAATAGTTATGAGATACACAAGTAATTGATAATAGATTAACAGTATTAAATTCAATTGAGAAACAGTTGATTTTGAGAAGTTTGATTCTGTTAAAGATATACGAACGCAACACAGGAAGAGATATACGAACGCAACACAGGAAGAGATATAAGAATGCAACATAGGCAGAGATATACGAACGCAACACAGGAAGAGATATGAGAACGCAACACAGGAAGAGATATACGAACACAACAAGGGAAGAGATATGAGAACGCAACACAGTAAGAGATATACGAACGCAACACAGGAAGAGATATGAGAATGCAACACAGAAAGAGATATGAGAATGCAACACAGGAAGAGATATGAAAAAACAACCGTAACAGAAAGAGATGTGAGAACGCAACACAGGAAGAGATATACGAACGTAACACAGGAAGAGATATGCGAATGCAACACAGGAAGAGCTATGAGAATGCAACACAGGAAGAGATATGAGAACGCAACAAAGGGAGAGGTATACGAACGCAACACAGGAAGAGATATACGAACGCAACACAGGAAGAGATATGAGAATGCAACACAGGAAGAGATATGAGAATGCAACCGTGACAGGAAGAGATATGAGAACGCAACGCAAGAAGAGATATGCGAACGCAACACAGGGAGAGATATACGAACGCAACACAGAAAGAGATGTGAGAATGCAACACAGGAAAAGATATGAGAATGCAACACAGGAAGAGACATGAGAACGCTACACAGGAAGACATATGAGAATGCAACACAGGGAGGGATATGAGAACGCAACACAGGGAGAGATATACGAACGCAACTCAGGGAGGGATATGAGAACGTAACACAGGAAGATATATAAGAACGCCACACAGAAAGATATATGAAAACGCAACACAGGGAGGGATATGAGATCAACACAGAAATATATATAAGAATGCCACACAGACAGATATATGAAAACGCAACACAGGGAGGGATATGAGAATGTAACACAGGAAGAGATATGAGAATGTAACACAGGAAGAGATATGAGAACGCAACAAAGGGAGGGATACGAGAATGTAACACAGTAAGTTATGAGAACGCAATACACGGAAGGATATGAAAACGTAACACAGGAAGATATATATGAACGCAACACAGGAAGAGATATACGAACGCAATACAGGAAGAATGTATGAGAATGTAACACAGAAAGATATATGAAAACGCAACACAGGGAGGGATATGAGAACGTAACACAAGAAGATAAATAAGGACGCAACACAGGAAGAGATATAAGAATGTAACACAAGAAGAGATATGAGAACGCAACACAGGGAGGGATATGAAAACGTCACACAGGAAAAGATATGAGAACGTAACACAGGAAGAGATATAAGAACGCAACACATGAAGAGATATGAGAATGTAACGGCTGAAGAGATATGAGAACGCAACACAGGAAGAGATATGAGAACGTAACACAGTAAGAGATATGAGAATGCAACACAAGAAGAGATTTGAAAACACACCATAGGAAGAAATATGAAAACGTAACACAGTAAAAGATATGAGAACGCAACACAGGAAAAGATATGAGAATGCAAAACAAAAAGAGATATGAGAACGTAACACAGGAAGAGATATGAAAATGCAAAACAGAAAGAGATATGAGAATGCAACACAAGAAGAGATAGGAAAACAGAACACAGAAAGAAATATGAAAACGTAACACAGTGAGAGATATGAGAATGCAACACAGGAAGAGATACGAAAACGCAACACAGGAAGAGATATAAAAACGCAACACAGGAAGATATACGAGAACACAATACAGGCAGATATATGAAAACGCAACACAGGAAGATATTTGCGAGCGAAACACAGGAAGATATATGAGAACGCAACACAGGAAGAAATATGAAAACGCAACACAGGAAGATATATGAAAACGCAACACAAGAAGCGATATGAGAATGCAACACAAGAAGAGATAGGAAAACACAACACAGGGTGAGATATGAAAACGTAAGACAGGAAGAGATATGTAAACGCAACACGGGATGAAATATGGAAAAGCCACACAGGAAGAGATATGAGAACGCAACACAGGAAGAGATATGAAAATACAACACAGGAAGATATATGAGAGCGCAGCACAGAAAGAGATATGAAAACGCAACACAGGGAGAGATATAAGAACACAACACAGACAGAGATATTAGAATGCAACACACGTAATGTAATGTTATTGGTTGTTTATTAGAGATGTTACTAAATAATTTGATACATTCTGCGTCTGCGTCACTTTTTTCACTTCCAAGCAAGTCTTCTTCTAAACCCTTTGTTGTGTTTTCATATCTCCTCCTGTATTGCGATTCCATATCTGTTGAGTGTATATATGACTTTATTATATATGGCATTGTGTAGAAAACAGAGTTAAGTCTGGAGTCGGCGTGTTGGAGTTGGAGTCTGGAGCACCGAGTTTTTGTTTGGTTGTTAAGAACACATTCATGATAAAATGATGAAGATGTAAGTCATTCTGTGCAAACGTGCATAAGCGCGAACATTCATGTTTACATGCACATTTGTGCCACTGCGTTTATCTAGGGACTTCAATGACTTCAAAAATAAAGCGCCATCCCTAAATTTAGTGATGTAAATATTTATAATATTGCTAAAGAAGACGGCAGATGTCCTCAGCCACATGGAACTGAACAAAACTATTGAGTGTATGCTTCAATGGGTAAATATTTTGAATGTTATACGACATACATGTACATAAATAATGCGTATTAAGGGGCTGCTTTTATTTACACAATCTCGTTTCAAAATGGAAAGAGCAAGGTTGGGTGCACCCGAAAACATGGTTTTATCTACACGGGAGTAGAGTTAGTCCAAGGAATGCTCTGTGCCAATTATATTCTTATATCACATTTGTATATATTTAAAGCATTTACGATGTGCCGACTTCGAAAGAGTGAGGTTGGGCACAGCAGAAAACATGGTTTTATCTCCACAGCAGTTAAGTTCCAAGGCAATATCTATGCCAGTCATATGCAAATATCACTTTAGTATATATTTACATCGCTATGTATGCGCCGACTTCGAAAGAGCGAGGTTAGGTGCATACGAGAAAAGCATATTTTTATTACTACAGAAGTAGAGTTCCAAGGCAAAGTTGAATGTCAATCATATGCACATATCACTTTTGTATATATCGACTGCGCTGATAATGTGTTGGCATTGAAAGAACGAGGTTGGCTGCACCAGAAAACATTGTTTTATCTCCCAGGAGTATAGTTCCAAGGCAATGTTCTATGTCAATCATATGCACATATCACTTTGTATATACATGTAGTGACTACGCTGGTGATGTGCCGACATCGAAAGAGCGAGGTTGGGTATACCCGAAAACTTGGTTCATCTCGCCTCGCTTTATTATGTAGACTGATACATAATGCTATGATAAAGTGCATACATTCGTGCGTAGTATGTGCAGAACATATTATTGCAATTTTGATATTTCTATTTTGCTAACATATAGTTAATTTATTTCGTAACATGATAACATTCTAGCATAATTTTATGTTGACGTGAAAACATTTCAACGTAGGATTTTATACAGCAAGTTGTTGTAATGTTGACATTTGTGTAGCTAACGTAACATGCATATGGTGGTGTTACCGGTTTTCGATAACTTAAGAATTGCCGCTAAAAATCAATGCAAAACGGGTTTTGACACTAAATACTTGCATATAACGTTTAAATAACTACCAAATAATTATTTTCTACCAAAACTGCCCATTTCCTTCTCCATTCAGCTTAGATCACGGTTACCTAATATACGTCCAACAAAATGGCGGCACCTGTTATCGAGCACATGACAGGATGACGTAATGTGTCAAACTAAAATGACATATTGCTGCAAAAGTTACATAAAGAGTATGTTAACATATTGCAAAGTAACACTAAATATGAAGTGTGTTAACATATTGCAAAGTAGCATTGCATTGAAAGTGTGTTAACATATTGCAATAAAGCATTACATATAAAGTGTGTTAACATATTGCAATGTAGCATTACATAATGAAGTGTGTAAACATAGTATAATGTAACATTACATATAGAGTGTCTTAACAAATTGTAATGTAGCACTACATATAAAGTGTGTTAACATATTGCAATGTAGCATTACATTGAAAATGTGGTAAAATATTGCAATGTAGCATTACATATGAAGTGTGTTAACATATTGCAATGTAGCATTACATACAAAGAGTGTTAACATATTGCAATGTAGTATTACATACAAAGTCTATTTACATATTGCAGTGTAGCATTACATATGTAGTGTGCTAACATATTGCAATGTAGCATCATATTGAAAGTGTGTTAAGCATTACATATAAAGTGTGTTATCATGTTGCAATGTAGCATTACATTGAAAGTGTGTTAACGTATTGCAATGTAACATTACATATGAAGTGTGTTAACATATTGCAATGTAGTACTTCATATAATGTTTGTTCATATTTCAATGTAGCATTACCTATGAAGTGTGTTAACACATTACAATGAAGCATTACATTGGAAGTGTGTAAAAATATTGCAATGTTGCATAACATATAAAATATGTTAACGCATTGCAATGTAGAATTACATATAAAGTGTGTTAACATATTGCAATGTAGCATTACATAATGAAGTGTGTAAACATATTGCAATGTAGCATTACATATTAAGTGTGTTATTATATTGCAAAGAAGCATTACATTGAAAGTGTGTTAATATATTGCAATGTAGCATTACATATAAAGTGTGTTAGCATATTGCAATGTAGAATTACATATAATGTGTGTTCATATTTCTCTGTAGCATTACATATGAAGTGTGTTTACACATTACAATGAAGCATTACATTGGAAGTGTGTTAATATATTGCAATGTTGCATAACATATAAAATACGTTAACACATTACAATAAAACATTACATATAAAGTGTGTTAACATATTGCAATGTAGCATTACATAATGAAGTGTGTAAACATATTGCAATGTAGCAATAAATATAATATGTGTTAACAAATTGCAATGTAGCATTACATATTAAGTGTGTTATTTTATTGCAAAGAAGCATTACATTGAAAGTGTGTTAATATATTGCAATGTAGAATTACATATAATGTGTGTTCATATTTCTATGTAGCATTACATATGAAGTGTGTTTACACATTAAAATGAAGCATTACATTGGAAGTGTGTTAATATATTGCAATGTTGCATAACATATAAAATACGTCAACACATTACAATAAAGCATTACATATAAAGTGTGTTAACATATTGCAATGTAGCATTACATAATGAAGTGTGTAAACATATTGCAACGTAGCATTAAATATAATATGTGTTAACAAATTGCAATGTAGAATTACATATAATGTTTGTTCATATTTCTATGTAGCATTACATATGAAGTGTGTTTACACATTACAATGAAGCATTACAATGGAAGTGTGTTAATATATTGCAATGTTGCATAACATATAAAATACGTTAACACATTACAAAATAGCATTACATATAAAGTGTGTTAACATATTGCAATGTAGCATTACATAATGAAGTGTGTAAACATATTGCAATGTAGCATTAAATATAATTTGTGTTAACAAATTGCAATGTAGCACTACATATAAAGTGGGTTATGATACTGCAATGTAGCATTACATACAAAATGTGTTAAAATATTGCAATGTAGCATTACATATAAAATATGTTAACATATTGCAATGTAGCATTACATATAATTTGTGTTAACAAATTGCAATGTAGCACTACATATAAAGTGGGTTATGATACTGCAATGTAGCATTACATACAAAATGTGTTAAAATATTGCAATGTAGCATTACATATAAAATATGTTAACATATTGCAATGTAGCATTACATATGAAGTGTGTTAACATATTGCAATGTAGCATTACATATAAAGTGTGTTAACATATTGCAAAGAAGCATTGCAATGAAAGTGTGATAATATATTGCAATGTTACATTACATATAAAATATGTTAACACATTACAATATAGCATTACATATAACGTGTGTTAACATATTGCAATGTAGCATTACATAATGAAGTGTGTAAACATATTGCAATGTAGCATTAAATATAATTTGTGTTAACAAATTGCAGTGTAGCACTACATATAAAGTGGGCTATGATACTGCAATGTAGCATTACATACAAAGTGTGTTAAAATATTGCAATGTAGCATTACATATAAAATATGTTAACATATTGCAATGTAGCATTACATATGAAGTGTGTTAACATATTGCAATGTAGCATTACATATAAAGTGTGTTAAAATATTGCAAAGAAGCATTAAATATAAAGTGTGTTAACAGATTGTAATGTAGCACTACATATAAAGTGTGTTAACATATTGCAATGTAGCATTACATATAAAGTGTGTTAACATATTGCAAAGAAGCATCACATTGAAAGTGTGTAAACACATTGCAATGTGAAAATTACATATAAAGTGTTTTATCATATTGCAATGTAGCATTACATATAAAATATGTTAAACTATTGCAATGTAGCATTACATAATGAAGTGTGAAACATATTGCAATGTAGCATTACATATAAAGTGTGTTAACAAATTGCAATGTAGCACTACATATAAAGTGTGTAAACATATTGCAATGGAGCATTATATATAAAGTGTGTTAACATATTGCAATGTAGCATCACATTGAAAGTGTGTAAACACATTGCAATGTGAAAATTACATATAAAGTGTTTTATCATATTGCAATGTAGCATTACATATAAAGTGTGTTATCATATTACAAAGTAGCATTACATTGAAACATATGAAGGTTGTTAACATATTGCAATGTAGCATAACATATAAAGTGTGTTAACATATTGCAAAGTAGCATTAAATATAAAAAGTGTTAACATATTGCAAAGTAGCATTGCATTGAAAGTGAGATAATATATTGCAATGTTGCATTACGTATAAAATATGTAAACATATTTTATCAATGTAGCATAACATAATGAAGTGTGTAAACATATTGCAAAGTAACATTACATATAAAGTGTGTTAACAAATTGCAATGTAGCACTACATATAAAATGTGTTAACATATTGCAATGTAGCATCACATTGAAAGTGTGTTAACACATTGCAATGTGCAATTACATATTAAGTGTGTTATCATATTGCAATGTAGCATTACATATTAAGTGTGTTAACATATTGCAATGCAGCACTACATATAAAATATGTTAACATACTGCAATGTAACATTACATATCAAATATGTTAACATTTTGCAATGTAGCATTACATATAAAATTTGTTCATATTAAAATGTAGCATTACATATGGAGTGTGTTAACATATTGCAATGTAGCATTACCTATAAAAGTTGTTAACATATTGCAAAGTAGCATTAAATATGAAGTATATTAACATATTGCAATGTAGCATTACATATAAAGTGTGTTAACATATTGAAATGTAGTATCACATAAAAAGTGTGTTCATATTTCAATGTAGCATTACATATGAAGTGTGTTAACACATTGCAATGTAGCATTACATTGGAAGTGTGTTAATATATTGCAATGCTGCATAACATATAAAATATATTAACACATTGCAATGTTGCATTACACATAAAGTGTGTTAAAATATTGCAATGTACCATTACATAATGAAGTGTGTAAACATATTGCAATGTAGAATTACAAATAAATGTGTTAACAAATTGCAATGTAGCACAACATATAAAGTGTGTTATGATATTGCAATTTAGCATTACATCTAAAGTGTGTTAAATTATTGCAATTTAGCATTACATATAAAATATGTTAACAGATTGTAATGTAGCATTACATATAAAGTGTGTTCATATTGCAATGTAGCATTACATATAACGTGTGTAAACATATTGTAAAGTAGCATTAAATATAAAGTGTGTTAACATATTGCATATTAAGTGTGATAATATATTACAATGTTGCGTTATATATAAAATATGTTAACATATTGCAATGCAGCATTACATAAAGAAGTGTGTAAACATATTGCAAAGTAGCATTACATATAAAGTGTGTTAACAAATTGCAATGTAGCACTACATATAAAGTTTGTTAATATATTACAATGTAGCATTATATATAAAGTGTGTTAACATATTGCAATGTAGCATCACATTGAAAGTGTGTTAACACATTGCAATGTGCAATTACATGTAGAGAGTGATAATATATTGCAATGAAGCATTACATTGAAAGTGTGTTAAAATTTTGCAATGTACCATTACATACAAAATGTGTTAACATATTGAAATATAGCATTACATACAAAGGTTGTTAACATATTGCAAGGTAGCATTACATACAAAGTCTGTTAACATATTGCAATATAGTATTACATATGAAATGTGTTATCATATTGCAATGTAGTATTACATATAAAGTGTGTTATCATATTGCAATGTAATATCACATTGAAAGTGTGTTAACATATTGCAATGAAGCATTACACATAAAGTGTGTTATCATATTACAATGAAGCATTACATTGAAAGTGTGTTAACGTATTGCAATGTAACATTACATATGAAGTGTGTTAACATAATGTAATGTAGCATTACATATAATGAGTTTTAACATATTGCAATGTAGCATTACATATTAAATGTGTTATCATATTGCAAAGTAGCATTACATTGAAAGTGTGTTAACATATTGCAATTTAGCATTAGATATACAATAAGTTGACGTATTGCAATGTAGCATTACATATAAGTGTGTAAACATATTGCAATGTAGTATAACATAAATATTGTGTTTTCATATTTCAATGTAGCATTACATTGGAAGTGTGTTAATATATTGCAATGTTGCATTACATATTGTATATGTTAACACATTGCAATATACCATTACATATAAAGTGTGTTAACATATTGCAATGTAGCATGACAAAGTAAAGTGTGTAAATATATTGCAATGTAGCATTACATATAAAGTGTGTTAAAATTTCAATTTAGCACAACATATAAAGTGTGTTATCATATAGCAATGTAGCGTTACATATAAAGTATGTTGACATATTGCAATGTAGCATAACATATAAAGTGTGTTAAAATTGCAATTTAGCACAACATATAAAGTGTGAAATCATATAGCAATGTAGCGTTACATATAAAGTATGTTAACATATTGCAATGTAACATAAATACAAAGAGTGTTACCTTATTGCAATGTAGCATTACATATAAAGTCTGTTAACATATTGCAATGTAGCATTACATACAAAGTCTGTTAACATATTGCAATGTTGCATTACATATTAAGTGTGTTAACGTATTGCAATGTAGCATTACATATAAAGTTTGTTCATAATTCTATGTAGCATAACATCTGTAGTTTGTAAGCATATTGCAAAGTAGTACTGCATTGAAAGAGTATAAATATATTACAATGTAGCATTACATATAAAATATGTTTACATATTGCAATGAAACATTATATATAATGTGTGTTAACATACTGCACTAAAGTATTGCAAAGTGAACTGTGTAAACATATTGCAATGTACCATAACATATAAAGTGTGTTAACAAATTGCAATGTAGCACTACATATAAAGTGTGTTATCATATTGCAATGTCGCATTACATGTGAAGTGTGTTATCATATTGCAATGTAGCATTACATACAAAGTGTGTTAACATATTGCAATGTAGCATCACATTGAAAGTGTGTAAACACGTTGCAATGTAGCATTACATATAAAGTGTGTTAACATATTGCAATGTAGCATTACATACAAAGTGTATCATATTGCAAATTAGCATTACATTGAAAGTGTGTTAACATTTTGCAATGTAGCATGACATATAAAATATGTTAACATATTGCAATGTAGCATTACATATTAAGTGTGTTAACATATTGCAATGTAGCATTACATATAAGTAATAGCTATGAAAATCATAGCGTGTTTTATAATTCGGGCTAAGGGCAGCGTGTATTGATTAATCGGTCTCATTGCAGTATTTTCACACCGACACTAAACTCTGTGGCAATCCTGAATTAGGTATCACGCAAGCCTCTCCATAGCTCTGTTGGAAGCCTGACCGATTAGCTTGTCGCTGATTGGTCAGTTTCCGGGTCAGTGGAGATCCTTTGTCTTAGTCATTACTCTAGACACTTTCCGATCGCACATAGTTTTATTGTTAACACGATTTGTTTTCTGTTTTAATTAGTGTCTAAATTTTATTATTCATTGCTTGAACAGTGATATCCAGGTATATTGTTTATAATGACTTTTGTCATTTTCTTGTATTTTATAACTGGAGTTTTTACACGCCACAGACTTTAAATTTCAACACATGTTGTTGTGTATGTAAACCAACATGGTGACTACTGTGTGCGTCGCAATTTTAGATCATAGTTTTATTCGTCGACTTGTCCATGCCGTTTCTTCCTCTGTGTGTGTTGTTCATAAAGGATTTGGTGGATTGCGCGTCACGGACAAGAATGCGTTTATGCGCCATTTTCATACTTTTTTACTCAAAGTTGCACCAGCGGTCGTTGTTCTACAAACTGGAGGTAATGAAATTGGTAAACACACTTCGACTTATGTGAGCATATTCATCCATTGACACTAGCGAGTGATTTGGGAGACTTTGCTGTTATGCTAAAGAATGGCTATAATGTCGGACAGGTTGTGATGTGTGAAATATTCACGAGGATCAAACTACGGTGCATTTCTGCCGAGATGTACGAGGACAAGTGTGTACAAACTAACACAATACTAAACACATTACTTGATGTCCATGATTACATTATCTTCTGGTGTCATCGACGGATCTTCGGGGTCCGAACACCCGACGGCGTCTACCTAAATCAGTTTGGACAGCAGCGGTTCTACTGGTCTATACGACATGCCATCATGACATTTGTTTAACATATTTAATTGATCTTTCACACTTTGAGAATTTCATTTTTCAATGAAATTAAGAGCTTTTTGTTTGTTCCACACATATTTATATCTATTTTTTTTTTCAAAAGTAGTATCATTATTATACAGCTTTTTTTATTTTTTTTTAAAATTTAACCTAAAAGATACAATGCAATGATCAGATACTATATAACTAGATCACTGATTAAAAAAATGTCTATTTTTGAGAATAAATTATGTGAGAATAGCACATAGTCAACAGTCGAGCTTCGTCTGCTACCTACAAATGTATAACGGCCAATACCATTGTCCACCACAAAGCGTCCATTTCTTATGCGTACGGAACTGTGTTTGCACATATCGAGTAGCAGTGAACCATTATTATTAATGTGTCCTTGAACTTATGAAAACCTCGACACTTCTGTATCAAGTACATAATCATATGGTAACATTGGCATATGGGTACTATTATCATCTGTTACATAATCACATTTATTGGATGTTCGACTGTTCATCACAAACTAGCATCATTCACTCATTCTGACATTTGTTTTCTATCAATACTATAGATTCAAGTAAGCGGTCAAATATATTAGTTTCAACCATAGCTTGTCTACTGCTATTATCAGGCAATACATATATAAATTACATGTCAATGAAAATACCGAACTATTTAGTTTTACCCAAATTGTATCATCACAACTTGTAAACACTAGAGTATCATTCGATACAAAACAATTTCGTATTATGATTTTTACTTACTTTTTATTTTCTGTTCTATTGAGTATAAAATATGTAAAATTGTCCACATCAAGTTTGAGTACTCATTTGCCCATGTTTCTGTGGACATCACTATATCATTACTTTGAAATAAATAAATCAATTCGACACTTTTTAGTTTATTTGTACGTTTTGTAATAAGTAATTTTGTACATTAAGTAACGAAAATCGCAAACGCACCTTCTCCTCATTTCCTTAATAAAAAACACATTCTGGCATATTTATGGCCAAAATAAAGCATATATGTGCATAGTTACATTGAGATTTCATGAAAAATCACATTTTGAAGATTTTTTTTTGAATGATTGAAATGTGCAATTTATTTAGCATTTAATAATGTATATTGATAAGATAATGTCTTCAATATGTCATGATATTATTTTGGTGTATAATTATTAATGAAAATTAGTCAAAACACATCAAAATTACATATCGCGCCTGTATATAATGACCATGTAGAAAATGGTATTCTGAAAAATGTTTCAGTATTTAATGCCTGAAACTTGGCAACATTTTTGCAAATTTATAGTAATTATAGTAAAAAGAGGTAATTATAAAAAAATATTTTTGAGGTTTCTTATAAGCATAGTACATTTGTGGGGTAGTCGCATAATGGCGGTTATAAATAATCCCTGTTACTTCTTTTTTAAAATGCCTTTTCCTTATTTCAAAGCTCTTTTTTTTATTTGAATGTCATTATTGCTGTATTTTGAATATTTGACAGAATTGTCATGTTTGAATTGTAAATATAGAAAAAATGATGCTTGGAAATTGGGATATGAACACATGGTTTCGGAAGACTACTTTCACTTTGTCAACAGTGTACACACTGAGCAGAAAAAAAATCTCTTATTTGACGCATGACCCCTACTTTTCTCATCATATTTTGGTAGTTCAGAGGTTGAGAAACAGTGAAATGTAAGCTTCACTTCTTTCATTTGGGTCTCTCTATGAATGACAAATCTTCAAACTTTTATTATTTACTATAGAATAAATAACAAACAATCAATGGTGGAGTTACACATAACTAGCAATGTTTGGAAAGTCACTTTTTAACACGTTTCAACTGAATATTTGATGACGTCACAGTTTATTAAGCATTCAACTGCTATGAATTGTGGGACAGGCATAGAATTCCCTGCTTTTTCATTTCTGGTTAATGTACCTGATTCGGAAGGTATCAGGTTCTGGGACAGACTAAAAATTGATTAACCCGTCTTATAATCTTATAACAGAAAGCATATTGAATAACTATTCAATCTTAACAATTCAACTATTTGTGTAGGTTAACCTTCAAACCTTTTACGTTACACGCAAACATGCCAAACTATACATATACCATTAGATACACTTACATTATGGTTTCATAGTTCATTAATGTAACGTTACACGCGCTATATTTTTATGCAAACATGCCAAACTATACATATACCGTTAAAAAACTTACATTATGGTTTCATAGTTCTTTAAAATAACCTTACACGCTCTAAATGTATATGCAAACATGCCAAACTATACATATACCACTATAATGCTTTACTTATGGTTTCATTAATAGAACGTTAAGACAAACGCTTACACGCATGATTACAGCAAAAATACAAAAGTGAAAGTAGATAACCATCTCCATATATATATACAGAAATAAAGAAGTTGAAGAAAATCCACCTAGTATTACATATGAATTCAATGTTAGTATTGTCCAACAAAAATGTAAATACAGTCAACCGGTTTCACTGCTGTGCAGATCTCCATGAGTTATCAAAATATAACGTCACTGACGTTGCATCGTCAATAATATATATATGGGATCATTTTACGCCGAACGTCTTAGTGTTGTCCATGAACCAGGAAGCACATGGCAGAGATAGTTATTATAGCTGTAATAACAGACACACTGATGAACAGTACTAAGTCCACTGTCGATATTATCTTCCATATAAGAGCGCAACTTTGTCCACACGTCTTTTTTGTTCCTCGGCTTATCTTTGAGTTTTGCGAAAACTCATTTCCCTTTTTGAACTTTTTAAAACATTCAAAAAGCATGGGTTCTCCATTTTCATCTTTGTCGACATCTCCAGATTCTTTTTCACCTGACCTCTGATCTAACATAATACTTATGACAGAAATAAAAACAGTAAGAAAGGCAAGTAATAGGAGCACAGCGATATATAATACATATATGGGCATGCTTCGAGAATTTTTGGGCAAGTTGTCCGTTACATATGTCATGAGAACCATGTTGGCCAAAAATAGCGTTATACTGAAACTGGCTCTTTCACCGGACTGTGGAGGTAAAAGGTAAATAAAACAGTTTATAATCGAAATTAAGATAATTGGAACTACAACAGATACAATTAAATATTCAAAGCGGCGTCTTAGCCAGACACGAAATTCTAATATTGAAACAAAATCGTACTTGTCGACATAATGCTCGGCAGAGGTATTCATTAGTTCCCAATGACCATTGGGCGAGTAATAATTCAATTTTATTGACTTTTCAATAAGTGCGAGTTCCACAACATCAGACAAGTGCATCCAGGTGAGAACTTGTATGGAGCAGTTTTGAACATCAAATGGAAAAAACCTGGTATTTACCTCACATATCGTATTAAGTGTCAACATTGGTTCCCATGTCACGCACCCCTTACTGTCTATCAAAACATTTAAATTATCCTCTCCCAAGTGCATGTTATTGTGTATGGAATTGTAAATGAGCAAATCTGGTAGCCACACTTGTTTTTGTTTCATGTATACTTTTGTAATGTTCTCAAATTTTTCAGGATCCCAACTTAAATGTTCGTCAGACCATGTGCTTTTAAGGGATGATTTTGTGGACAGTATTTCGTGTTTTTCATCCAAGTCAATAGTCCTGTACAACATTAGATCAACTGTTACCCGTATAGGTGTACTGGCATTTATCTGTGGAACAACATTTCTATTGTGATTATCCAGCAAAATCGTATGAAGATCGTGAACAGTTTTGCCTTCACATGAAACACGTGTTCTTAATAAGAACAAATACATCACTACCAATATTAGGTTTGCCCTTGTCGAGAATTTTCTATGATGTAAGACCAAACGACTGTTTACCTCCGATTGGCAACTGGAATCCATTGCGTACAATTTGGACGATGTTTCAAAATAATGAGAATATATAGAACAATTAGTTCAAACAGGTAGTTAGAATAGACGATATAGAATCTATTCACCCTTACGTTCCATCTTTTCACATGTTGATAAAGGATTAGGGAATACTGTTACTGTTTGGATATTTATTTCGAAACATTACATGTGCTATAAAACGATTAAAATGGCATATGGTATTAAAGAAATGCGATTGAGATCAGTAAATAGGACTAATCCTGGAAGGAATATTTCAAGACAATTTCATCGACTATGATTGAACTCATTGAGAAATAGTTCAACTGGCACACAACATCGTGTCAGATTCCAGCGGTCCGTGACCGATTGCAGAACGGTATAATAAATTTTTTTCCGTTGTTCTGCCCATTATAGTCCGTTATCTGAAATGTAAATGTAGAAAATACTTTACAGTTTGTTTGAAAAAAAAATACATATTCATTTTTAAGGCATAAATAACGTGTATTGTGTCAACAACATCTGCAAAGGGAGTCATTGGAGGCATAGATCGCATCAGAGAAAGATACAAGAGTCTATTCATGCTGGATTTTATATTATTAAAGTGATTATATTGGCAAGTAACACAAACACGCTGTTAATCCCGACATTTCCTGTATGCAGTGTGCACAAATTAATGCTTATGTATTGACGTATAAAATTATTTACTTGAATGTTATCAAATTAACAGTAACTGAATATTGACCAAAACTTTAATACGTCCCGCAATTAAGTTTTGCGCAATGTTTACACTGAGCTCCGTAAATTTCCCGAAAAAAGCCTCGAAAACGAGATCGGGAACGAATCTTTACGATGTTATCCGATGACTGATCGGAAACACGAAAGCGGTTCGTTGAAAATAGCGAATGTAACAAAAACAAAAACGTGGCTTCAGAAACCCGATGTTTGTAATAAAGATGTTAAGGATATGCAATTAGACATTTTAGACGCGTATATCTCTAAGTTATAAGTGTATCTTCATGCTGGGCGTGTGTATTTAAGACAGGGAATTGACGGTTATATGCCAATATAATCCCTTTTACACCATCACCTCCAAAGCATTTTGCTTGTTATATGGAAAGTAAGTAGATTTTTTTATTTCAGTTCAAAATCGTTCTCTTGATAATTTACAATGACAATGATCACGATAAAAGGTATGTTGCAGTAGTCGTTAAAAAATTGTTCAGTTTTTAAGATGAAACTGTCAAATGCAATATTTCATTAATTTTGATAAAATTGAAATAATAACAATTCATTGTATTATATGCATGAATTAACATCATAATACATTTGGATATAACATATGTTAATCTTTGGAAAGCCACACTACATATTCTTGCTTTGGTAATTAATTTCAGTTATGTAAGCGCTTTTTAGAATGTATAACGACAATCAAATGCTTGTGACCAATATAAAGAAACATTTGACAAAATACCTGATTTGGAGCCTATTTCGATGATATTTGAAACATACTTGTATTTGATAAGATAGAAAAATAATTAATATTTAGTTTTAGTTAAAAAGTAGTCTAATATATAGGATCATATACTTATTTAAGAACTTATAAACTTATAAAAGAACAGTTGCCACCCTTTGTTTTATCGACGTATTTAGTCTTTAATAATTTCAAAAAAGAGAAACAATATTTTCTCTTCTTAAAATATTTATTCACTAAAAGTTCCCCATACCCCCTATTTTCCTTTGGCAAGAATATGATGCCTACAATTTCGATATACATGTATTTTTATTCAAAAATTACATATTAGTGGCTTAATTCATTAAACATATCGATATCTGCAAAACAGCAACAAATGAAAAAACATCTTTCAAAGCAATATCCATGAAGGATATCCTATTTTCGAGCAATTCTAAATGAACGTCGTGATTAATAACACCACAAAGTCAAATATTCCGGACCACTTTTCACGGACCTCATACCGCATATACAGTCTAAAATGCAGAACGTATCATCTTTATTCCATCTCTCATGTCCTTCTCTTTCTGAATCTGCATCAAAAATACTACTATACGACATTAACATTACTACTTTTATAGCAATTATTACAAATATATCCCATTACAAAATGAAGCTTATTACAACGTTTGTCATTTATTTATTGTATAGATATAATAAACACATCAATACCTTTTTTTCTGCTTCTTTGTCCATGAATATCACCTCTTCATTCACTATAAAAGATGTAAAATGTCTGCAAGTTATTCTTATATAAGACGGTTAATGTTCCCATCGACGCAGGTGCCATAGAAATATTTCAAATATCTGTTTATCTAAATGTTCTTCTAAAATTACAATACAAATCTTCAACTTGGATAAGGGTGTTGGGGGGAAATGGAGTGATTTCATTGATATGAGATAGTTGGTACTCCGTGGAGAACTGGTATAAGGCGCCAACTCTGTGTCAGTAAATAAGATGAGTTTGATAAGTCTTAGTATGACTTTCTGATTAAAAGACATACAAATATTACAGGTCAATACAAATAAACAACAGTAAACAGTAAAAACAGTTGGCACTAATATTGCGTATTGGAACCTGCACTGCTAAAAGTGAGTAACATATCAACTTTATTGTGAGGCCAGTTTCCAATCTTTAACTATTACTTGAATTCATGATTAAAAACATTATAACAGAGGTGAACCATTTTGAATTTTTCAGTTTTTGGAGAAATTATACGATTCTTTTGATAGTCGAAAATGCTATTTAGCGAAATGTTGTTTTTTCCTGCCATTCATAACAATCGATTGACCCTCTATAGGAAAAATAGAAGAATATCACGTGACAGCTCTTATCCAACGAAAAGGCACGATGCTAGTTAGAGGTGAAATAAAAGAACCGTTATCACCTTCTGTTTTATCGACGTATTTACTTTTTGTAGTTTAGAGATATTAGGAAACATTTTTATTCAAATATATCATGCTTGGATACATGCGAGCTGAGTCTTTATTTCCATAAAGATATGTATGAGAACAAAATGCTGTTCTGAAAAGGAATTTCCTAACTTGGCCGACGACCTAATGCTAGATAAGACAATAACAATAAAAGAATTCGGACTTTTCGAATTAATCATGTGTTTTAAATTTTCATTTAAATTGTCATTTTAACTAAATATTGTTGACTTTTGATACGAATTAGAAATGGTCCTAATGACAAGGTGAAGGTCGCCAAGCAGTGCGTGTGTGATATCTATATTTAGAACTGTGATAAATCGTCGATTTCATGTACTAAAGAATAAAAGGATATGCATTATTATTGCATACCCCTGTGCACCAAAATGAAACCTTGTCACATAGATAATGTTTACCGAATCAGTGAAAAAAAATGCTTGATTCGATATTCAATTTGCCAGTTTTCGCTCCAGGAAGGTTTATTACTATCATTACCCTAGTTTGATAAAGCACGTTTTAGCCATTTGCAAACATTAAAACATGATGCCAGTCCGACTAATTCATGCAACGCATCTATGTTATACGATATATATCGTGTAAGGTATAAGTATGTTGATCATGAAAAATAATGCCTGCTTAAACTGTCCACATAGCAGAATATTTGAATATTCACAGTGCTGATAATGGTGGTAAAATACCATGAGAGATCAAATCTACCTTATCAACAATGTGCTTATGTCATTTATTTTCTTTCAAAAAGTACGATATTATTTGGTCAACTAAAGTGGATTCAAAGTGACATTTAGGTTTTAATCCAATTAGTCAATTATCAATACCCAAAGAAATTCTATACTGGTACTTGAATATAGAAGTATTTAATTTAAATTGAGTATTTCAGAGTTTATTATTCTGATCGATTGTTGCAATAGCGTGTAACGTACATCGATAAAGAATGAGAAATTAGAAACAGTAGATACATTTTGTTATTTAGGAATACGTTTTTCATATACAGGAAGCATGGAAAATGCGATAATAGCTCTTCAACAGCAAGCACTTAAAGCGTATAATTGTTTGCTTTCGGTGTTTAGTAGAATCAGTGTAGATATTAAAACCAAGTTACAACTTTTCGATTCAATGGTTTTACCTATACTTTTATATGGGTCGGAAATTTGGGGAATATATGAATTTAAAGATTTAGATAAATTACACATAAAATATTGCAAACATATTTTAGGTGTAAAACAGCAAACTCCGAACATAGCTGTTTTAGGTGAACTAGGTAGATTTCCTATATCTGTGATTGCTAAAGAACGTTCCATAATGTACTGGACTAAGATCATGAAGCAACCGAATTTAATTTTGTATAAATCTTTTAATGAGCAATGTAACTTTCAAAATAATAAATGTTGGGCCAAATGTATGGAATCTTTCATAAATAATCTAGGATTTGGAGACATTTGACAAAATTTCAACCCAATTATAAACTATTCTATCTTATTTAAACAAAGAATTAGAGACCAATACATGCAAACGTGGACTGCATCTGTCCAGACTATGCAAAAACTACACTATTTTAATAAGTTTAAAGTAGATTTTAAATATGAAGAGTACTTAGATTTTATTTCAAACGAAAATAATCGCAAAAATCTGACACGTTTACGTCTTAGTGCCCATACTTTAGAAATAGAATCAGGCAGATATAATAATGTAGAAAGAGAAAATCGAATTTGTAAATTATGTTCCTTAAATGTTGTTGAATCAGAGTATCATTTTCTCTTATGTTGTTCAAAATATAGAACAATAAGAACTAAATATCTAAAAAATATATCATTTCCAACAGTTAATAAATTTATAAATCTAATTTCATCTACAAATAAACGACTAGTGCCTAATACATCAAGATATATTACTGAGGCTTTTACGCTTAGAAAAACTACCTTGAATACAATGACTGCTTCTTAACTATATTCACTTCAATTATTTATTGAAAATATAATGTCTAGATTTGTTATCTCACAATATTTGACTGTTTGTTTGTGAATGTCTTATCTATGTTTATATATTGTGTGTCTATGCCATATTTGTTTAAATATTCTCTGTAAATGGCCATAGGCAATTGTGTATTGTCGTTATGCCAATAAAATTGAAACTGAAACTGATAAAGAACAACACAGTATTGATGATGTACTAAACAAAACATTTAACCAGACACTAAGGGTTTTGGTCGATATCTCGACTAATTGAAATTGGATTATATCCGAATTTGGAAGGATACAAGTGCAATATGTTACGGCAGTTGTCTAAAAATGTTATTTGTTTAGTTAAACCATTTTTTTTTTGTAAAATGGTAATTTTAATGACAGCAGTACTCAGATTCAATTCCGCAAAGTTCGATTTTCAACATTAGTATCGAGTGTGGGCCCCGTTCGTCCGAATAGCTGCTTGGTAGCGACCCGTCATAAAGTGAAAGTAGGTATGCAGGTACCGCCGAGGTATGCAGGTACCGCTAAGATAACTGGTTTATAATTTCAGAGGTAGCTGGAGAGCTGCCTTATCAGATATCAGTTAAATGATATATCAACCAATCTCCTAGGTATCTGGTTCAGTATATATAGTAATATACAAAGTTATGTCAAATATGTGATAAAGATGGTATAGAGGACAAATCGTTCGATCCATTTCGCCGATTGTTCGACGTTAAATGGTTAGAGGTCATGCCATGGTACCGATAAGGACCTCAGTGATTGGGGGTGGGGGACTACTTTGCAATGCTTTTTATATGAAAGAGTTTTCCTCTTTATTTGTAAAATTCACTGAAAACTGTGTGTTACTTTAATAAAAAAATATTGCAAAAACAGCAACTATTTTTATAAATGCGTTATCGTTTTTCATGATAAAAAATTAAAAAAAAGTCCAAATAAATTTAAGGAATAAATGATATCCGCTTAATATTTATAGATTATCGTTAAAAACACGTTGTCTTCGATACATGTGTACTTATTTACATACTTGCAAATAAAATAGGTTTCTATATCTGCAATAAAATCTCATTAATTAATGTAGTTAATGTGTGTGTATTTTAACAGAGGAATATAGTTATTTGTTGTAAGTGTAAAATTTAATTGCATTAACAATTTTTCAATTTTTCTTCGTTCAGGTTGGGGGTAAGGCAGCATATACTTTCTCATACATTCTCATACACTCTCCCCCCCAAAAAAACAAAAAAAAAAAAAATTGAAACGCTCCTATGCCCATGATCTAGATAAAGTTACGGTGTAGGCGGTTTCTCCGGTTCACACCATACCGTCGTGTATCCAGATATTGGTTCCATCCACAGGTATCCTGTCGTCTCCAATGTCAACGGGCTTGTTTCCAATTTTAGATAGCGAATCGGTCATCACCATGACAACACTTTCGGTTGAAAATGAAACTAATCAACCAACGAATAAAAATGGGCGACTTAGGAATCTCGAGAAAAATTACGGACAAAAACATACCAAGACTCAAAGTAATAAAGAAGTTATGGATACAATTAAAAAACATCCAACACCATACTAATTACATGAAAACGTGCATCGAAAATGAATTAATACAAAATTCACTTAGAGAATATAAAACCACAAGTTCCAGTTATCATCTCAAATCTGCAAATAAAATGGAAAGACGACATCCTAATGATAGAGCCCCACTTCAGAGAAGAATAAAATTCTTTCATCACGGGTCTGAACTGTCATCACGAAACAATCAAGTTCACCGCATACATAAGCAAAACAGAAGTAAACTTCATGAATGTTACCATAAAACGTACGGCTAAGGATATTATATATAAGAAAATATATTGCATTTTAATTTTATTACAACAGACATTATTGTTTAAGATATATGTACCTTAATATTCTATATATTTACAATGTAATTTCAATAGTTAAAATTTTTTTTATAGACATAAAATCACGTGATGACAAACCGTAAAATTTTGTACTTTAGTGTAACAAATCTTACTGTATTCATCCTGAAGAAGACACGGAAAGGTCGAAATTAGTTCATAGTTAAACAATCAAAACCAGTTCCCCGTCAGTAGTTAATTCCACTACCAAAACCTATCAATCTAAAATACATTCTCGTGTAATGCTAATGCATAGGGTTCCATGACCAGGCGTTGAGTAAATAACGTGATACGAAGAAATACGATGATAAAATAAGTGGAATTCATTTAAACTATTTATAGTTCCTCATCATAATACAATATTGTTAAATAGGTAAACACATAACGCGTTATAAACTCACACGATCACGCGCGCACAGACAAGAGAATACACACACTAGTATTAAGAAACGTATTTTGTAGGCTTCATGACTATTTATATTTAATTGAATGGAAACAACTTTAATACTATATAAATCATTACAATTGTAGACGTGCTTCTAATTTTCACCTGCGGCTAAATGAAATATTTTTGTATCTTTTATAAATGTTTGAATGTAATCAAATACGTTCTAAATATCATCTAGTGAAATATCATCAATAACAAATAACAATAAATCAGCTATCAATGGGTCTATCAATTTATTTTTAAAACGTTGACCTATTGACCTATTCAATAACTACATTTAAAGAAATAAATGTTTAGCGTCTTCTACTTGCTGCCGACTTTTTATTTTACTCCTGGTTGTTTCAACGTTCTATAGAAGTTGAAATACATGTTTATGCATAATTTCTGTCCAGGGTACTGTAGAATCATACTGATTTTCTTTTATTTACATGCAAAGGAAACAAATCAAAACATCTCTCTCACTTTCTCTCTCTCTCTCTCTCTCTCTCTCTCTCTCTCTCTCTCTCTTCTCACTCTCTTGTTTATAAATCCTTAACTGGATCCTATTCATATAAAGCTATCACTTCATGTATGTAAATTTGTCCACCCTGTCCAGATGTGTTGCATGAAATTCCATAGTATATAAGTCATGGTCGACACCAAATTTATTGGTTTGGCAGAGGCGTTGATATTGTATCTATGGTTTGCATTGTAGCTAGGCGCACTCGTCTCTCTCTCTCTCTCTCTCTCTCTCTCTCTCTCTCTCTCTCTCGATTCGTGGATTTCGCCAAATACATTAACTGTTCATATCTGTCCGTGCATTATATGCATATTTCTTTACAACTCAAGAAGATGTTATTTAGTGATAAGATAAAAGGTGATAATATTACAAAATTATATAAGCTTAAGTTGAATTGATGAAGCCGTTTCCTGTTGCCATGGGATCCAAATTATGCAATCAATTTAAATGATCAAGGGAAGTAATAGTTGACCACTTATGAAAAAATTTAAATAGTGTAGTTATTTATCTTGAGGCTACACTTTCAGACGACTCCAATTGTCTATTTCAATGTGGAGTTTCATACGATATCATTTGGCAGTTTAATACCTCTTGTGATGTCTCTTGGTATATTGCTCTAGGCTCCAGTCTTATATCACTGGTGTTGTCCCTGGGTTTATTGTTCTACGTTCCAATTTTATTACTAGGATGTCTCTGGGTTTATTGTTCTACCTTCCCGTCTTATATCACTGGTGATGTCCCTGAGTTTATTGTTCTACGCTCCCGTCTAATATCACTTTTGATGTCTTTGTGTTTATTGCTCTACGATTGTCTTATATCACTGGTGATGTTCCTGGGTTTATTGCTGTATCCTCCAGTCTTATATCACTGCTGATGTCCCTGGGTTTATTGCTCTAGGCTTCAATCTTATATCACTAGTGATGTCTCTGGGTTTATTGCTCTACACTCCAGTTTTATATCACTTGTGATGTCACTGGGTTTACTGCTCTACGCTATAGTCTTATATCACCGGTGATATCCCTGGGTTTATTGTTCTTCCTTCCCGTCTTTTATCACTGGTGATGTCCCTGAGTTAATTGTTCTATGCTCCCGTCTAATATAACTTGTGAAATCCTTGAGTTTATTGCTCTACGATCAAGTATTATATCACTGCTGATGTCCTTGGGTTTATTGGTTTACTCTCCAGTCATATATTATTGGTGATGTCCCTCGGTTTATTGATCTACGCTCCAGTCTTACACCACTGTTGATGTCACTGGGTTTATTCCTGTACGCTCCAGACTTATATCACTTGTGAATTCCCTGAGTTTATTGCTCTACGCTTCAGTCGTATATCACTGGTGATGTCCTCTGGTTTATTGCTGTACGCTCTAATCTTATATCACATGTGATTTCCCTGGGTTTATTGCTCTACGCTCCAGTCTTAAATCACTTGTGATGTCCCTGTGTTTATTGCTCTAGGCTCCAGTCTTAAATAACGTGTGATGTTCCTCGGTATTTTGCTGTATGCTCGAGTCTTATTTCACTGTTGATGTCCCTGGGTTCATTGCTGTATGCTCCGTTTTATATCACTGGTAACATCCCTGTGTTTACTGCTGTTGGCCCAAGTCTTATATCACTGGTGACATCCATGGATTTTGCTCTCCGTTCCAGTCTTATATTACTGGTGACGTCCCTGGGTATATTGCTCCAGGCTCCAGTGTTATATTACTGGTAATGTCCCTGGGTTTATTGCTCCAGGCTCCAGTTTTATATTACTGATGACATCATTAGGTTTATTGCTCTACGCTCCAATCTTACATTACTGGTTATGTCCCTGGTTTTATTACTCTAAGCTCCAGTCTTTTATTACTGGTGACATCCCTGGGTTTATTGCTCTACGCTCCAGTCTTTTATTACTGGTGATGTCCATGGGTTTAATGCTCTAGGCTCCAGTCTTTTATTACTGGTGACGTCCCTGGGTTTGTTGCTCTAGGCTCCAGTCTTATATTACTGGTGATGTCCCTGGGTTTATTGCTCTACGCTCCAGTTTTTATATTACTGGTGATGTCCCCGGGTTTATTGCTCTACGATCCAGTCTTATATTACTGGTGATGTCACTGGGTTTATTGTGCTACGCTCCAGTCTTATATTATTTGTTTTGTACCTTGGTTTATTGCTGTAAGCCCCAGTCTTATATTACTGGTGATGTCCCTGGGTTTATTGCTCTATGCTCCAGTCTTATATTACTGTTGATGTCCCTGCGTTTATTGCACTACGCTCCCGTCTAATATAACTTGTGAAATCCTTGGGTTTATTGCTCTACGATCAAGTATTATATTACTGCTGATGTCCCTGGGTTTATTGCTCTACTGTCCAGTCATATATTATTGGTGATGTCCCTCGGTTTATTGATCTACGCTCCAGTCTTACATCACTGTTGATGTCACTGGGTTTATTCCTGTACGCTCCAGACTTATATCACTTGTGAATTCCCTGAGTTTATTGCTCTACGCTCCAGTCGTATATCACTGGTGCTGTCCTTTGGTTTATTGCTGTACGCTCTAATGTTATATCACATGTGATTTCCCTGGGTTTATTGCTCTACGCTCCAATCTTAAATCACTTGTGATGTCCCAGTGTTTATTGCTCTAGGCTCCAGTCTTAAATAACGTGTGATGTTCCTCGGTATTTTGCTGTATGCTCGAGTCTTATTTCACTGTTGATGTCCCTGGGTTCATTACTGTATGCTCCGTCTTATATCACTGGTGACATCACTGTGTTTACTGCTGTTGGCCCCAGTCTTATATCACTGGTGACATCCATGGATTATGATCTCCGTTCCAGTCTTATATTACTGGTGACGTCCCTGGGTTTATTGCTCCAGGCTCCAGTCTTATATTACTGGTGATGTCCCTGAGTTTATTGATCTACGCTCCAATCTTACATTAGTGGTTCTGTTCCTGGTTTTATTACTCTAAGCTCCAGTCTTATTCAATTTTTGATGTCCATCGGTTAATTGCTGTACGCTCTAGTCTTATATCACTGGTGATGTCCTTGGGTTTATTGTTCTATACTCCCGTCTTATATCACTTGTGATGTCACTGGGTTCACAGCTCTAGGCTCCAGTCTTATATCACTGTTGATGTCCCTGGGTTTATTGTTCTACGATACAGTCTTATATCATTGTTGATGTCCCTGGGTTAATTGCTCTAGGCTGAAGTCTTATATCACTGTTGATGTCCCTGGATTTATTGCTGTACGATCCAGTCTTATATCATTGTTGATGTCCCTGGGTTTATTGCTCTAAGCTCCAGTCTTATATAACTGTTGATGTCACTTGGTTTATTGCTGTACGATCCAGTCTTATATCATTGTTGATGTTCCTGGGTTTATTGCTCTAGGCTCCAGTCTTATATCACTGTCGATGTCCCTGGATTTATTGCTGTACGATCCAGTCTTATATCATTGCTGATGTCCCTGGGTTTATTGCTTTAAGCTCCAGTCTTATATCACTGTTGATGTCCCTGGATTTATTGCTGTACGATCCAGTCTTATATCATTGTTGATGTCCCTGGGATTATTGCTCTAGGCCCCAGTCTTATATCACTGTTGATGTCCCTGGATTTATTACTGTACGATCCAGTCTTATATCATTGTTGATGTCCCTGCGTTTATTGCTCTAGGCTCCAGTCTTATATCACTGTTGATGTCCCTGGGTTTATTACTGTACGATCCAGTCTTATATCACTGTTGACGTCCATGGGTTTATTACCGTACGCTCCAGTCTTATATCACTTGAGATGTCCCTGGGTTTATTGTTCTACGCTCCAGTCTTAAATCACTAGTGATGTCCGTGGGTTTATTGTTCAACGATCCCGTCTCCGTGTTCATTGCTTTACGCTCCGTCTTTTATCACTGGTGACATCCCTGGGTTTACTGCTGTTGGCCCCAGTCTTATATCACTGATGACATCTCTGGCTTTACTGCTCTAGGCTCCAGTCTTATATTACTGGAGATGTCCCTGCGTTTATTGCTCTAGGCTCCAGTCTTATATCACTGTTGATGTCCCTGGGTTTATTGTTCTACGCTCCAGTCTTATACCATTTTTGATGTCCATGGGTTAATTGCTGTACGCTCTAGTCTTATATCACTGGGGATGTACTTGGGTTTATTGTTCTACGCTCCCGTCTTATATCACTTGTGATATCACTGGGTTCACAGCTGTACGCTCCAGTCTTATACCAAATGTGATGTCCCTGGGTTTATTGTTCTACGCTCCCGTCTTATATCACTTGTGATGTCCATGGGTTTATTGTTCTACGCTCCAGTCTTATATCATTGGTGATATCCCTGGGTTTATTGCTGTACGCTCCAGTCTGATATCACTGGTGATGTCCCTTGGTTTATTGCTCTAGGCTCTAGTCTAATATCAGTGGTAATATATCTCTATTTATTACTCTAGGCTCCAGTCTTATATCACTACTGATTTCCCTGGGTTTATTATTCGACGCTCCAGTCTTATATAATTGGTGATGTCCTTAGTTTTTTTTACTCTAAGCTCCAGTATTATATCACTGGTGATGTCCCTTGGTTTATTGCTCTAGGCTCCAGTCTTATATCACTGTTGATGTCCCTGGATTTATTGCTGTACGATCCAGTCTTATATCATTGTTGATGTCCCTGAGTTTATTGCTCCAGGCTTCAGTCTTATATCACTGTTGATGTCCTTGGATTTATTACTGTACGATCCAATCTTATATCATTGTTGATGTCCCTGGGTTTATTGCTCCAGGCTCCAGTCTTATATCACTGTTGATGTCCCTGGGTTTATTACTGTACGATCCAGTCTTATATCACTGTTGACGTCCATGGGTTTATTACTGTACGCTCCAGTCTTATATCACTTGAGATGTCCCTGGGATTATTGTTCTACGCTCCAATCTTAAATCACTTGTGATGTCCCTGTGTTTATTGCTGTATGCTCGAGTCTTATTTCACTGTTGATGTCCCTGGGTTCATTGCTGTACCCTCCAGTCTTATATCACTTGTGATGTCCCTGAGTTTATTGCTCTAGGCTCCAGTCTTATATCACTGGTGATGTCCCTGGGTTTATTGTTCTACGCTCCAGTCTTATATCACTAGTGATGTCCGTGGGTTTATTGTTCAACGCTCCCGTCTTATATCACTTGTGATGTCTCCGTGTTCATTGCTGTACGCTCCGTCTTATATCACTGGTGACAGCCCTAGGTTTACTGCTGTAGGCCCCAGTCTTATATCACTGGTGACATCCCTGGCTTTACTGCTCTAGGCTCCAGTCTTATATTACTGGTGATGTCCCTGCGTTTATTGCACTACGCTCCAGTCTTATATTACTGGTTATGTCCCTGGGTTTACTGCTGTAGGTCCGAGTGTTATATTACATGTGATGTCCCTGTGTTTATTGCTTTACGCTCCAGTCCTTTATTACTGGTGGTGTCCTTGTGTTTATTGCTCTACGCTCCAGTCTTACATTACTGGTGATGTCCCTGGGTTTTCTGCTGTAGGTCCCAATGTTATATTACATGTGATGTCCCTGTGTTTATTGCTCTACCATCCAGTCTCATATTACTGATGATGTCCTTGTGTTTATTGCTCTACTCTCAAGTCTTATATTACTGGTCATGTCACTGTGTTTATTGCTCTTCGCTCCAGTCTTATATTACTGGTGATGTCCCTGTGTTTATTGCACTACGCTCCAGTCTTATATTACTGGTGATGTCCCTGGGTTTATTGCTGTAGGTCCCAGTGTTATAGTATATGTGATGTCCCTGTGTTTATTGCTTTAGGCTCCAGTCTTATATTACTGGTGATGTCCTTGTGTTTATTGCTCTACGCTCCAGTCTTATATTACTGGTGATGTTCCTGGGTTTATTGCTCTTGGCTCCAGTCTTATATCATTGTTGATGTCTTTGGATTTATTCTTTTACGCTCTAGTCTTATATCATTGTTGATGTCCATGGGTTAATTGCTGTACCCTCCAGCCTTATATCACTAGAGATGTCACTTGGTTTATTGTTCTACACTCCCGTCTTATATCATTTGTGATGTCCCTGGATTTATTGTTCTAGGCTCCAGTCTTAAATCACTTGTGATGTCTCAGGTTTATAACTGTATGCTCAGGTCTTATTTCACTGCTGATGTCCCTTGGTTCATCACTGAACGCTCCAGTTTTATATCACTTGTGATGTCCCAGGGTTTATTGTTCTACGCTGCAGTCTTATATCACTAGAGATGTTCGACGGTTTATTGCTGTACGTTTCAGTCTTATACCACTTGTGATGTCCCTGGGTTTATTATTCAACGTTCCCGTCTTATCTCGCTTTTGATGTCTCTGGGTTCATTACTGTACGTTCCAGTCTTATATCACTGGTGACATCCCTGGGTTTATTGCTGTTGGCCCCAGTCTAATATCACTTCTGGTGACATCCCTGGTTTATTGCTCTACGCTCCAGTCTTATATTACTGGTGAGGTCCCTGAGTTTATTGCTCTAGGCTCGACTCTTATATTAATGGTGATGTTCCTGGGTTTATTGCTCTACACTCCAGTCTTATATAACTGGTGACGTCCATGGGTTTATTGCTCTATGCTCCAGTCTTATATTACTTGTGATGCCCCTGGGTTTATTGTTCTACATTCCAGTCTTATATTACTGGTGACATCCCTAGGTTTATTGCTCTAGGTCCGAGTCTTATATAACTGGTGACGTCCCTGAGTTTATTGCTCTAGGCTCCATTCTTATATTACTGGTGACATCTCTGGGTTTATTGCTTTAGGCTCCAGTCTTATATTACTGGTGATGGCTCTGGGTTTATTGATCTAGGCTCCAGTCTTATATAACTGGTGACGTCCCTGTGTTTATTGCTCTACGCTCTAGTCTTATATCACTGGTGGCATCACGGGGTTTATTGCTTTACGCTCCAATCTTATATTACTGGTGATGTCCATGGGTTTATTGCACTACGCTCCAGTCTTATATTACTGGTGATGTTCCTGGGTTTATTGCTCTACGCTCCAGTCTTATATTACTGGTCATGTCTCTGGGTTTATTCCACTACGCTCCAGTCTTTTATTACTGGTTATATTCCTGGGTTTATTGCTGTAAGACCCAGTCTTATATTACTGGTGATGTCCCTGTGTTTATTGTTCTACGTTCAAATCTTAAATTACTGATGATGTCTCTAGGTGTTTTGCTCTACGCTCCAGTCTTACATTACTTGTGATGTCCCTGTGTTTATTGCACTATGCTCCAGTCTTATATTACTGGTTATGTCACTGGGTTTATTGCTGTAGGTCCTAGTCTTATATTACTGGTGATGTCCCTGTGTTTATTGCACTACGTTGCAGTCTTATATTACTGGTTATGTCCCTGGGTTTATTGCTGTAGGTCCTAGTCTTATATTACTGGTGATGTCCCTGAGTTTATTGCTCTAGGCTCCAGTCTTATATTACTGGTGATGTCCCTGGGTTTATTGCTGTAGGTCCTAGTCTCATATTACTGGTGATGTCCCTGAGTTTATTGCTCTAGGCTCCAGTCTTATATTACTGGTTATGTCCCTGGGTTTATTGCTGTAGGTCCTAGTCTTATATTACTGGTGATGTCCCTGGGTTTATTGCTCTAGGCTCCAGTCTTATATTACTGGTGATGTCCCTGGGTTTATTACTCTAGGCTCCAGTCTTATATTACTGGTGATGTCCGTGGGTTTATTGCTTTAGGCTCCAGTCTTATATTCCTGGTGATGTCCCTGAGTTTATTGCACTACGCTACAGTCTTATTTTACTGGTTATGTCCCTGGGTTTATTGCTGTAGGTCCAAGTCTTATATTCCTGGCGATGTCCTAGTGTTTATTGCCCTATGCTCCAGTCTTCTATTACCGGTGATGTCCCTGGGTTTACTGATGTAGGTTCCAGTGTTATATTACTGGTGATGTCCTTGGGTTTACTGCTGTAGGTCCCATTCTTATATTACTGGTTATGTCCCTGGGTTTATTACTCTACGCTCCAGTCTTATATTATTGGTGATGTCCCTGGGTTTACTGCTGTAGGTCCCAGTGTTTTATTACTGGTGATGTCCTTGGGTTTACTGCTGTAGGTCCTAGTCTTATATTACTGGTGATTTCCCTTTGTTTATTGCACTTCGCTGCAGTCTTATATTACTGGAGATGTCCCTGTGTTTATTACTCTACGCTCCAGTCTTATATTACTGGTGATGTCCCTGGATTTATTGCTCTAGGCTCCAGTCTTATATTACTGGTGATGTCCCTGGGTTTATTGCTCTAGGCTCCAGTCTTATATTACTGGTGATGTCACTGGGTTTATTGCACTACGCTACAGTCTTATATTACTGGTGATGTCCCAGGGTTTATTACTCTACGCTGCAGTCTTATATTACTGGTGATGTCCCTGGGTTTATGACTCTAGGCTCCAGTCTTATATTACTGATGATGTCCCTGGGTTTATTGCTCTAGGCTTTAGTCTTATATTACTGGTGATGTCCCTAGGTTTATTGCTCTAGGCTCCAGTCTTATATTCCTGGTGATGTCCCTGAGTTTATTGCATTACGCTACAGTCTTATATTACTGGTTATGTCCCTGGGTTTATTGCTGTAGGTCCTAGTCTTATATTACTGGCGATGTCCCTGTGTTTATTGCCCTATGCTCCAGTGTTATATTACTGGTGATGTCCCTGGCTTTACTGCTGTAGGTCCAAGTGTTATATTACTGGTGATGTCCTTGGGTTTACTGCTGTAGGTCCCAGACTTATATTACTGGTTATGTCCCTGGGTTTATTACTCTACGCTCCAGCCTTATATTGCTGGTGATGTCACTGGGTTTACTGCTGTAGGTCCCAGTGTTATATTACTGGTGATGTCCTTGGGTTTAGTGCTGTAGGTCCTAGTCTTATATTACTGGTGATGTCCCTTTGTTTATTGCACTACGCTGCAGTCTTATATTACTGGTGATGTCCCTGGGTTTATTTCTCTACGCTCCAGTCTTATATTACCGGTGATGTCCCTGGGTTTACTGCTGTAAGTCCCAGTGTTTTATTACTGGTGAGGTCCTTGGGTTTACTGCTGTAGGTCCTAGTCTTATATTACTGGTGACGTCCCTTTGTTTATTGCACTACGCTGCAGTCTTATATTACTGGTGATGTCCCTGGGTTCATTACTTTAGGCTCCAGTCTTTTATTACTGGTGATGTCCCTGGGTTTATTGCTCTAGGCGCCAGTCTTATAATACTGGTGATGTCCCTGGGTTTATTGGTCTAGGCTCCAGTCTTATATTACTGGTGATGTCCCTGGGTTTATTGCTCTAGGCTCCAGTCTTATATTACTGGTGATGTCCCTGAGTTTATTGCACTACGCTATAGTGTTATTTTACTGGTTATGTCCCTGGGTTTATTGCTGTTGATCCTAGTCTTACATTACTGGCGATGTCTCTGTGTTTATAGCCCTATGCTCCAGTCTTATATTACTGGTGATGTCCCTGGCTTTACTGCTGTAGGTTCCAGTGTTATATCACTGGTGATGTCCTTGGGTTTACTGTTGTAGGTCCCAGTCTTATATTACTGGTTATGTCCCTGGGTTTATTACTCTACGCTCCAGTCTTATATTACTGGTGATGTCCCTGGGTTTACTGCTGTAGGTCCAAGTGTTATATTACTGGTGATGTCCTTTAATTTACTGCTGTAGGTCCTAGTCTTATATTACTGTTGATGTCCCTTTGTTTATTGCACTACGCTGCAGTCTTATATTACTGGTGATGTCCCTAGGTTTACTACTCTACGCTCCAGTCTTATATTACTGATGATGTCCCTGGGTTTACTGCTGTAGATCCCAGTGTTATATTACTGGTGATGTCCCTGGGTTTACTGCTGTAGGTCATAGTCTTATATTACTGGTGATGTCCCTTTGTTTATTGCACTACGCTCCAGTTTTATATTACTGGTGATGTCCCTGGGTTTATTACTCTACGCTGCAGTATTATATTACTGGTGATGTCCCTGGGTTTATTGCTCTAGGCTCCAGTCATATATAACTAGTGATGTCCCTGGGTTTATTGCTCTAGGCTCCAGTCTTATATTACTGGTGATGTCCCTGAGTTTATTGCACTACTCTCCAGTGTTATTTTACTGATTATGTCCATAGGTTTATTGCTGTAGGTGCTATTCTTATATTACTGGCGATGTCCCTGGGTTTATTACTCTACGCTGCAATCTTATATTACTGGTGATGTCCATGGATTTATTACTCTACGCTCCAGTCTTATATTACTGGTGATGTCCCTGGGTTAATTACTCTTGACTCCAGTCTTATATTTCTGGTGATGTCCCTGCGTTTATTGCACTACGCTCCAGTCTTATATTACTGGTGATGTCCCTGGGTTTATTACTCTAGGCTCCAGTCTTATATTACTGTTGATGTCCCTGCGTTTATTGCACTACGCTCCAGTCTTATATTACTGGTGATGTCCATGGGTTTATTACTCTAGGCTCCAGTCTTATATTTCTGGTGATGTCCCTGCGTTTATTGCACTACGCTCCAGTCTAATATTACTGGGGATATCCCTGGGTTTATTGCTCTAGGCTCCAGTATTATATTACTGTTGACATCCCTGGGTTTATTCCTCTAGGCTCCAGTCTTATATTACTGGTGATGTCCCTGGGTTGATTACTCTACGCTCCAGTCTTATATTACTGGTGATTTCCCTGGGTTTATTGCACTACGCTGCAGTCTTATATTACTGGTGATGTCCCTGGGTTTATTACTCTACGCTCCAGTCTTATATTACTGTTGATGTCCCTGGGTTTATTGCACTACGCTACAGTCATATATTACTGGTGATGTCCCTGGGTTTATTACTCTACGCTGCAGTCTTATATTATTGGTGACGTCTCTGGGTTTATAACTTTACTCTCCAGTCACATATTACTGTTGATGTCCCTGGGTTTATTACTCTACGCTGCAGTCTTATATTTCTGGTGATGTCCCTGGGTTTATTACTCTAGGCTCCAGTCTTATATTACTGGTGATGTCCCTGGGTTTATTACTCTACTCTGCAGTCTTATATCACTGGTGATTCCCCTGGGTTTATTACTCTACACTCCAGTCTTCTATTACTGGTGATGTCCATGCGTTTATTGCACTACGCTACAGTCTTATATTACTGGTGATGTCCCTGGGTTTATTACTCTAGGCTCCAGTCTTATATTTCTGGTGATATCCCCGGGTTTATTACTTTAGGCTCCAGTCTTATATTTCTGGTGATGTCCCTGCGTTTACAGCACTACTCTCCAGTCTTATATTACTGGTGATGTCCCTGGGTTTATTGCTCTAGGCTCCAGTCTTATATTGCTGTTGATGTCCCTGGGTATATTGCTCTAGGCTCCAGTTTTATATTACTGGTGATGTCCCTGCGTTTATTACTCTACGCTTCAGTCTCATATTACTGGTGATGTCCCTGGGTTTATTGCTCTAGACTCCAGTCTTATATTACTGGCGATGTCCCTGGGTTTATTACTCTACGCTGAAGTCTTATATTACTGGTGATGTCCCTGGGTTTATTGCTCTAAGCTCCAGTCTTATATTTCTGGAGATGTCCCTGCGTTTATTGCACTACGCTCCAGTCTGATATTATTGGTGATGTCCCTGGGTTATTACTCTACGTTCCAATCTTATATTACTGGTGATGTCCATGGGTTTATTGCACTACGCTCCAGTCTTATATTACTGTTGATGTCCCTGCGTTTATAGCACTACGCTCCAGTCTTATATTTCTTGTGATGTCCCTGCGTTTATTGCACTACGCTCCTGTCTTATATTTCTGGTGATGTCCCTGCGTTTATTGCACTACGCTCCAGTCTTATATTACTGGTGATGTCACTGCGTTTATTACTCTACGCTGCAGTCTTATATTACTGGTGATGTCCCTGGGTTTATTACTCTGCGCTCCAGTCTTATATTACTGGTGATGTCCCTGGGTTTATTACTCTAGGCTCCAGTCTTACATTTCTGGTGATGTCCCTGGGTTTATTACTCTACGCTCCAGTCTTATATTACTGGTGATGTCCCTGGGTTTATTACTCTAGGCTCCAGTCTTATATTTCTGGTGATGTCCCTGGGTTTATTGCACTACTCTCCAGTCTTACATTACTGGTGATGTCCCTGGGTTTATTGCTCTAGGCTCCAGTTTTATATTACTGTTGATGTCCCTTGGTTTATTGCTCTGGGCTCCAGTCTAATATTACTGGTGATGTCCCTGGGTTTATTACTCTACGCTCCAGTCTTATATTACTGGCGATGTCCCTAGGTTTATTGCTCTAGGCTCCAGTCTTATATTACTGGTGATGTCCTTGGATTTACTGCTGTAGGTCCTAGTCTTATATTACTGGTTATTTTCCTTGGTTTATTACTCTACGCTCCAGTCTTATATTTCTGTTGATGTCCCTGCGTTTATAGCACTACGCTCCAGTCTTATATTTCTGGTGATGTCCCTGCGTTTATTGCACTACGCTCCTGTCTTATATTTCTGGTGATGTCCCTGCGTTTATTGCACTACGCTCCAGTCTTATATTACTGGTGATGTCACTGCGTTTATTACTCTACGCTGCAGTCTTATATTACTGGTGATGTCCCTGGGTTTATTACTCTGCGCTCCAGTCTTATATTACTGGTGATGTCCCTGGGTTTATTACTCTAGGCTCCAGTCTTACATTTCTGGTGATGTCCCTGGGTTTATTACTCTACGCTCCAGTCTTATGTTACTGGTGATGTCCCTGGGTTTATTTCTCTAGACTCCAGTCTTATATTACTGGTGATTTCCCTGGGTTTATTGCTCTAGGCTCCAGTCTTATATTACTGGTGATGTCCCTGGGTTTATTACTCTAGGCTCCAGTCTTATATTTCTGGTGATGTCCCTGGGTTTATTGCACTACTCTCCAGTCTTACATTACTGGTGATGTCCCTGGGTTTATTGCTCTAGGCTCCAGTTTTATATTACTGTTGATGTCCCTTGGTTTATTGCTCTGGGCTCCAGTCTAATATTACTGGTGATGTCCCTGGGTTTATTACTCTACGCTCCAGTCTTATATTACTGGTGATGTCCCTAGGTTTATTGCTCTAGGCTCCAGTCTTATATTACTGGTGATGTCCTTGGATTTACTGCTGTAGGTCCTAGTCTTATATTACTGGTTATTTTCCTTGGTTTATTACTCTACGCTCCAGTCTTATATTACTGTTGATGTCCCTGGGTTTACTGCTCTAGGCTCCAGTCTTATATTACTGGTGATGTCCCTGGGTTTATTGCTCTAGGCTCCAGTCTTATATTACTGGTGATGTCCCTGGGTTTATTGCTCTAGGCTCCAGTCTTATATTGCTGGTGATGTCCCTGGGTTTATTGCTCTAGGCTCCAGTCTTGTATTACTGGTAATGTCCCTGGGTTTATTGCTCTGGGCTCCAGTCTTATATTATATGTGATGTCCCTGGGTTTATTTCTTTACGCTACAATCTTTTATTACTGGTGATGTCCCTGTGTTTATTACTCTACGCACCAGTCTTATAATACTGGTGATGTCCCAGGGTTTATTGCTCTAGGCTCCAGTCTTATATTTCTGATGATGTCCCTGCGTTTATTGCACTACGCTCCAGTCTTATATTACTGGTGATGTCCCTGGGTTTATTACTCTACGCTGCAATCTTATATTACTGGTGATGTCCCTGGGTTTATTACTCTACGCTCCAGTCTTATATTACTGGTGATGTCCCTGGGTTTATTGCTCCAGGCACCAGTCTTATATTTCTGGTGATGTCCCTGCGTTTATTGCACTACGCTCCAGTTTTATACTACTGGTGATGTCCCTGGGTTTATTACTCTAGGCTCCAGTCTTATATTACTGTTGATTTCCCTGCGTTTATTGCACTACGCTCCAGTCTTATATTACTGATGATGTCCCTGGATTAATTACTCTACGCTCCAGTCTTATATTTCTGGTGATGTTCCTGCGTTTATTGCACTACGCTCCAGTCTTATATTACTGGTGATGTCCCTGCGTTTATTGCACTACGCTCCAGTCTTATATTACTGGTGATGTCCCTGGGTTTATTACTCTAGGCTCCAGTCTTATATTTCTGGTGATGTCCCTGCGTTGATTGCACTACGCTCCAGTCTTATATTACTGGTGATGTCCCTGGGTTTATTGCTCTAGGCTCCAGTCTTATATTACTGTTGATGTCCCTAGGTTTATTGCTTTAGGCTTCAGTCTTCTATTACTAGTGATGTCCCTGGGTTGATTACTCTAGGCTCCAGTCTTATATTACTGGTGATTTCCCTTGGTTTATTGCTTTAGGCTCCAGTCTTATATTACTGGTGATGTCCCTGGGTGTATTACTCTACTTTTCAGTCTTATATTACTGTTGATGTCCCTGGGTTTATTGCACTACGCTACACTGTTATATTACTTGTGATGTCCCTGGGTTTATTACTCTACGCTGCAGTCTTATATTACTGGTGATGTCCCTGGGTTTATTACTTTACGCTCCAGTCACATATTACTGGTGATGTCCCTGGGTTTATTACTCTACGCTGCAGTCTTATATTTCTGGTGATGTCCCTGGGTTTATTACTTTAGGCTCCAGTCTTATATTACTTGTGATGTCCCTAGGTTTATTACTCTACGCTCCAGTCTTATATTACTGGTGATTTCCCAGGATTTATTACTCTACGCTCCAGTCTTATATTACTGGTGATGTCCCTGCGTTTATTGCACTACGCTACAGTCTTATATTACTGGTGATGTCCCTGGGTTTATTACTCTACGATGCAGTCATATATTTCTGGTGATGTCCCTGGGTTTATTGCTGTAGGCTCTAGTCTTATATTACTGGTGATGTCCCTAGGTTTATTACTCTTCGTTCCAGTCTTATATTACTGTTGATGTCCCTTGGTTTATTGCACTACGCTACAGTCTTATATTACTGGTGATGTCCCTGGGTTTATTACTCTACGCTGCTGTCTTATATTACTGATGATGTCCCTGGTTTTATTACTTTACGCTCCAGTCACATATTACTGGTGATGTTCCTGGGTTTATTACTCTACGCTGCAGTCTTATATTTCTGGTGATGTTCCTGGGTTTATTACTCTAGGCTCCAGTCTAATATTTCTGGTGATGTCCCTGCGTTTATTGCACTACACTCCAGTCTTATATTACTGGTGATGTCCCTGGGTTTATTGCTCTAGGCTTCAGTCTTATATTACTGGTGATGTCCCTGGGTTTTTTGCTCTAGGCTCCAGTTTAATATTACTGGTGATGTCCGTGGGTTTATTACTCTACGCTGCAGTCTCATATTACTGGTGTTGCCCCTGGGTTTATTGCTCTAGGCTCCAGTCTTATATTACTGGCGATGTCCCTGGGTTTATTACTCTACGCTCCAGTCTTATATTACTGGTGATATCCCTGGGTTTATTGCTGTAGGTTCCAGTCTTATATTTCTGATGATGTCCCTGCGTTTATTGCTCTAGGCTCCAGTCTTATATTACTGGTGATGTCCCTGGGTTTACTGCTCTAGGCTCCAGTCTTATATTACTGGTGATTTCCCAGGATTTATTACTCTACGCTCCAGTCTTATATTACTGGTGATGTCCCTGCGTTTATTGCACTACGCTACAGTCTTATATTACTGGTGATGTCCCTGGGTTTATTACTCTACGATGCAGTCATATATTTCTGGTGATGTCCCTGGGTTTATTGCTGTAGGCTCTAGTCTTATATTACTGGTGATGTCCCTGGGTTTATTACTCTACATTCCAGTCTTATATTACTGTTGATGTCCCTGGGTTTATTGCACTACACTACAGTCTTATATTACTGGTGATGTCCCTGGGTTTATTACTCTACGCTGCTGTCTTATATTACTGATGATGTCCCTGGTTTTATTACTTTACGCTCCAGTCACATATTACTGGTGATGTTCCTGGGTTTATTACTCTACGCTGCAGTCTTATATTTCTGGTGATGTTCCTGGGTTTATTACTCTAGGCTCCAGTCTAATATTTCTGGTGATGTCCCTGCGTATATTGCACTACTCTCCAGTCTTATATTACTGGTGATGTCCCTGGGTTTATTGCTCTAGGCTTCAGTCTTATATTACTGGTGATGTCCCTAGGTTTTTTGCTCTAGGCTCCAGTTTAATATTACTGGTGATGTCCCTGGGTTTGTTACTCTACGCTGCAGTCTCATATTACTGGTGATGCCCCTGGGTTTATTGCTCTAGGCTCCAGTCTTATATTACTGGCGATGTCCCTGGGTTTATTACTCTACGCTCCAGTCTTATATTACTGGTGATATCCCTGGGTTTATTGCTGTAGGTTCCAGTCTTATATTTCTGGTGATGTCCCTGCGTTAATTGCTCTAGGCTCCAGTCTTATATTACTGATGATGTCCCTGGGTTTACTGCTCTAGGCTCCAGTCTTATATTACTGGTGATGTCCCTGGGTTATTACTCTAGGCTCCAGTCTTATATTACTGTTGATGTCCCTGCGTTTATAGCACTACGCTCCAGTCTTATATTACTGGTGATGTTCCTGGGTTTATTGCTCTAGGCTCCAGTCTTATATTACTGGTGATGTCCCTGGGTTTATTACTCTACGCTGCAATCTTATATTATTGGATATTTCCCTGAGTTTATTACTCTACGCTGCAGTCTTACATTACTGGTGATGTCCCTGGGTTTATTGCTCTAGGCTCCAGTCTTATATTACTGTTGATGTCCCTGGTTTTATTGCTCTAGACTCCAGTCTTATATTACTGGTGATGTCCCTGGGTTTGTTGCTCTAGGCTCTATTATTATATTTCTGGTGATGTCCATAGCTTGATTGCTTTACTCTCCAGTCTTAAATTACTGGTGATGTCCCTTGGTTTATTGCACTACGCTGCAGTCTTATATTACTGGTGATGTCCATGGGTTTATTACTCTACGCTCCAGTCTTATATTACTGGTGATGTCCCTGGGTTTATTACTTTACGCTCCAGTCTTATATTTCTGTTGATGTCCCTGGGTTTATTGCTCTAGGCTCCAGTCTTATATTACTGGTGAAGTCCGTGCGTTTATAACTCTACGCTCCAGTCTTATATTACTGGTGATGTCCCTGGGTTTATTACTCTACGCTCCAGTCTTATATTACTGGTGATGTCCCTGGGTTTATTACTCTACACTCCAGTCTTATATTACTGGTGAAGTCCGTGGGTGTATAACTCTACGCTCCAGTCTTATATTACTGGTGAAGTCCGTGGGTTTATTAGTCTACGCTCCAGTCTTATATTACTGGTGATGTCCCTGGGTTTATTACTCTACGCTCCAGTCTTATATTACTGGTGAAGTCCGTGGGTTTATAACTCTACGCTCCAGTCTTATATTACTGGTGATGTCCCTGGGTTTATTACTCTACGCTCCAGTCTTATAATCCTGGTGATGTCCCTGGATTTATTACTCTACGCTCCAGTCTTATATTACTGGTGATGTCCCTGGGTTTATTACTCTACGCTCCAGTCTTATATTACTGGTGATGTCCCTGGGTTTATTACTCTACGCTCCAGTCTTATATTACTGGTGATGTCCCTGGGTTTATTACTCTACGCTCCAGTCTTATATTACTGGTGATGTCCCTGGGTTTATTACTCTACGCTCCAGTCTTATGTTACTGGTGATGTCCCTGGGTTTATTACTCTACGCTCCAGTCTTATATTACTGGTGAAGTCCGTGGGTTTATAACTCTACGCTCCAGTCTTATATTACTGGTGATGTCCGTGGGTTTATTACTCTACGCTCCAGTCTTATATTACTGGTGATGTCCCTGGGTTTATTACTCTACGCTCCAGTCTTATATTACTGGTGAAGTCCGTGGATTTATAACTCTACGCTCCAGTCTTATATTACTGGTGATGTCCCTGGGTTTATTACTCTACGCTCCAGTCTTATATTACTGGTGATGTCCGTGGGTTTATTACTCTACGCTCCAGTCTTATATTACTGGTGAAGTCCGTGGGTTTATAACTCTACGCTCCAGTCTTATATTACTGGTGATGTCCCTGGGTTTATTACTCTACGCTCCAGTCTTATATTACTGGTAATGTCCCTGGGTTTATTACTCTACGCTCCAGTCTTATATTACTGGTGATGTCCGTGGGTTTATAACTCTACGCTCCAGTCTTATATTACTGGTGATGTCCCTGGGTTTATTACTCTACGCTCCAGTCTTATATTACTGGTGAAGTCCCTGGGTTTATTACTCTACGCTCCAGTCTTATATTACTGGTGATGTCCCTGGGTTTATTTCTCTACGCTCCAGTCTTATATTACTGGTGAAGTCCGTGGGTTTATAACTCTACGCTCCAGTCTTATATTACTGGTGATGTCCCTGGGTTTATTACTCTACGCTCCAGTCTTATATTACTGGTGATGTCCCTGGGTTTATTTCTCTAGACTCCAGTCTTATATTACTGGTGATTTCCCTGGGTTTATTGCTCTAGGCTCCAGTCTTATATTACTGGTGATGTCCATGGGTTTATTGCTCTAGGCTCCAGTCTTATATTACTGGTGATGTCCATGGGTTTATTGCTCTAGGCTCCAGTCTTATATTACTGGTGATGTCCATGGGTTTATTACTCTACGCTGCAATCTTATATTACTGGTGATTTCCCTGGGTTCATTACACTACGCCGAAGTCTTATACTACTGGTGACGTCCATGGGTTCGTAACACTACGCCGAAGTCTTATATTACTGGTGACGTCCATGGGTTTGTTGCTCTAGGCTCCAGTCTTATATTTCTGATGAAGTCCCTGAGTTCATTACACTACGCTGAAGTCTTATATTACTTGTGACGTACATGGGTTTGTTGCTCTAGGCTCCAGTCTTATATTTCTGGTGATGTCCCTGGGTTTATTGCTTTACGCTCCAGTCTTATATCACTGGTGATGTTCCTGGGTTTATTGCACTACGCCGCAGTCTTATATTTCTGGTGATGTCCTTGGATTTATTGCTCTACGCTCCAGCCTATTATGACTGATGACTTCCCTGGGTTTATTGCTGTACGCTCCAGTCTTATATTACTGATGATGTCCCTGTGTTTATTGCACAACGCTACAGTCTTATATTACTTGTGATGTCCCTGGGTTTATTGCACTACGCTGCAGTATAATGTTCCTTTTAATCAATTTTCTTCGGACTTTATTTGATTTTTGCGTGATTCCACATTCTTTACACATGCATAAAAAAAACAGAAAAAAATAATTTATTCCTATAATATATTTGTTTTATAACATCGAACTAACTGTACATGTGTATCGCATTAACTCCTGTGTTTTCGAAAAAGTCAACATTTCCGTTAGATAGTTTTTAGCTGAAATCTTTCTGACATCGGAATGCTGTAAACAAAGGGACAATTACATCTGATGAATAGACAACGAGTCTACTTAGACTGATTCCGGCACCAATAAAACTGGATATGCCATATATAACCTGAAATGTGTTGGCAATGACGTTGAGCACCATTCAATACTTTTTTTTATCTGATGGCAATATTGAATGGTTGCCATAGTAATGTATTATTTATAAATAAAAATGTATACAGAACATAAAAGATTACCTACCGAGTCCGTGAGACACATTCCGGTTCTTTCGCGCTTAACTAAAAAATGCTGAATAGGAAATGTCCAATTGTAAATAGCATGTATTAATTAAGTGTGCTATATATTAAGTCCAAATGATAAAATTTGTGCTACGTGGATATTTTAAGCAGGCATTGTATTTCAAGATCAATATATGACTTCACAATATATATCATATAACACATCTACGTTACATAAATCATAGGAGAGTGATCAAGTGTTAATGTTTGTAAATGAAGATACATACTTGGCAAATATCCATTTTAACATGATAAAAAATGAAAGGAATGATGTAACGTGCAAAGCATTTTAAACATTATCTTTTAAAATTTAATTTGGGAGGGTTACGTAGGGGTTCACAATACTGTACGTCCCTTTTAATTGCTATAAAACACATGCTCTTTGTGTATTTTTAAACCTGTTGTTTTTGAAAGAAATTTATCAAAATAGTAAAGAAAAATCAAGATCCTTTTAAATAAACCGTTAGTTCAAAGCGCAGATAAAGGAAGTCGCAATGAAAAATAACCGGATTTCTCAGCGTTATCGTCATGCCGAGCATTTTGTCGGTTGTTTGTTTTTATCGTTGAAATTTCTGCTGAATTAATTTCCATTTATTTTTAATCACCATCTTAAATTTTGAACTGTACCATTGTCAACTTCTCCTATCTATAGACATATAGATAATCTATTCGTTTCTCAAACACCCCTATTCCAGACACTTG
The DNA here is from genome assembly GCA_029582155.1 of Panopea generosa. Taxonomy (NCBI): domain Eukaryota; kingdom Metazoa; phylum Mollusca; class Bivalvia; order Adapedonta; family Hiatellidae; genus Panopea; species Panopea generosa. The sequence goes on from CM055902.1 coordinate 66,578,202, forward strand.
GTAGAACCACGTATTTTGATGAATAGATAGCAGATAATTGAGTTAGAAGCAGCATCGATGAGACTGTTATTGGTTTTATATAAGAGGAAGCAGGTAACGTGTATGTTTTATCGGGAATAGTGTGAAAACATCAACAGAGAAACAGATTAAGGTATGCAAGCACTTGTTTTCTCTATTAAATCAGATGTATAATCTGTACATTTAAAAACAACAATTTTAATTTGTATAAAATAAATAATAATACCGTTGTCGACATTTTTTCACGCATTTAGAATTCTTTCATAGTCAATGTTTTTCAGTAATCAGTTTTTAAATTTCAAGGTTAATAAACCACAACATATTTATAAGATCGTAACGTAAAACGTTTACTTTTTCACTTAACAAAATGTAACATTAAGTCAAATATTATAAGTCAGTTTGGCATAGTCGACAAAATAGCAAAAAAATAATTGGATACATTAAACACAGTTGTACGTCATTTTAAAGATTCCGTACTTTTCATGCTCATTTACACACTTTACGTCTCACACAAGAATTAATTTTGTGTAGTGACATGCACTTCTGGAACACTGGATAAATTACCAGTGGTTCTAAAATTGCCGTTTTCCCATAGATAGTCCTCTGTTGGTCCAATTATGCAGAAAAAACATGGGGTTGACCAGTTTTGCATATGCGCAAAGAAATGTGACATGTTATGCATTTTAAACAAAAAAAAAGGTAATTCTTAAGTGAGACCTTTATAAACACGTTATTGCGATTAAAACGTCCGTTTAATGTTGACTAATGATCAAGCTTTTTTAAAGAAACTTTACACTATTTTAAGATAGATTTAAACATTCAGGTTGGTGTTTATAACGTTTTTAATTGACGTTCATAGAACGTATAAAAACACTATTGCTTATAACATTTTCAACCAAATTAAATATTCTTTGTTAACTGTATTAAATACCAACTTTTAAAAGAAAAAAAAATAGAAAACAGATTTATATATGCACTTTATTGTGACTTTTGAATTTGAATGTCATATTAATGTTTAAATTTGTTTATATTTTTAACCAAATAGAGGTTAAATTGTAAGCCAAAGAACAAAAATGGTTTTGTTGTAACCGGAAAATAAATAACGTTCCGCTTAATAAATTTGAAAATATAACAAGTTTTAGCATACAATATAGCATAAGTTTTATCAACGTCTGCGTTTTTAAATTTACTAAATGTATAGGAGAAATTTTAAAAATCTTAAATTTTATGCATATTTTTGATAATATGATTTAAATGTATTTTCATGTAGTTTTACATTAGTTGATATTCAGAGAGCGGATGCAAGGAAACGCAATGTAAATGTTATTTCTCTGTATTTCAAATAAAATGCTGTGAGGCAGCCATAGAAAGTCGCCCCGTGCTCTGACTTAGTGTTGTCAAAATAAATTACAGAATAGTTAATTTTGGATTTAAGCATATTATATAGATTTTCATCACATATAAAACGTATCAATACAGCAATACGTGTGCATGCATAGATAAACAAAACATGAACATTTAGATACATGTTATATAATCGAAAAGGAATATGACAATTAAATGATCATATCATAGTATTTAATTATAATGTTCTTTCTTCTTGAGATGCTTTTATATATATATATTGCTAAATTATTTAAGATTCTAACTTTATTACAGATCAACAACTGGGTGAATTTAAAGCACTTGGATTATTATAATTATATTATCTATACTAAAAATTGTTTCCTTAAGTTTTGAATAATGACCGCATATTATGACAAGGCTAAGTGATATGTTTCAATCCAAATTAAACAAGTCTGTATTCTATATAAACTATTTCATAATGCGTTTATAATTTCACCGTGGTGCAGTTTTTCATACTTTGTTTTTTAATTAGATCATTATTTTAGTACTCTTTTAGACTATGACATATAACTAAGTTGTGGATATACCAAAGTCAAGATTAACAGCAACTGCCCAATTGTAAATATTGCTTTACTCTGTAACGGTGAGCTTGACAACGTGATATAATTGATTTAATACTCTCTTCATTTTTTTTATAGAATGACATGGTATATGTGTTATTATTATGTAAAAATGCGATTGTTATATGTTTATATTATAATGAGACTTTTATAAAAGATATGCTGTGATACATAACCATAACAGAGATTAACAGCGACTGCCCAATTGTAAATATTGTTTTACTCTGTAATAGTGATCTAGACAATATATGTGTGGTATAATTGATTTAAATGTCTCTTACAATTCTTATATAATGGCATGGTATATATGTTATTATTTTGTTAAAATCTAATTATTATACTATAATGTTGCTTTAATTATATATTATAGTAGTTGAAGTATCAAGTATATTCTACATTTATTTTTCAGGCATCAGGCTTTACCAGGCAAAAAATAATATCCGGAAAGATTGTTCATGTAGTGTTCTTTAGTTTGGAGATCGCGTCCAGGTAGAATCCATCACGAAACTCTACTACAGTTCTTTCTCATGCTGGTAAAAATAGAAAAAGTAAAGTTTGTTAAAACAACATAAATATAGACAGCCAAATAAACTTTCTAAAATATATTATTTTGGCGAACATATTTATTTACCAAGAGTTTTTCTAATATAACATGACCCTTTGATCGTTAGATATTATTTCAAATAAATCAAAATAGTATATAAAGATAGTAACATAAATATATCCCATGGACCGTTTTTATCTCGGGTATACATGTTTTTGAATTATACTAATTATTATATATATTCAATTTGTTTTGAATCTTCGTCCAAACTGTGCTCAATGGAATCGTGTTGCCGATCGGAGGTAGACAGACATTTGGCCTTACATCGTGGAAAATTCCAGACAAGGGCAAACCAAATATTGATAGTGTTATATTTGTTCTTATTAAGAACACGTGTTTCATGTGTTGGTAGATCTGTTCATGATCTTCATACAACATTGCTGTATAATCACAATAGAAATGTTGTTCCACAGATAAACGCAAGTACACCTATAAGGGTTACAGTTCGTTTGATGTTGTTTAGAATTGTTGACTTGAATGAAAAAGATGAAATATTGTCCACAAAAGCATGCCTGTCAAGCACATGGTCTGATGAACACCTAATTTGGGATCCTAAACATTATGAGAACGTTACAAAAGTATACATGAAGCAAAAACAAGTGTGGTTGCCGGATTTACTCATTTACAATTCAATACACAATAACATGGACTTGGGAGATGATAATTTAAATGTTTTAATAGACAGTAAGGGACGCGTGACCTGGGAACCAATGTTGACACTTGACACGATTTGTGAGGTCAATACAAGATATTTTCCCTTTGATGTTCAAAACTGTTCTTTAAAAGTTCTCACCTGGATGCATTCTACTGATGCTGTGGAACTCGTTCTTGACGAAAAGTCAATACAATTGAATTACTACTCGCCCAATGGCCAGTGGGAACTAACAAATACCTCTGTCGTGCATTCTATCAACAAAGAATATTTCATTTCAATACTAGAATTCCGTATCTGGCTAAGACGTCGCAGTGAATATGTTATTATATCTGTTGTGGTCCCAGTTATCTTGATTTCGATTATAAACTGTTTTATTTACCTGTTACCACCACAGTCTGGAGAAAGAGCCAGTTTCAGTATAACGTTATTTTTGGCCAACATGGTTCTCATGACATATGTAACGGACAACTTGCCCAAAAATTCTCGAACCATGTCCATATATGTGTTATATATCACGATGATGCTAGGACTAGCCTTTCTTACAGTTTTCATATCTCTCGTTAGTATTCTGTTAAATCAGAAATCTGACGACGAAAAGTTGTCTGATGATATTGCCATAGATGCAAATGGAGAAAGTTATTCAAATACTAGTAATAGCAGAGAATCAAAGCACGTGCAAGGACAAAGTTGCTCACTTATATGGAAGACGATATCGACAATGGACTTAGTACTGTTCACCAGTGTGTCTGTCATCACAGCTATAATAACTATCTCTGTCATGTGCTTGCTGGTTCATGGGCAATACTAAGACTTTCGACCTAGAGTGATCCAATACATACGGTTTATATATATATGTGTGTTGAACTTTTAACATATATTTGTATATATTGCAATCAAACGGTCAATTAATGTATGTTTTTACAAATTAATATTACAAAAATATATCATGTACACATGTTGTCATGTCAATAAATATATGTTTTAGGTTACCTACAGGCACATAATAATATTACAACAATATAGTCTACATGTACCCAGTACACATGTTGTTATGTCAACAAATGTATCTACAGACAAACAACAATATTTCAACAGTATGTTCTACATGTACACGTGTTTTCACGTTAACAAATGCATGCAATTGTATTTATCTAAACACATACATATACCTGTATGTTCTACATATACTACTGACAAATGTCTTCTGATATATTGTCACCATTGAAAACATAAAATGCTTCCGTTGGGTAGCTGCATAATGGCGGTTATGAATAATTCTTGTTTCATCTTCTTTAAAAATGCATTTTTCTTATTTTATTGCTCATTTTTTCCACTTGAATGGCATTATTGATGTATTTCGAACGTTTTGAAAGTATTGTCATGTTTGAATTGTGAATTTAGAAAAAAATGATTCATGGAATTTGGAGTATGAAGACATGATTTTTGCCAACAGTGTAATCATATTTTGGTAGTACAGATGCTGGCACACACTAAACATGTTAGTTTCATTTCTTTCATTTGGGTCTCTCCATGAATGACAAGCATGGGCGACTTTTTTTAATAACTATTTTATAAAGAACAAAACTATACGGTGGGGTTAACCTTCAGATCTTCAAATATAAGCACATTAGCCACAGACAATCGTTGATATAACAAGAATACTGTGTACGTATAATATACTGTCAACTAATACATGCACTTTACGCTTACCATAGAAAACATGTTAATATTACAAAATTATGCTCTGCATATAATATGTACAAGCAAATGTATACATCTTATGTTAGCTACAGACAAATACTAATATCATTACAATAGTTACAAAATGTCGCATGATATCATGTCAAACTTTTGCTAGTATTCTAATAACATGTTCAAAATAAAAGTGTTTTCTCTTTTACATAGAAATGTTAATATATATATCGGTGGGTTCTACATATACAACATATCATTGTTTTTATTTCAACAGATGTATGTAAGTTACGATTCCTACATACAAATAATATAACAACATACATTTGTACAAATACTATGTACAAATGCATGTTCTTTCCCCACCATCACATCACAAATACAGTTAACCACGTACAATGGCGATACCGTGCATATGATTTCCACTCACACGGAACATCGACACGAAACTCTACTATTGTGGAAACCAAGCCTTGTTGTTTTGTGCTCCCAACCTCGCACTATTGCCAACATCACATCACAAATACAGTTAACCACGTACAATGGCGATACTGTGTATATGATATCCACTCACACGGAACATCGACTTGAAACTCTACTATTGTGGAAACCAAGTCTTGTTTTTTGTGCACCCAACCTCGCACTATTGCCAACATCACATCACAAATACAGTTAACCACGTACAATGGCGATACTGTGTATATGATTTCCACTCACACGGAACATCGACTTGAAACTCTACTATTGTGGAAACCAAGTCTTGTTTTTTGTGCACCCAACCTCGCACTATTGCCAACATCACACCCCCCCCCCCCCCCGACATCACATCACAAATACAATTAACTACATACAAAAGTGATACTGTGTATATGATTTGCATTGACTTGGAAATATACCCCTGTGTTGCTTAAGTCTTTTTTTTTTTGGTCACTCGACCTCATTCTTTCCATCCTTAAACGAAACATTGTTAACACAAGTGGTGAAAATGTAAAGCACGACTTAAAAAATATGGTGTATAGCATTTAACATGTTGACCTATTCAAACATATGTTTAAACAAACTTAAGCTTCTCTTTACTAACTGTCTTATTATTAAAGCTTATGTTATGTATTTATTATCAAGTATCTGTGTATGATATTGTAGCAGTGCTTTAAGTTTAATAAAGTATACTACTTTTGTTGTTGCTGCTGTTTTTGTTGTGGATCAGATGGATTTTGGCAGTGACCTGCATAATACGAATTAACCTCAACATTTGGCGTTTTTTTTTAGACAAAGTTATACAATAACCTTGGATGATTAATTATATTTTATTGACGTATAAACAGATATTACAATATATATATTATGTATATAGATCAAATACAATTTTAGGCATAAGGGTTCGGCCACATGTTCTCTCAAGTTATCCCAACATTAGGTACAGCCATTCTATATCTTGGGTATCGCTAACCGTTTGATCATGGAGTATTCTACGCACAAAGCATAACAGTGGAATTAATTTTGTATAACCTACCATGCGAGCTTCTATCATATAGATGATATCGAAAATGAGATAAATACATTATCTGCCACAGATAATTCATAAGGTTTTATTATTTTTGCTTGTTGAGTTGGATCATATAATTTATTTTCAAGTGTGTCAGGCCTTATCACCATTGTATAACGATATGAAGAATCACTGAAATACATGTAAAATACAATCGTAGATCTTAAATACAAATTCCTGGTTGTTGTGGCACACGTGCCTTTATCGTAAACTCAATTTATATGTTAAACTGTATAGCATTTTAAGTATTAGCATAGGCATTCACGATTCACTCAGGTAAAAATTATGAGAACTATGGTGCATACATGAATCTTCAATGTGACAGCGCTGTAATACGGATTCATGGTAAACAACTTACGAAACATTGAGACGATACTGCTGACTGTCAGAAATATGTATAAGGCTTATATTTTGTTAGTAAGCTAATTTCTTATTGGCTGAAACAATTAAAATGGCAAACGGTTAAAAAATAAATGTGCATTCCGTATTCTTTTGTCATTAAGTATGTTGACAGTGACATTTGACTTGTACGGATATAACATAATAAGTTCATCCTAGGTGAAATTATGTGCAATAATGTCGTCTTCTTTTGTATGAATGTATAAATAACACACAATAAGTTCGCCTGTATCTGAAATAGCGTGTATCTTAGACAAGTGCATTATAAACGTAAATGTATTGTCATATTTCATGGACAGATACAATGTTTTATCGTATATCCCGCAGATTTATAGGGGTATGTTCCTTGCGCGTTTGCAGAACATTGCATTTATGCCAGAAAACATCTCAAACGTTGTGAGCGTATGGGATCTCTTTGATATTGGCATTTGAGATATTTGATATTCGAAAAACATAACCCCAGCAACAGCAACAGCATAAACACAAACATAAAACAGTCATATGTTTTCCTTCCAATCTGTGAAAAACCGCATTTATCATTACACAAATAGGTAGGGAATGTTTTGTACACCCCCCCCCCCCCCTCCCCCCCTTATACTCTTAACCATTCGAAAAGCTTCTGCTTTTTTGATGTGGTTCCAACTAATGATTCATGGCGTGTTTTGTGTCTGTATATCATTACACTCTTCTCGTATTTTGCTCAGTCTGTGTAGTGCGATATATTTAAATACAACTTGCATAAAAGACATTAATAACACCAATGATTCATCTGTACATAGTGACGGCAATCGGTCGGTAATGGTCTTTGTTTCATCGAATATAAAGAAAAATATCTGTTAAAATGCTACCTGCAGCTGTCACTGTTCTTCCGAATTTTTTACATCACTCCATACTATTAGGTCACGTAACGTGTGTTGGCAACCGTTGGAATAGTGTATCGTGAACAACGAGCTAATGGCATGCATGTTGAAAAGAATTCAGATCACTAACGGACTGAAAAATCTTGATTCCGGAAATGGTTTCATGGGGAGCCGAACTCTTGTTGTTGTAAAATTAAAATATAAGGCTACTCGAATAGTAATGAGTGAACGTTTAATTTTTTTTTAAATGCGTTGGTAATCTTATTTTGCAGCATACCGTTATCCTATCTAGTAAGAAGTAGTCTGGTACATTGATCCACTCATTAAGTAATAGTCTTGATCCTCTGTGACGATTGCTTTTTTTAAGACAGATGTCTTGGCACTCATCCTATATGATGTACTAACGTTTTTATATAATTCTGGCCTGATGCGAGAACTAGTAGGTCAGCCTTGAAATACACTATAACTGAATCATGAGAGTCGTGGGTTTGAATGCCTCAGGTACGGGCCAAGTAGCAATGGAAGAATTTATTAATGATAAAATCGTGAATAAAATTGTTGACTTTCACAGCCCAATAAAACGTAAAAAACTTAAAACCTTCGCAACAACAGAGATCACAAAAACGCTTATAAGCACTCAGAACAAAATCACTCAGATTCAAGCAGAACGAAACATCTTCGGGCAACTGGTGCTTCTGTCTGTGCAGCATGACATCGATCTTAAGTTAACACTATCCTTTCCTCTTGGCCCAGTTCCTTGGTCCTTAGCGACAGCTGACGGAATGCCTGTGAAAACTGACAAGGCGAAATCGATGCATTTGCTCGAATCAGCCATCGAACCAACAACAACCCACCCACGAGAGGATGTTGTACATGTGTTTGATGGAAATGTGACACTGCAAAGCCTACCTTCAGTGCCTGATACATTCGAAGAGTTGGCTGAGACTGTCTTCAATCTGCTTCCAAAACATGGTCGGGTTGATTTTGTCACCGATATTTATTACCCCACATCAATCAAATCATTTGAGAATGGGGATCTACCCCAACTTTCTTGTTATCTGGTCCAAAAACAAGAACTCATAAGGACTGGAAGGTTTTTATGGCCAACGATGACAACAAAACACAACTGCTACGTCTGCTCTTCGACGAATGGAAAACTGAAAAATATGCCAAAAAGCTTCAAGGTCGACATATCTACTAAGTCTTTGGAGAAATGTGTAGCAGTCTCTCTTGTCATGACGGTGCCACGGTTGAAGTGCATCCCGAAGAAGCTTTGTTCTCATCTCAAGAAGAGGCAGACACTCGAATCATACTTCACTGTCTACACATTAGAGATAAAGAGCCTGCAACAGTCAAGGTCATAGTAAGATCTCTAGATACAGATGTCTTGGTGTTGCTTACAAAGTACTCCAGAGAAATAAGCAGGACTGTTTTATTTGATACTGGTGTAGGAAACAAGCGACGACTTCTTAATGTTAATGAGATTGCTGAAAACAAAGGAGAAGACATCTGTTCAATACTACCAGCAATTCACAGTTTCACGGGGTGTGACACAACGAGTGCGTTCGTAAGAAGAGGGAAAACAGCTCCCCTAAAAATCGTAGAAAAGTACCCCGAATATATTTCTACACTGTCTAAACTAGGTGAAAAACATGAACGCACTGATGAATTGCTTGAGGGCATTGAAAAGTATGTCTGCTGTATGTATGGTAAACAAAAGTATACACATGTAAACAAATTAAGATTTGACACGTTCTGCAAAAAGAACCAGGGACGAGGCAATATTCTAGACTCGTATAACAGTATCGACATGAGTTTACTCCCTCCATGTACAGCATCCCTTGAAATGCACATTCGTCGGGTTAATTATCAGGTATACATCTGGCTTCACTCCCATGAGAACTATCCACAACTTCCAGATATAGAAAGTAGTGGTTGGAAAATAGGCACCAATGGCATAGAATACGACTGGACAAGTGGTAACATTGTTCCACAAGAACATATCGTGCACTAATCAAGACGACAGTAAATCCAGTGACTCTGAGTCTGAAGAAAACGACGAAGTAGAACTTGATAATATGATTGACATTGTCTTTGAAGATGACTTGGATACTGACTAGAGTAATATGTCGATGTGTTTTGTATGGAACATCTGGTACAACGTTGCATGTATTATGTCATGTAAAGTACACAAAATTTAAAGAGTGTCAATATGATCATGATTTAATAAAACAACTAAACAGCTTCTTTCTTCCTTAATTTTCACATATTGGTAAATTTTATTTGAATACTGATACTTATCTCCTTAATATAGATTCATTTCTTAATCAAGGCAACGTAAATCACAGTTATCTGCATGCAGCAGTAAGTCTGTTTTATATGTAATTGTGTTTGAATGATTTTGTATTAAACCATCAATGCATGTAATATCTTGATGAGCGGTGTATTTTCTAGTCAATATATGAAGTCATTTTATTTGAATTTTATGCAACGTTCTTTACTGTAGAATTATCATTTCATCATGTAATTTGCAAAAGTAAAGTGTGTTGTTCATTTTCTATCACGTTAAAAATGGCATTATTAATGAGCAAAATATTCAGTCAATGTATCTAGTCTTGTTTACATTAAAATTGGGTGTAACGTAATTTGGGCTTAAAGTAACGTATTATATATACACATTCGTCCCAATATGTAAATTGTTTTCATTAATTATGTGTGTGGTTTGATTTGTTTTCATAAGCTATGTTTTATGTAAAATAAATATTGTTAATTGACCACAAATACTCAGTGTGTGTTTTTTGTTTAATAAAAATGACATGTTACATAGTTTTCTGTTGTTGTAACGTTATATACATGTTATATACATGTGAAACTTGAATAGAGTTGATGGCATTTTCATCAGTATTGTAGGTTCATTTGTTATTAAAAGTTTGTCCGTAATAAATGACATATCCTTTTAATGCTTGTTGTTCAACAAAATTAATAACAATTATAGCAGTAACGTAAACTACAGCATTCTAAGTCCTGAAAAAAATAAATAATTTCTATCTGAAAACAATTACTTTTATTGTATACATCCTGTACATTTGAAATAAGACAGTTTTCTGCATTTACTGTTTATTTTAATGACGTTTTTTTAAAAGTAAAAAGTATAATTTTTAAAAAAAAATTTTAGGTAACACATTTTAAAATGCTGTAATTTACAAATGCCCCAACGGCCAGTACGTAAACATGTCTTAAAATTGTTGTCATATAATAGACTTTCAAAAAATTATAGTCAACAAAATTCCCCCTGGGCAACAACCATTTCCAGATTAGGCTCTATATGGTATCCTTGTTCTACTATAAAAATAGACCGGAACAAAAATTCTTAAAAACTCACACTATAGTTGTATGCAGGAAAAAATATCTTCCATGGGGTTTTTAATTCATGTTATGGGCGGTTTGGAGGCCAAAACATTTTTCCTTCGGGACGGAATTTTTCATCCATACCTATACTTTTATTTTTTGAAGAGCAAATAGTAATACTTCATGCAGTTTTTTGAGTCTTCTGTGAATGGTCATCTTTTGCTTGGCTCTTATACTCACTGTACAAAGATATTTTGGTACCGGTATTGGCTTGATCGGCAGTCTGGTTACCTTTGTGAGAAAAGCACCCGGCTAGGTAGGGCTGCAAGTGTGAATCCTGTATCGGATGGCACTGCCCCTCCCTCTCCACCCTATAGGTGCATTGATGTGGATTGTAGCTCATGTAGGAGCGGAGTAGCTCCTGACGAAAATTGAGAGAAGTATTTATTCCAGTTTGGGGTCATTCATGGGCAAAGTTAGGTCAGTGGCTAGACACACTGCTTGTTTAGTCGGGTTGCGGGTTCGAATTCGATGTGTGAGGTATTGTACCACTTTAATTTATCTCTCATTTATTCAATTAAATTTAACTCGATTGCGGCGTACATACTTTAAATGATCGCTCTTGCGTTAACTGCTTTTTGAGGTAGCTGTCGACAGTATTGCTTTTGAGAAACTATGAACTTTTGTGTGACCAGTAACTACTCTGTACAACTATGTTACTCAGATTGAGACTATGCATATCGTATCTAAAATATCTGACATTGGTTATTCAAGCTCAGCAATTAAACACACTTTCCCATTAAACTCGTGTTATGAATGTCTGAAATTTCATCTGTCATCATTTGTTCAAAACCTGTGTCAACATAACATCACGGCTTGGCCGTGTCAATGTAAACATAACATCACGGCTTGGCCGTGTCCATGTAAACATAAAATAATCCTATATTCCTTCAACATGTTGACATATATTGTATAAATGTTTCAAGTCTCTTATTCTCTTAAACGAAAAATCATGAATAATCATAACAAACAGAGTTCACATGATAGCAAATTAGGGTCTATATTTTTCGAAAACGATGTAAAATATTGCGAAACAAATACCTGGATTTGAACTCATAATTCCTTTAAGTTGATGCAATGAAAAACTTACTAGTTAAATGTAAACTATGGAATAAGATATAAACTTGCAAAACGTTAATTAAATTATGAACATCGAATGGGTATTTAGGTTCGAAAATACGTATATTTCGAATAACATCTTTCGCTTAAATCATAATAGGTTGTTTTGAAAGTATCAAATATTGAAAATGAAGTATATCGAATGATTTTGGCAGGAATTCGTGCTTATCCTTTGAATATCGTTTGAGAATCAAGGTTTTAAAACAGACACATTAGACAGAAATAACGCACTTATTGCTAATATGGATCGATTTTAAATGTGATTTCAAATGTGTAATTGCGCGTAATATTTCGTTTAAAGTAGCAATCAGAAGTATAGAATTGATTGAACAAAACATACATATATCAATACATACCTTTAAAAATACCATATATATAAGCGTTATTGTACACTCATAAAGCACCATTGAACATGTATTTTCCGTAGTGTGTGTGAATCTAACGTGACACCGGTCTATAACTTATACAAGCAAGAAAAGAGTTTAACACAACTATGTACAAATATTCACCGAGAATGTCGGTGTTCAAAATGCATTTTATTTTACATTATATTTTTTCAATCTGAAATGGCAATCATAATTCCATTAAACATAAACTTCTTTTGTGACTCATTATTCTTGTAAGAATTAAATTTGAGATTTTTTACTATTATTTGGAAATACCGAAACATGTCTACTCTCTTTTAGTTACCATTTAGGTCACGGTAATACAGGGATATGATCTTAATAGCACTCATTAATGTCAATATCTATCACATATTGACTCATATTACCAAAAGAAAGATTATAATTGACACATGTGAACTTAGATACCCCACCTGACGAAAAAAATATGAGGATTGGGGTCAAAGGTGGGACAATTGCAACTAGAAAGTGTAATAAAATAGAATTTACGTATATAACCAAAAAAAGATGTAGCATTCAAAGGATGAAAATACTACAGTAGCACGAACACAATATTAAAATGAGTTTCTCTTCCCCCGTTAATGTATCGTAAGACGAAACAATATAAATAAAAATACTCAAGTCCGACTATTATTTTTAAAAAATTCGACAGCATGCACGTGTGTATATCGTAATAGAAATATTCCGGTAAATATATATAAAATGAAACAAGTGATGCAGCACGCAGATGTACTGGACGACCTTGTGGAAGCCGAATCAGTAAACAACAGTAGTTAGTGATACGGAAAGCAAGAGATCAGGACAGTTATCCAACGCCTCTGTCCGTTTATGTCTTAACGAGGAATTTGCCGTCATAGTGTCCCAATTCTTTCCTGACGACGCACAGTTATATAAGGAATTTGCCGTCATAGTGTCCCAATTATTTCCTGACCACGCAGTTATATGAGGAATTTGCCATCATAGTGTCCCAATTCTTTCCTGACGACGCACAGTTATATGAGGAATTTGCCATCATAGTGTCCCAATTCATTCATGACGACGCACAGTTATATGAGGAATTTGCCGTCATAGTGTCCCGAATATTTCCTGACGACGCACAGTTATATGAGGAATTTGCCGTCATAGTGTCCAAATTCTTTCCTGACGACGCACAGTTATATGAGGAATTTGCCGTCATAGTGTCTCAATTCATTCCTGACGACGCACAGTTATATGAGGAATTTGCCGTCATAGTGTCCCGAATATTTCCTGACGACGCACAGTTATATGAGGAATTTGCCGTCATAGTGTCCCGAATATTTCCTGACGACGCGCAGTACTAAAGGAGAGCGTTGCAACTAAATATACATTATGTTGCAGAATCAAATCTTTTGGTGATGTCTTGTATTCAATTGACCATTTATTATGCTAGTAAAATTAGGATTGATTACATCAGTTTGTGTATTTTTGTAAAAGGCCAAGCTTAAAAGTCCGTTCAAAACAATATAAAAACATGTCTGTTACAACTGGTGTACTATTGGGATCCAAAGGAATATCGACAAATTGTTTCTAATTAAACAAATTATGATTCAACTCTCTCTCTCTTGGCCTGTTCACATAAAATATCTCAATTTAGCATTGTAAAGGATCCGCGGTCGGGATTGCAAGTTCAGGCATGCAGTGTATTCTCTGGCAAACGGTTTGTTAATTAGCCATGTAAGTTTCTGTTTAATTAAAACGTAATTCACCAAAAACTTTGTCCGATTAAAACATGCATCTATTGCGATTTTAAAATATCCCATTCAAATCAAACCTGCATCATTTTTACTTTAACCATGGCTGTTTAGTTCAAACAATATGTATTCAATCACCTTTAACATGTATAAATACAGATGAACACATAAGAAATTATATAAAAGGAATATAAGACTGGAGCGTAGAGCCATAAATCCAGGAATGTCACTAGTGATATAAGACTGAAGCGCAGAACTATAAACCCAGGGCTATCATCAGTGATATAATACATAAGTGTATAGCAATAAACCCAAGATTATCAAAAGTGATATTAAACTGTCCCGTAGAGCAATAAACCAGGGGCATCACCAGTGACATAAGACTGAAGCGCAGAACAATAAACCCTAGTACATCACCAGTAACATAAGACTGGGGCGTAGAGCCATAAACACAGGAATCTCGCCAGTGATATAAGACTGGAGCATACAGCAATAAACCCAAGGACATCAAAAGTGTTTTAAAACTGAAGCGCAGAACACTTGACACAGTGATTTCACCAGTGATATCAGACTGAAGCGCAGAACAATAAACATATGGACATCACCAGTGATTTAAGACTTGAGCGTAAAGCAATAAACCCAGGGACATCACCAGTGATATAAGACTGGAGCGCAGAACAATAGACCCAGGGATATCACCAGTGATATAAGACTGGAGCGCAGAACAATAAATATATGGACATCACCAGTGATATAAGACTTGAGCGTAAAGCAATAAACCTAGGGACATCACCAGTGATATAAGACTGGAGCCTAGAGCAATAAACACAAGGATGTCACCAGTGATATAAGACTGGAGCCTAGAGCAATACACCCATGGATGTCACCAGTGATATAAGACTGGAGCCTAGAGCAATACACCCATGGATATCACCAGTGATATAAGACTGGAGTCTAGAGCAATACACCCAGGGATATCACCAGTGATATAAGACTGGAGTTTAGAGCAATACACCCTGGGATATCACCAGTGATATGAAACTTAAGCGTAAAGCAATAAACCCAGGGACATCACCAGTGATAAAAGACTGGAATCTAGAGCAATAAACACAAGGATGTCACCAGTGATATAAGACTTGAGCCTAGAGCAATACACCCATGGATATCACCAGTGATAAACGACTGGAGTCTAGAGCAATACACCCAGGGATATCACCAGTGATATAAGACTTAAGCGTCAAGCAATAAACCCAGGGACATCACCAGTGATATAAGACTTAAGCGTAAAGCAATAAACCCAGGGACATCACCAGTGATATAAGACTGGAGCCTAGAGCAATAAACACAAGGATGTCACCAGTGATATAAGACTGGAGCCTAGAGCAATACACCCATGGATATCACCAGTGATATAAGACTGGAGTCTAGAGCAATACACCCAGGGATATCACCATTGATATAAGACTTAAGCGTAAAGCAATATACCCAGGGACATCACCAGTGATTAAAGACTTGAGCGTAAAGCAATAAACCAAGGGACATCACCAGTGATTTAAGACTGGAGCGTACAGCAATAAACCCAAGGATATCACGATTGATATAAGATTGGAGCGTAGAGCAATATACCAAGGGACATCACAAGTGGTATACAACTGGAGCGTAGAGCAATAAACCAAGGGACGTCACCAGTAGTATAAGACTGGAGCGTAGAGCAATATACCAAGGGACATCACAAGTGGTATACAACTGGAGCGTAGAGCAATATACCAAGGGACGTCACCAGTAGTATAAGACTGGAGCGTAGAGCAATAAACCAAGGGACGTCACCAGTAGTATAAAACTGGAGTCTAGAGCAATATACCAAGGGACGTCACCAGTGATATAAGACTGGAGCGTAGAGCAATAAACCAAGGGACGTCACCAGTGATATAAGACTGGAGCGTAGAGCAATATACCAAGGGACGTCACCAGTAGTATAAGACTGGAGCGTAGAGCAATAAACCAAGGGACGTCACCAGTGATATAAGATTGGAGCGTAGAGCAATAAACCAAGGGACGTCACCAGTAGTATAAGACTGGAGTCTAGAGCAATAAACCAAAGGACGTCACCAGTGATATAAGATTGGAGCGTAGAGCAATAAACCAAGGGACGTCACCAGTAGTATAAAACTGGAGTCTAGAGCAATATACCAAGGGACGTCACCAGTGATATAAGACTGGAGCGTAGAGCAATAAACCAAGGGACGTCACCAGTGATATAAGATTGGAGCGTAGAGCAATAAACCAAGGGACGTCACCAGTAATATAAGACTGGAGTCTAGAGCACTAAACCAAGGGACGTCACCAGTGATATAAGACTGGAGCGTAAAGCAATATACCAAGGGACGTCACCAGTAGTATAAGACTGGAGCCTAGAGCAATAAACCAAGGGACGTCACCAGTGATATAAGATTGGAGCGTAGAGCAATAAACCAAGGGACGTCACCAGTAATATAAGACTGGAGTCTAGAGCAATAAACCAAGGGACGTCACCAGTGATATAAGACTGGAGCGTAGAGCAATAAACCAAGGGACGTCACCAGTGATATAAGATTGGAGCGTAGAGCAATAAACCAAGGGACGTCACCAGTAATATAAGACTGGAGTCTAGAGTAATAAACCAAGGGACGTCACCAGTGATATAAGATTGGAGCGTAGAGCAATAAACCAAGGCACGTCACCAGTAGTATAAGACTGGAGTCTAGAGCAATATACCAAGGGACGTCACCAGTGATATGACTGGAGTGTAGAGCAATATACCAAGGGACGTCACCAGTGATATAAGACTGGAGCGTAGAGCAATATACCAAGGGACGTCACCAGTAGTATAAGACTGGAGCGTAGAGCAATAAACCAAGGGACGTCACCAGTGATATAAGATTGGATCGTAGAGCAATACACCAAGGGACGTCACCAGTAGTATAAGACTGGAGCCTAGAGCAATAAACCAAGGGACGTCACCAGTGATATAAGATTGGAGCGTAGAGCAATAAACCAAGGGACGTAACCAGTGGTATAAGACTGGAGTCTAGAGCAATAAACCAAGGGACGTCACCAGTGATATAAGATTGGAGCGTAGAGCAATAAACCAAGGGACGTCACCAGTAGTATAAGACTGGAGTCTAGAGCAATATACCAAGGGACGTCACCAGTGATATAAAACTTGAACGTAGAGCAATAAACCAAGGGACGTCACCAGTGATATTAGATTGGAGCGCAGAGCAATATACCAAGAGACGTCACCAGTAGTATAAGACTGGAGCGTAGAGCAATAAACCAAGGGACATCACAAGTGGTATAAAACTGGAGCGTAGAGCAATAAACCAAGGGACATCACAAGTGGTATAAAACTGCTATATGATATCGTATGTAACTCTACATTGAAATAGATAATTGGATTTTTCTGAAAATGTAGCCTCAAGATAAATAACTACACTATTTAGATATTTACATAAGTGGCCAACTATTACTTCCCTTGATCAGTTAGAACTTATTGTAAAATCTGAATCCCATGGCAACATGAAACGGCTTCATCAATTTAATTTTAAATCATTTTGTAATATTATCACTTTTTATCTAATCACTAAATATCATCTTCTTGAGTTGTAAAGAAATTTGCATATAATGCGCGGTCATATAAACAAAATGAACGGCTATGATTGACTTGAACAGTTGATGTATTTGGCGAAATTATTGTGGGACAAAAATTATGCTTCATAAATGATATATATATATATATATATATAACCTGTGTAAGTGCTGTCACCCCTATTAAGCTGTAATTTGTCTTAAGCAGTCACATTTCCTATTTCCCTTTTCTATACTTTCAGAGGAAATTAACCTGTTTTAAACACCAAAAGGTCTTAAAATGCCACTTTTGCTCCTTCCCTTGACTGACTGCTTAAGACAGGGTTGACTGTATTCAAATTTCTGCAGCACTTTGGAACAGCGTGGACCAAAATAAAAAGTCGGCTACAAACAGAAGATACTGAACCTTTATTAATTTGAATGTAGTTATTATACAGGAGAATAGATCATCGTTTGCATGTTTTTAACTTGATTTTTGATATATTGTTATTTGTTAGTGATGATATTTCACTAGATGATATTAAGAACATTATAGATGATGTTAAGTATTAAGTATTAAATGAAAGTATGAATTGTAGGTTTTTAATTGTTTTGTATTAGGTATTAAATAAAAATATTAATTATTAATTGTTAATTCTAAAGTTTTTGTAGTAATTATTAAAATAAAAGTGTTCAGTAATAAATACAAATAGATGAGACATTAAGTATTGAATGCTACTTGTAGGGTATTCAGTAGTAACTTGGAGGTACTTAACTCCAAATATACATCAATGTCTTCCGTATATACGAATATGTTGTATCCATCATTAACTAACATACACGTTTTGTGCGTACGTTTTTATCTGACACTCATTTACCTTCGCAAGTATGTTCAGGCGTTAAAATGCCTTCTCTGTGCAGCTATTCGTAAATGCGACATGATGCCGATTCAATTGTATATTGATATCGGGTTATCAACAGTTACATATCTTTACGTTTGGAAACCGAAAAGTATTGATACGGATTTACACGAAATATTGATGAGTGCCAGGTAAGCACTAACAGACAATATATCGATAGTCGTTATATAAGTTTCATTGTAGCGATATTTTCTCGTATATTAGTAAAGTAAAAATAGTCATGAATCCTACAAAATGCATTTCTTAATAACAGTACGTGTGTTCTCCTGTCTGTGCGCGTGTGTGTGATCGTGTGTTTATAACGCTTTATATGTTTACCTATTTTATTATGATAAGGAACGATGCATAGTTTAAATAAATAACACTTCTTTTTCATCGTATATCTTCGTATCACGTTATTTGCTCATCAACTGGTCATGGAACATTCCGTGCATCAACATTTGTACAATACATGACTGTATAAATGACCATGCGAACTGATATGATCAGATAATTGCATTTCTCCGCTTCAATGTATACGTTATGTTACAGTGTTCTTCAATCTCGTCTTGTCAGGTAATTTGGAGAATATCTGTATGCAAGATTGTGAGATACAATATAATATAATATATTTTGTTTTAAGGATGGCTAAACATAATCCCCGAGTTTTTATTAAAAGAAAAATCGAAAAATTGTTAATGCATTTAAATGTTACACATATAAAAATAACTATACTCGTAGCCGTAAAAACATTAAAAAAGCGGACTAAATTGCAACAGAAAATTGTTTCTGAATTTTACCATACAAAAAGGTATTTATTCTTAAAAAAGGATTTTGAAATAAAACTCTTAATAAAAACTTAATCAATAAAATAACCACCAGTTTAATTTTAATTGATAATCTGGGCATGTTTCAACACACTATTAGCATGGTGTTTCCGCATTAACCGCATCTTTAAACAAAGTTCAAATTTATTTGGGGAAAAAATAGCATAACCCAAACCACTTTTTCGTGTTTTCATAATTTTAATAAAACCTTTCTTTCAGCTAGTTTTTTTTTTCTTTCTTCACAATTTTCATTAGATTTACCATTACATAACAATTTGAAACATTTTTTATATGTCCGGAGCATCGGGGGATCCTGTTAACAAGGAGAATATTACAAAGTGTACAATATCTCATTGAACTTAAGCTTTAAGCAGTGGTTCAACTGCCAATAAAATCTCCGTTGTATATTTTTACTTAAAGAGTATTGATTTCTCTACATAATCATTTTATTTATTAAAATGTGTGTCGATGTACCGTGCCGTAAAACACCATTAATTCAGTCAGTCATGTATTCGTTCATCCATGTATGTTTTTGTCGTTGTACAATATATGTCTGCGATCGCTCTGTATTTACATAAATAAACCGGGAAACAATTAACTCATTTTCATCGGTGACAACTATACATTGCTACAGAGTTGAAACAACTTACACCCCAACATTTACTGCACATTGGACAACACTCAACTCCGTGTTTTGCATGTACAGCGAGCACTTCTGCATTCGGTTTTACATTTACATCTGATCACCTATCTGGTGCTTGTTGCCTATCAGTCTGGATAGGAAGTATACACCAATTCGCGAGTTTACATCCCTATTCATAAACGTTCGAATCATTCACTCTCTATTGTATATTCTGTAAACATGGTACTTCACAGCATCTTGGGTTGATGACAACTGTTCAACAGTAAGGCATTTAATACTATATGCAACCTTTTAGAGGAATTTAAGACATGCGTAAAGAACTTAAAGTATCATCCTGTTTCCAATAAAAAGAAAACAGTTACTAATTCTTTTTGGTCGGCTTGGCTAGTGTCTTCATGAGATACATCTCCTCGATGAAAAGTTATTGGGCACTTTGGGATTGGCATCAAATTCAAATTTCTTGAGGGACAACCCTTTCCTAAGCTAAAAATTCGCGATGTTGTATTGCAGCCGAGTAGTGCATGTATAAAAAGTACGTAACTGCATGTTTCGATGAAGTACGAAATAAAAAACTAGATTGCAGTATGGAGTCGGCATGAAAAGAAACAATTGTAGCAAGAATGAAGTAAGTTCGTAAACAATACCAGCAAGAAAAGAAACATAGAATAAATATTGTAAGCAATGATAGAAAGTTGAAGAAATAGTTAAGAATATGTAAAAAAAGAAGAAAGGCTCTTAACCCTCATTGACCGGTGATTAAGCAACTGTAAGTGCACAACCGTGGGTGGGATGACCTCATGAAAAAAGTATTCCAAAACAAGGGCTATTAAACTAACTGGTAAATCACCGGCAATATAAAATAATGATCGACAATATATTTTAGTCTTTTATATACGTAAGATAAAACTTTTTCATGTTACAGACATTTGCATAACATGAATATAAAGTAATACAAAGTATTTTTATGATGCCAGTATATCAATGAATAAAATGTTATATTTTCTGCATTTATAGTTTCATCATTATACCCATTTGCTTATTTAAAGAAAAGGTGACATAATATGTGGGGTTGCTTTTTTTATTGAAATATCTATCAATATAATTTATAATACATTGCCAAATTCAACTTTGCATGTATAATTGTCGCGAGTTGTTGACGACCACGTGTGATTAAGAAGCCATATTTACACATAATTACATTATATATGTAATAAGTTATCCTGTACAGTTGGTACAAAGTTATATGTCCTCAAATGACATGCAGTCAATCTGAAAATAACAAAATAACAAAATTAGCGTCAAAAACAAGTGCCATATATACTTAACGCCTTTCAAAACAGTAGGTTAAAAAGTGTGGGTATTGTATCACATTTAGGTATGACATGAATGATAAACTAAGATCAAATTTTTTTTACCTTGTATTTCAATTTAATTTCAACAATTTTATCATTTTAAAACACAAATTTAACAAATTAATTACGGTTGTCATATATGAACCGATAAAATGATAACAGTTCTGAGATAAAAACAAATTCAATACTCAGAAACTCTCGCTTTTAAAGGCTATTTTAATTATAGGTGTTAATATTTGAATCATAAAACTTATTCAGTATTGATTGACAATAGATGTCGCTTAACGTCTCACACAACTATTACTTTTGTACTGTTCTACATATAGAGAGATGCAATTCTGGAACACTAAATACATTATCAATGGTTTTAAACGTGCCTTGTTCCAATAGATAATCCTCTGTTGGTCCAATTATGCAGAATAAAACATGGAGTCGAACAGGTTATTTTTTTTCAATTTCGATGGTTTGATGACACCCCTTCATTTTTGACAATTCTGTCCATTTGTTGCAGTGTATACACTACGCATCTTTAAACTGTTATAGCTTCATCAAACAGTTCTCGTGGCAGAAATCATGAAAATGTTCCAATGGTCCCCTATGCACAAAGAAATATGACAGTTTATACATTTTAAAAAAGGCTTAACTGCTTTACACAGCTCTAATTTCTTGGTCATAAGAATCTTGCTACCGTCATGTAATGGAGATTATTCTTAAGTTGGACCTGAAGTCGATGCTAGTGGGCGTTATTGGTGTTACATGTTTCATATGAAGGGGGAGAGGGGGGGGGGGGGGAATTACAACCATCTTCAAAATCCAAATAATATTCAATAGGACAAATCCTAGTAATATTAGTCATTAATTTAACTGGAATCAGGATTTTTTTTAAAAATTTTAATCGCTCAGAAATTTACAAGGAGTGTTTTATTATGTTTTTATAGACCAGCTATATATGTGATAACGGATATGTGTTTTACAAGTTCCGGTATCTAAAGTTTAAATAATTGTTATTAATACATCTTATGCAAAATACTAATATTTGGTTCCCAGCGGATAATATTCCATGCTAGTTCATCAAATTGCTTTGTTAGCTGCTCAAAATGTAACAGTATTTAAACTGTGACACGCTGATAAATGAATCTTGTTTTCCAGAAATAACGGATAGTCTGTTATAAATTGAAAAGTATACATAAGTGTGTATGTCGAACAATTCTGCCAGCCTAAATCCGCATATCATTTTATTAAGTCAACAACAGCAACGTATTTGGTCGACATTTCCCAATTCATAACGCTGTCTTAATCCTCTTTAAAAAGTCACTTATACATTGACATACATGCCTTTGCGCAAATTAATATGTAATTCTTTCAAATGAAATGTAAAGTAATTTCTACATTTACATTTCAGGTATCGGACTTAAACGGACAGAACTACGGAAAAGTTTATACTACGGCGTTCTGCATCTTGAAGGTCACGGTCAGTTGGAATCTAATGCGATGCTGTGCGTCATTTTAACTATTTCCCATGAACATTTTTGAATTGAATAAACGAGCAAAATTAGTCAAGGAGAGTGTCTTGAAATATTCCTTCCGGGGTTAGTCCTATTTACTGATTCTAATCGCATTTCTCTAATACAATATGCCATTTAGATCGTTTGATAGCACGTTAAATGCTTCGAAATAAATATAAAAACAATAACAATATTCCCTTATTGTTTATCAACATGTGAATAGATGGAACGTAAGGGTATATATATCCTATGTCGTCTATTTTAACTATCGGCTTGAACTAATTGTTCTATATATTCTCATTGTCTTGAAGCATGGTCCAAAAAGTATGTAATGGAATCGATTTGCCGGTCGGAGGTAGACAGACATTTGGCCGTGGACAGTTCCCGACAAGTGCAAACCAAATATTGGTAGTGAAGTATTTGCTCTTATTGAGAACACGTGTTTCTTGTGTTGGCAGACTTGTTCATGATTTTCATACAACATTGCTGGATAATCACATTAGGAATATTGTTCCACAGATAAACACAAGTACACATATAAGGGTAACAGTTGGTCTAATGTTGTTAAAAACTGTTGACTTGAATGAAAAAGACGAGTTTCTGTCCACAAAAGAATGGCTATCAAGCACATGGTCTAACGAAAAAATAAGTTGGGATCCTAAACACTATGAGATCGTTACAAAAGTACACATGAAGCAAATACAGATGTGGTTGCCAGATTTACTCGTTTACTATTCCATACACAATAACATGCAGTTGGGAGAGGATAATTTAAATGTTTTGATAGACAGTAAGGAACGCGTGTCCTGGGAACCAATGTTGACACTTGACAAGATTTGTGAAGTCAACACAAGATATTTTCCCTTTGATGTTCAAATCTGTTCTATACAAGTTCTCACCTGGATGCATTCTACTGATGTTGTGGAACTCATACTTGCTGAACAGTCAATAACATTGAATTACTACCCGCCCAATGGACATTGGGAACTTATGAAATACCTCTGTCGAACAGTATGTCGATAAAATGTATTTCTTTCCAATATTACATTTTCGTGTCTGCCTAAAACGTCGCAGTGGATATCTAATTATATCTGTTGTGGTTCCAGTTATCTTAATTTCGATTATATACTGTTTTATTTACCTGTAACCGCCTAAGTCCGGGGAAAGGGCCAGTTTCAGTATAACGCTATTTTTGGCCAACATGATTCTTATGACATATGTAACGGACAACTTACCCAAAAATTCTCGAAGCACGTCTATATATGTATTGTATATCACGATGATGCTCGGATTGGCCTTTCTTACAGTTTTCATTTCCCTCATAAGTATTCTGTTAAATCAGAAAGCTGACGACGAAATTTTGTCTGGGAATATCGTCATAGATGCAAATGGAGAACGCAAGGTTAGAAAGGGAAGTAATTCAAATACTAGTTATAGCAGAGAATATAAGCACGTGCAAGGACAAACTTGCTCACGTATTGGGAAGACAATATCAACAATGGACTTAGTACTGTTCACCAGTGTGTCTGTCATCATAGCTATAATAACTATCTCTGTCTTATGCTTGCTGGTTCATGGGCAATACCAAGACTTTCGACCTAGAGTGATCCAATACATACGGCTTATATATATATATGTGTGTGTGTGTGTTGAACTTTCAACATTAATTTGTATATATTGCAATCAAACGGTTAATTCAAGTATGTTTTTCAGATATTAATATTACAAAAGTGTACCACGTACACATGTTATCATGTCAACAAAATTAATGTATGTTTTTACGATACCTACAGGCACATATTAATATTACAACCATATATTATACATATACCACGTACACAAGTTATCATGCCAACAAATGTATGTTTTTACATCGCATATAGACACATATCAGTATTACACCAATATATTCAACATGTACCACATGCATGTCAACAAATGTTTGTACTTCACGTTAATCACAGAAACTTTTTTACAACAATATTTCTACATGTACCACGTACGAATGTTGCTATGCCAACAGATGTACGTACTTTACATTAGCTAAAGACATATATCAATATTACAACAGAATGTTTTACATGTACCACGTACATGTATTGTCTTGCCCACACAATGACATGTATGTACTTTACGTTAGCTGGATACATATTAAAATTACAACAGTATGTTCTGCATGTACCACGTACACTAGTTGTCTTGCCCACACAATGGAATTTTTGTACTTTTCGTTAGCTACAGAAACATACATGTATTAAAATTACAGCAGTATGTTCTGCATGTCACACGAACGAATGTTATCATACCAACACATGCATGTACTTTACATTTATATACATATTATTCTGTTAACAATTGTTCGCCATAGAAACATATTAATATTACATGTTCTAGAATACTATGTACAAAGGTTTTCAGGTCAGCAAATGTATATATATTTTATGTAAGCTACAGTAAGTACAAATAAACGACAATATGTTCCACTTATGTGCACGTGATATCGTGTCACATCTCATATATAACAACATGTTCTACATAAAGTATTACATGTAGAAATGGTTACATGTCCACAAAAGTATATACTTTAAGTTTATTATATGCAACAGTTAATATAACAACGGTTAAAAGTACATATAAATCGTACCAATGTTCTAAAGTCAACAGACAAATTTGTTTTACGATTTCTACATAAAAATAATATATAACAACATCATGCTCTACAGATATTACCATATCAACAAATTATGCACTTTACGTTAGTCATATACAAATGTTAATATTATTATAATTGATGCTAGATATAAACGTATATAATTGTTTTCATGCCAATAAACGTATGTACTCTACGTAAGTATTATATTTTCTACATAAATTATGTACAAATGTTTTCATGTCAACTTATATGTGCATTCGACGTTAGTTACAAAGAAATGTAAAGAAGAAACAATATTTTATGTACATGTACAAATGTTATCATATCAACAGATGTGTATATTCTAAGTTAGTTACATATAAAAGTAAAGAATAAACGATATCTTATACATACATGCTATTATGTCAACAAATATGTGTACTCTACGTAAGTTACACGGAAATGTAAAAAATAAAACAAAAGGTTCTATATTTGTAAATATATTAATAATTCAACATATATGTGTACTCTACGTTAGTTACACAGAATTGTAAAGAAAAATCAATAGGTTCTACATTTGTGCACATTCTAATATTTCAACACATATGTATACTCTACGTTAGTTACACAGCAATGTAACGAGCACAACCGTAGGTTCTACATTTGTACATATATTAATATGTCAACAAATATGTCTTTTCTACGTAAATTACACAGAAATGTAAAGAATAAAACAGTAGGTTCTACATTTAAAAACATATTGAAGCATTGGTTCGCCAACAAATATCTCTACTCTACGTAAGCTTCATACACTTGTAAATAATTGCTAAACATATTTGGATTTGTTTAGTTCTTATCGGTATAAAGAAACAATGCCACTTGATCATTTTAAAGATTTGAATTCACATTTATATTCTTATTTTATCATCATGCTGCCTTAATCCGGTGACGCATGCGCTCTCAGACTTTCGAATGACTATTCTTTTAATCCCAAATGCTAATATGCCCCTGAGTTGATTTGATTAATACAATGTATCTGCAAACACGCAAGGAACATATCTTCATATGTCGGCCGGATATACAATGAAACATTATCTGTTTATAAAATATGATATTACAGTTATGTTTACGATGCACTTGTCTAAGATGCATGCTATTTCAGGTGCAGACGAACTTGTTGTGTGTTATTTGTACCTTCATACAAAAGCAGACGATGTTTGTGCACATGATTTTACATGTGATGGAATATTTATATCATGTATCAAATGTCATGGTCGTATTTCTAAGTTTCTCAGACAAAAACTATTCATTTCCATTTAATTAGTGCAAACATGTTACTTTTTAGCATTTGTTTGCCCATGAAGCTGAGCATGAAGTAATCTAAAGGTACTAAGCTATTGGATTTTTAGCTGGTCTCCAGTGTTTGGTAGCCGTCATTCAACCAGAAGTCACCATTTTAAGTTTATATTTAAAAAAAAATCTGGAGGCGGAGGAGCATGCCTCCATGGACCGCCCGGGCATACACTTCCAACTTAAGTCAGCTACGCCCCTGATAGCAAACACTTTTGCTAAATAAAAGTATTAACAATAATCTAATAGTATGCAAAATTATAACAAATAAACAAAAGGGTTCTCTGATTTTAGTCATATATAAAATTATATAAAACCTGCCCCAGAGCTATCTTGCAGATTTTATATGACAGTTGGTGCTTTAAATTGCATTTATTGTATGTTCAAAAATAGTATATGAAGTGAAAGGATCTTTATTAATATCTAGAACTGCGTAAAAAATAAGCAAACATTTATCCAAAATGAGATATTTAATATTCGAAGCACACAACCACTACATCATAAACAAAAACAATATATTCCAATAAACAGCCATAGTTTTTCATCCCAATCTGTTATTGTTAAAGACAGCAATTACCACTGAAGAAATATGTAGAAAATATTTTGCACACATCCCACTTATACTCTAAAACATTCGAATGCGTCATTTGATGTGGTTCTTATTAATGATTCACGGCGTGTTTTGTAACAGATTTTGTATCTGCATATCATTACACTCTTCTCGCATTTTGCTCAGTTGAAAACAAAATGGTACGGGGTGGTGCAAGTTACTTGAATACAACGATGCACAAGCAAATACGATTAATGCATGACCACATGATAGTACCGATGATTCGTCTCTACATAGCGACGGCCATGGTCTTTGTTAGATGAATTTTCATGGAACGTTAACGAAAATATCTGACAAAAATGTTCCAGCAACGGGCATTTTTTTTTATCCTTTACACCACTCCATACCATTAGGTCACGTGACGTTGGTTGGCAACCGTGGGAATAGAATAAAGCGATAGAAGCTGACACCAAAGGGGCGAGCAAAACGAGGCCATGACATGCATCTTGAAAAGAATTCACTAACGGATCGAAAAACCTTGATTGCGGAAGTGGTTTCTTGGAGAACCGAACTCTAATTGTTGTGAAAATGAAAACTGCCATGTATTTGTGTCAAAACAAAATTATGAAAATATAGATGAGGGAACGTTTAATTGTTTTTTAAAAAAATGCATTTGGTAATCTCTTGTGCAGCATACCTGTCTATTAAGACGTAGTCTGATACCTTGATCCGCTTCATGAGTGATAGTCTTGATCATCTGCGATGCCTGCTTTTCTAAAAAACAGATGTCTTGGCACTCGCCATATTGGATGTGCTACATACATTATATTATGGATTTTTCATCCTATACCCATTCCATGCGTTCATCCTACCCTCCTCGTGCTATGACGTAATGTCATAATGACTTATGCATTCATAAATATCTCGTTTAACGCGAATTATTTCATAAATACTATGGTATCCTTGCGTTACTATATAACAAATAGACCAGAATAAAAATCTTAACAATTCACTTACTGTAAGAATGATATGCAAGAAAAAGTATATTTCATGTGTTTTTCGTTTTTGGCCTCGTTACCGTCAAAACATTTATTGCTCGGGACGGAATATTCCATTCTCACCTCAAACCCATAAAAGATACTTTTATTCTTTGAAGAACAAATAATAAGCGTCAGGTAGTTTTTGTATTTTTCTGTGAATCACCGTCTTTTTGCTTGACTCTTATTCACTTTCTACTTACTGATTTAAGTTTTTGCTCGATCGGCAGTGTGGCTACCTTAGTAGGTAAAGCACCCTGCTAGGTAGGGTTGCAGATGAGAATTCTATATCGGATGGTAACCCATCATCCATCCCCGGCTTCAAATTTGAATCTGCGTGGCCAAGGATTAATAAGCCATGTAGGAGCGGGGTAGCTCCTAACTGTAGCAAAATGACCGAGGGCCGACAACTCACAAGGGTAGAATACAATCATACACAATGAAAAATATACAATTTTAATTTTACATCAATAAAATTACAAATATACAATTATACAATATATACAAATTAAAGATAATTACTCAACACAAAAAAAATCGCGATCCAAACTGATTTTATCATTCAAATGTTTATAAAAATGCACTAGATACTTCCCGCGTCCAGATATCGTAGATTTAGCATCACTCGTCCCTTGCGGCGGTGGCTTAATATAAACTGGGTTATCTCCCTTATAACTCAATACTGGCTTTACGTCGCCTCGTACCGACTTTCTACCGTATTCCGACGTCAGGAACGTCAAGCCGTCCATATGACGAATATGTGGGTTGCTGTCCTATGAGTATACTGCCACCAGCTGACTTCCTGTCACGTCTATACGACGTTAACGTAGCGGGCACATTCCTCGCTTACGTCTAAAAATAGCTACAATATATATATATATAAACTCAGATTTACTAGTTACTCATATGTAATGACATGGCGTCTATTACTTACCATCGTTCAATTTCATGGTATTGTTATCAATATATGATAACAGTGCATTCATTTCTAACCATCTAATAGTTTCATGGTAGATTTATCAACATATTATAACAGTTTATTCATTTTTTACCATCTAACAGTTTCATGGTAAATTTATCAATATATAATATGATAACATTTCATTCAACTCTTACTGTCTGCAGATTCATGGCAGTTTAAACAACAACTTATATACGACCCTCCGTCAATCTCAACATAGCAATTATATCTCTACATAACTTCTCATTATAATATTAACAATTACAAACCAATTCTGTATCTATTCACTTTGTGAATATCAGAAAAAGCATCAACAAAATGTAATTATATATATCAATCAATTTTAAGACGGTGAATCTCAATACGTCATCGTAAACACAATATCAACAGTTCAAAATACGTTCTCAGATTCCTCGGCCTATATTCTAACAAAACGCTTCTCAATACCGTAGGTGTGTATAAAATTACATACATTACCGTCGGCCTGGATATGAACAATGTATACAACTTTACTTAGATCTGATTATGTCAAAATTATATATATCAGACATTTGAATATAACATAATTTAAAATTCACATACCCATATGCCGTTATGTACTGGAACAGTAACATGTTCAATCTTTCTCGTCACAACTAAACCCAAAGATGATTCTGCTAACTGGACAACGATTCACTTACACAGTCAGCATATATAGCAACGTATATTCCACATACCTTAGAGAATTTCGTGTAAATCATGAAACAAGAAACCCTCAAATATTGTATGACGCGCATTTTACGCTATTAAGCCAATGTAAACCTAAATTAGTTTTTATGACAACTGAACTCGTTTAATTATTCTAACTTTCTTAATACTTGATGGAATTTGATGAACTAAACTTCAAAATGATTTATTCTTTAATCAAAGAATGAAAATGTAAAAATATCTTAAAATGTTGCTCCTATAGAGCTATCAATACGTTTTAACAATTCCACGCTACCTGACCTAAATATAGCATATATCCCTACAATGGACACGTAAAGGCTGACACTACTAAATTAGGCCACAACAACCTAACTATTTTGTTACATTGACGAAATGAAGAGGGGATTATTGATTTTAGTTTGGATTCAGTCAGTGGTCAAGTTAGGTCAATGGCTAGAACTGCCTGCTTGTTTAGTGGGGTTTCGATTTTGAATCCTGTAATGTGTGGTGTTTCTTCTACTTAAATTTCTCTCTTATTCATTAAATTCAATTTAGCTCGAATGCGACGAACACTAAAACCTTTAATAACCGCTCTTGAGTCAACTGAGGTAGCAGTCGAGAGTATTGTTTTTGAGAAACAATGAACTTTTGTGCGAGCAGCAAACACTCTGTACACTAATATATCCTGCTATCTGTGTGTGTGTTATCGTGCGTGCGTGCGTGCATGCGTGCGTGTGTGTGTATGAATTTACGTAAACAAACGACTACGTCCAAATTTTGCAAAGCCACTAGGGTGCGCTGATCCTTCTGTCAATTAATTCAATCGGTTTATTTGGGTGTCATTTCGCATAGTTCACTTTATTTCAGTACGATTTTAAACTAAATCCCTTCTTTTCTTCGCACAATACGAATCACTTTCACAATCAGTGGAGGTCGCCATTGTCCAGTTCTCCTTCTAACCGACAGGCACATGCAAGAAAAATACATTCGAAATATAGAATAATATTTAAATTCCCGAATAATTACGAACGTTAAATCGACAAAATTGCATATATGAATGAAAATCTTGAAAAAATAATTTTAATGTGAAATTTGACGCTGTTGTGACTTTCATTACAGCAGTACTGTGGATGAAACACATATTTCAATATATACCATGCATATGTTTAAGACAAAAGGGTCTGGCCACATGTTCTCTCAACAGTCCATTCAATATAGTGATATTTTTTTTGTTTAAACTTATTTATTTTACTTCGATTGTGAAACAAATTATTACAACTAAGACCAATCACGCTCGAAGTCTTCCTTGGTACTTAAGCATATGGGAAAAGTGTCTTGCTCAAGGACATCTTACATAGCCGTGGCGGAGGATAGAACCCACTGGGGTCAAATTTTGGGTCGCCACATGGGTCACTGTTTTTTTTTTAGTGATATAGGAATTTTTTTGAAAACGTGATAGCACCTTCATTTTTCATTGAATCTTAACCAAACTTCCACAGCAATTATATAAACACAGGATCTCTGACGAGTTCTTGAACCACCATGATTCGACCACAATTGCCCATGCCACAGGACTTATAAGCACATTTCAAAGAAAAATTTTAAAAAACATTTTCTCTGAAAGTTTAAGGCCTAGATCTTAGATATAATCTTTTATGATCTTAGGTGACCTAAACGCAAGGATAGGTGAACAAAGTGAATGTATAAAAACAGTTGAAAATGTAAATGAACTTGAAGATTACAATGATTTTTTTAGTAGCTCTCGTGACAAAACTGTAAATACATGTGGTAGAATCTTGATTAAATTATGTAAATTGTATTCAATGTACATCCTAAATGGTCGTGTTGAAGATGACAAAACAGATGGAAACTTTACATACACGTCGACGATTGGTTGCAGTGTTATTGATTATTGTTTATGTTTAAGAAATCTCATACAGATTGTCAATAACTTCCGAGTTGGACATCTAAACATTTTCCAATAATGACGTCATTAACAATACCCACACTACACACATATAACAATCTAAAAGATAATATACATTATAAAACATATCAGTGTTATAACTTACCTTTGCATATGACGGAAACATTTCAAGAAAATCTTGCAAATGTATTTACAAACAATTGCAGTTATGATATGTGCATTGAAA
Organism: Panopea generosa; assembly: GCA_029582155.1. Lineage (NCBI taxonomy): Eukaryota > Metazoa > Mollusca > Bivalvia > Adapedonta > Hiatellidae > Panopea > Panopea generosa. The sequence continues at coordinate 66,610,788 of CM055902.1, forward strand.
TAGAAAATACTAACTCTGATATCAATCAAATTCTATCATCGTTTACTGATATGCTGAAATATACTGGTAAAGAGTTTAAAATTCAAGCAAAACGGTATGTTAAATCACAGCCAAAATGGTTTGACGAGAGTTGTTATGTAAGCAAACGTTTATATCGTCTATTGCGACAATATAGACAAAATAACACTGAGCAAAATTTACAAAGATATATAAGTGCCATTGTACACGTCTTAGTTAAAAAATTTAATAAATTATTTTTAACAAGTGAATACCCAGAAAGTTGGTGCGAGTCCCTTATTGTTGTACTTCACAAAAAGTGTGATATAAACAATACAGATAATTACAGGGGTATTTCATTGCAAAATATTTTACGAAAATTATACTGTGCAGTATTGTTAGCTAGACTAAATTTCTTTGCATACATGTACCAAACGATTTCTGAAAGTCAAAGTGGGTTTAAAGTTGGATATTCTACTGTTGATAATGCTTTGTTTTAAGATCCATTATCGAACGTTACTTAAATCGGAAAAGAGGTCAACTATATGTAGCATTTGTCGATTTTCAGAAATGTTTTGATACTATCGATAGATCTTTATTGTGGCAAACTTTAAGAAATGCTGGAATAAAAGGTAGACTGTTTCATTCACTCCAAAGTATGTATAAATCTGTTAAAGCGTGTGTAAGATTGAAAAGCACTAGAAGTGAATATATGAACTGTGCAATAGGTCTGAAGCAAGAGTGTCTGGCCACCCCAATATTATTCTCATTTTTTATTGATGGGCTTGAAAGTATAATGAACAATAGCAATATTCAAGGTATTCAATTACACCCAGACATTACTCAGATATTGTTGTTAATGTTCGCAGATGATCTAGCTCTCCTTGCAGACACTGTTGTTGGATTACAAAGACAGTTAAATGTGTTGTTTGAATTTTGTGATACAAATAAGCTGGAAGTAAATGAATAAAAAAACAAAAGTTGTAGTGTTCAAAATTGGCGATATTTTGTCAAGGCATGAGACATGGACTTATAATAATGTAAAACTTGACGTAGTAAATAATTTTTGTTATGTTGGTCTTACCTTTATAAGACAATTATCATTAATAAATTTAGTTAAGGAGCTTTGTATTAAAGGTAACCGTATTCTTATCTCAATCTTAAGCTCCTTATATGATTCTGGACAACTGGCCAAACCCGTATTTTTCAAAATATTTGATACTAAAATCTGTCCACAGTTGTTATATGGGGCCGAAGTGTTGGGTTTAGAAACGTTTATCGATTTAGCCGCTTGTAAGCGGTTCATGTGTGTTAAACAAAAAACATGTAATGCTGTTGCTTTGGAAGACTGTTTTAGATTCCCACTTTTTATTGAAACATACAAACGCTGTATAAAGTTTTGGTTTAAAATACTTAAAATGCCAAAAAGAAAGTTGTGTTAAAAAGTGTTATTTGATGATGGTAAATGATGATAGGAACGGTAATAAGAATTGGGTATCCATGTTGTACAAAGTAACGGCTTTGGTAATGTATGGGAAAACCAAGGTGTTGGTCATGAAACATTTTCAAGAAGATTAAAAGATCAAGACCGGAATGTAACTGTTACTTCAAGCTCGAAACACAGTACTTACTTTAGAAACACACTAGATAATGACATATTACAATACAAAATGTATACATATAAAACATACTAGATAACGACATATTACCATTTAAACAATGTTTTGCAAATGAAAAGTATCTCGATGTGCTAAATATCAGAAAATTTCGTCATATCTATGCAAACTTCAGATCGAGTTTTCATTTCCTGGAAATTGAAAGGGGTCGTTACAGAAATGTACATTGTGTGATATAAATGTTGTAGAAGATGAGTTTCACTTTTTGCTGTGTTGTAATGTATATATAGATTTAAGAGAAGCATATTTGCCAGATAAATATTTCAATAATCCAACTGAACATAAGTTTACCATTTTAATGGCAACACAAAATGACAGTTTGGTAAAATCTGTAGCAACTTATCTCCATTCTACGTGTTACTAGTTAAAATATACCAGCTATACATTAATGTATATGTACTATGCTATAATATTTCTGTTTTTATGCATGTATAACTGTGTATAAATGATGTAATACTTCGTGTAATCTTGAAAACTCACGTACTGTTTTGTTAACATTTATTTGTATAAAAACATGTTTATATGTAGCATATGTTGCAAGTAGAGCGAGATAGGTGGTCTTGGGCCTCTTTTTTTTTTTTTGTGTGTGGGGGGGGGGGCGGGGGGGGAGGGGGGGGTACTTTGTATTTTGGAGGTCAGGCAATTTGGATGGATTAATCACCGACATTGTCGCCTGTGGTCGCATGTGCTTAATAACTCCGAGTCAAATATATGGACTTAGCCAAAGTAGCCCGATTACGCACTCTCTTGGAATAACATTTATGTGAATTATTCCATGACCTCTGTTTTTTTTTGTTTTCGCATAATTATATTATTCACCTCTATATAAAACAAATATATGGAAAAATATAACGTAAGCGTCCCTTGTTATATTTTATACAGAGCCCACGATCCGAATCTGCACCTTAACATTTGTGATGTTACTTACTAGTACATGGTGTGTTGAAACTAGGTGCATATTTCTTGTTTTCATAAATTGACTTAAAACAACACTTGCAGAACTGTTTGAAAGTTGCAATGTGAAACAAGTTTAGTAATTTTTAATTTAGTGACGATATTTTTAAAAAAAGCTTTAACAAAAAGTATGCACAGGATGGTGTTTGGTTAAAAAATATAAAATAGGTATTTCACATGAAATATCGCTGCTTAAACACCCCTTGGGTTAGTGACTAAAGTGTCCACAGATAGGTATTATTAAGTAATCAGATTGCTTTGTTTAAATGTTCACACCCATTATTACACATTTTTCAAATATTTTATGTTCAATCATGTCAAAATTTGAGATACTTGCATCGCGTGACATATTCCGCGGGAAACTTTTTGAGAATGAAAAGCGATCGTCAGTGCTTGGTTTGCAGCTGATTGGTCAAAAGTCACGAGACAGCAAACCGAGTATTGCTGAGATGTCAAGCACACCTATTAGTTTCATAAAAATGTTTTTTTTTTACAATATTGAAACAGCTGTAGCATGCACTGAGCATTAATTGCAGGAATGTAATACTTAAAAAACAGCTAGTAAAATAAATGATACAGATAATGTTTAATAATATATAATCTTTCTTCGTCGTCTTTGTGGATGATTTGTTCTTATAATTCGATATTGTTATAAATAATCAACATTTAAGGTAGTTCGCGGCGTTCCTGGCCGATTTTTGACATCTCACCAAAATTATCAATAATCTGTACACGTGTACTATAAAGTCTCAGCTTTTGTTTTAGCTTCTTTTTTTTTTTAAATTTGTACCACAGTTTCTCGTTAACAGCGCCACCTAGCGGTACGTATTTTTATGAAGATTTTTGCCGTTTTTTTCCTAATAAAATAGTCAACATTAACGCAAAATTGATTTTGATGACATTTTTACATTACCAATTTTATTATCTGTGGGAAGAATATAACTTTTACACAGATAAAATACAAATAATTTTACTTTCACGTCTAATCATTACGACGGGGTTGGTTTAAACGCGGGTTTAAAAACAACACATTTTGAACGTTCACGCCCGATTGCGCAAAAACGCGCTGGTACAAGTTCTTGAAACTTGCATATACAGTTGATACTCACCAACTCGAACTCTGATATTTCGAATTTCCGGTTATCTCAAATTTGAAGTTCGGTCCCGTTTTTCCCCGTTCTATTTCTATATTAATGAACTCCTGATATATCAAATTCCAGTAATTCGAATTATTCACTATTTCGAATCCGTTTTTCGGTCCCTCCATCCTAAAATCTATTGATTTCTCACTCGTTATTTCGAATTTTTATCACCACGTGAAGATGAAAGGCAAACCGTCGAAGGTGATAATTGTTGATCCCATACCTGTAATTTATCGCTTCATGTGTCTGTACTGGCCGGTAAGTTAATTGTGTCATCAAATTGTTATGATACAAACACGAGCGATACACACGCTAATTAGACAAACAACGCCGAAGTGTTAGAAGACGTTTTTGACATGCGCTATTTTTCGTCTTATTTTTTATTTGTAAAATTGTTGTAACCATTGATTGTATATAACCTGTGTTTATATTTCAGTTGCCTATTCTATTTATTTGATATTCATGTAAATTAAAAGTATAAAAAATAAAAGTATATTTTGTTTATCTATTATATCACACTCAAAAATATGCAATGTTCACGCACTGTGCAAATAGATAATTAGCCTACACACGGATAACAATGTACAGCATACGTTTGCGTAGTAGAAAATAACGCTTGGAAAACAGTATAATTTACCACGATTTAAGATAAATCCACAGTACACATCAATATAAACAAAGTTTATATCATGTGTAAATATAACGACAACGTGTTATATTGAAAAAAAACTTATAGAGGTATTCATATGTACAACATGTATAGTTTCAACGATTTATGAAGTGGGTGGGGTAACGGTAAAAAGTTGAACAAAAATACACTCCTGATAAATCGAACTTCGGATATTTCGAATTATTTTTACAGTCCCACGGAATTCGAAATATGGAGTTTCGACTGTATTGAACTTTATTCATATTACTGCAGTATGATAGAAAAAAAGAGGGGGTGTTCACGGTAGATTTTTCATAAATTCCAATTGAAAGTAAAATGAGATACTTAAAAACGCGCGACGTAAGAATGTGATTTTTGACGACACCGTATTTCTATTATTTCTTCATTTTGAATTAGATTGACAAATTATCAATTTTTCAAATTAACACCGATCGCGGCTTGTTTATATGTAAAATGTATGCCTATAAAACGTGATGCCAATTTAAAAAAATTACTTGCAGTCGCGCATCAGTATATAATGGTCGTTTAATAGTTGTCCTGAATTGAACAGATTCCAATATTAAAACATGTTGATAACTTTGATATCTAAGTTTGCTTTCGATGTATGCATCGTTTTCATTTCTTAAGCTCGAATATGAATGCCAGAACGTGCATTTTACGGATATGACGTCAAAAAGTAAGTTAAACGTTTGAATCGAGCTCAGCATCAAAATGCGCATACGATTTAATGGGAAATATAAGAGCGATAAAAAAATTAAAAAGCAAACAAATCTACAATCGTTTCCACATACCAGATCAAACCATTCAGAGGAAGCTGATACTAGTCGTGATGCTCTTTATACCGAAGCAAACGACCATAGTGCCGACTGGAGGGACGGTGTAGCGTGATATCCTTCAGACCTAGAGATACGTCAGACATCCGGTTTTGTCTTACGATTCTCACAGCGCTGTCGTAAATAATGTCAGTCATAAGAATTGTAAGACAAATTTATATAATATTAATCTAAACAAATTTTACAGTTAATACTGCATCTAGTTTATTACTTTTTTAATACTCTGTCGTATATAGGAGTTATACAATGAATTTTAAGGCAGTTAGACGATGGGTAGCTTTTGTTTTATTTGAATTTTCCGATGTGGTTGGGAGACGCAGAATAAAAAAAGAACTCTTTGGAGAGACCTTCATTCAATATTAAATTAAATGATAATTTAAAATAATTCAAATAATAATGAAAATTATAATAATAAAAGTAAATGATAATTGAGATGAAATAAAGAAAATGACACATTTATTTTCCTTTTTTGGCAGCTGTGCACTTCAAACATATTGGTATAAGTTACTAATACTAATACTACTACTACTACTACTACTACTACTACTACTTCTACTACTACTACTGCTGCTGATGATGATACAAATAATAATATATAGTCATTTAAATTAAAGTAATAATGATAATAAAATGAATCTGATAATGATAGAAATGAGAATGTTCTCTTTTCTAATAGTATCCATATGTAAAACTCTAACCCATAACTATAAATATTAACTACTTAATACTTATCTTTCAGCCAAATATGAACAAATATGACACCGATTCTTCAGAAAACATTTTTGTAATTTCAAATTTTCACCTTTTTGAGGACCCTCTGGACTAAGTCACGGCTAGATTTCTTGAATTTGCCAACCAGTAAATGAAGTTATTTTCAGTATAGTAAATAATATGTAACTATAGGCCTTGTCTTACAGATGTCATGGCTAGATTTCTATATGTCAACCAATAAATAAAGTTATTATCAGTATAGTGTCTAATATGTAACAATAGACCCTGTCTAATGCAGATCTCACGGCTAGATTTCTTGAATCAGCCAACCAATAAATGAAGATATTCTCATTGTAGTGTCTAGTATTTAACTATAGGCATTGTCTTACAGATCTCACAGCTAGATTTCTTGGATATGCAAACAAATAAATGAAAATATGCTCAGTATATTGTCTAGTATGTAATATAGGCCCTGTCTTATAGATCTCACGGCTAGATTTCTTGAATCTGCCCCCAATGAATGAAGATATTCTCAGTATAGTGTCTAGTTTTTAACTATAGGCCTTGTCTTACGGATCTCACGACCAGGTTTCTATATGTCAACCAATAAATGAAGATATTCTCAGTGTAGTGTCTAATGTTTAACTATAGGCCCGATCTTACAGATCTCACAACTAGATTTTTTGAATCTGCCCACCAATAAGTGAGATATTCTCAGTACATGTTTATTGTCTAGTATGTAAATATAGGCCCTGTCTTACAGATCTCACGGCTAGATTTCTTGAATCTGTAAACCAATAAATGAAGATATTCTCAGTATATTGTCTAATATGTAACTATAGGCCTTGGCTTACAGATCTCACGGCTAGATTTCATCAATCTGCCAACCAATCAATGAAGATATTCTCAGTATAGTGTCAAATATGTAACAATAGGCCTTGTCTACAGATCTCACAGCTAGATTTCTATACGTCAATCAATAAATGAAGATATTTTCAGTGTAGTGTCTAATTTTAAATCATAGTCCCTGTCTTACAGATCTCACGGCTACATTTCTATATGTCAACCAATAAATGAAGTTTTTCTCTGTATATTGTCTAATATTCCACTATAGGCCGTCTTACAGATCTCACGGCTAGATTTCTTGAATCTGCCCATCAATAAATGAAGATATTCCCTGTATAGTGTCTTATATTTAACTATAAGCCCTGTCTTACAGATCTCACGGCTAGATTTCTATATGTCAACCAATAAATGAAGATATTTTCTGTTTATTGTCTAATATTTAATTATATGCCCTGTCTTACAGATCGCATTGCTAGATTTCTTGAATCTGCCCACCAATAAATGAAGATATTCTCAGTATATTGTCTAGTATATAAATATAGGCCCTGTCTTGCTGATCTCACGGCTAGATTTATTGAATCTGTAATTCAATAAATGAAGATATTTTCAGTGTAGTGTCTAATATTTAACTATAGGCCTTGTCTTACAGATCTCGTGGCTAGATTTCTTGAATCTGCTAACCAATAAATGAAGATATTCTCATTGTAGTGTCTAATATGTTACTATAGGCCATGTCTTACAGATCTCACGGCTAGATTTCTAAATGTCAACCAATAAATGTAGATATTCTCAGTGTAGTGTCTAATATTTAACTAAAGGCCCTGTCTTATAGATATCACGGCCAGATTTCTTGAATCTGCCCACCAATAAATGAAGATATTCTCAGTATAGTGTCTAGTATTTAACTATAGGCCCTGTCTTACAGATCCCACGGCTAGATTCTTTGAATCTGACAACCAATAAATGAAGATATTCTAAGTATATTGTCTAGTAATTAATTATAGGCTCTGTCTTACAGATCTCACGGCTATATTTCTTGAATCTGCCCACTAATAAATGAAAATATTCTCAGTATAGTGTCTAGTATTAAACTATAGGCCCTGTCATACAGATTCTTGAATCTGCCAACTATTAAATGAAGATATTCTCAGTGTAGTGTCAAAAATGTTACTGTAGGCCTTGTCTTACGGATCTCACGGTTAGATTGCTATATGTCAACCAATAAATAAAGATATTCTCATTTTTTAAGTGTCTAATATTTAACTATAGGCTCTGTCTTACATATCTCACAGCTAGATTTTTTGAATCTGCCCACCAATAAATGAAGATATTCTCAGTATATTGTCTAGTATGTAAATATAGGCTCTGTCTTACAGATCTCACGTCTAGATTTCTTGAATCTGCCCACCAATAAATGAAGATATTCTCAGTATATTGTCTAGTATGTAAATATAAGCACTGTCTGATAGATCTCACGGCTAGATTTCTTCAATCTGCCAACCAATTAATGAAGATATTCTCAGTATAGTGTCTAGTAATTAATTAAAGGCATTGTCTTACAGGTCTCACGGCTAGATTTCTTGAATCTGCCCACCAATAAATGAAGATATTCTCAGTATATTGTCTAGTAGGTAAATTTATGCACTGTCTTATAGATCTCACGGCTAGATTTCTTGAATCTGCCAACCAATAAATGAAGATATTCTCAGTATATTATCTAATATGTAACTTTAGGCCTTGTCTTACAGATCTCACGGCTAGATTTCTTCAATCTGCCCACCAATAAATGAAGACATTCTCAGTATAGTTTCAAATACGTAAACCATTCAAGTTTTTACATTTACCTTTGATAGTATACGCTACAAAACTCTACCAACAACGCAAATCAATTTTCTAAAATTAGACTTCTTGGAAAATCCGAGTATGGCGTTACTTTTCGGGGCCAATAAATTACTTTTTCACAAGAATTGCATTCATTTGTTTCATTTTAGCCTACTTTCTCTTTTAAACATGTATATACATAATGACTGATTACTTATTTATTGTCATATCATACTGCACACTCAAGGTCTGATTGTTCAAATTGCATATACACGTGTACGTGAAATGCCTATGCTTGGCCTTAATTTCTATCATAATATGAATCACGTTGTGGACTTTTAGGGGATTTCCCGCTACTGTGTGCGAAAACGCCCCACGGATTATCAATTCTTCAACGTAGTTTAAATATATAAAAAAAGTAATTGCAGGTAGCAATGTCTAGCTTTTAACAAAGACAGGGAAGTTTTAAAGCATCTGTATTTAGACGATATTAGACTTATTTATAAAGCAACATGACAAGGTCGTTGATAACCAAACGGGTTAAATATACACAACAGCAAAGTCGTGAAAAATAAACAAGCTATGTAAAAGCATTTAAAACATATAGTAATATGACTACAGCTGACGATGGTATAACAATACATTGATATTATCAGAAAAGGAACTAGGAAGAAATATATGTGGAAAGTTTCACCATACAAATAAATACCATTAATAAACAGCGTGTTTTTTATATTCCCACATATATATGGCTATAATCTAGATCCAGGAAGACTTCCCGGTATGTGTTTGTTTGCTGTTTATATGTCATGCCGACGTAAAGTAAAATTTATTTTTTATTTAATTTCATTCGTCAACTACAACAATAATAAACAACAACAACAGCGGTAACAGCTACAACAACATCAGCAGTTACAACAACAGCAACAACAGTATCAGCAGCAGTAACAGCTACAACAACATCAGCAGTTACAACAACAACAACCACAACAACAACAACACCATCAACATAGAAAATAGCAGCAGCAGCAACAGCTACAAAACAAAACGGTAACAGTTAAATATCCGAAAGGACAATGTTGAAGCTAAGATATTTAGAGCCCCACTACTGGGGTCTCTCGCCCCGCTATACCGGTTACCGTGAGAGGGTATGGGCTTGACTAGTAGCTATGTATACATTTTGTATAAAACCGAGTCGGACGGGTGATTATTGTACTAGATTTTTTTCAGTGATCTTAATCTCCATTATTTTTATGTATCTTTCCTGTCAATTTAATGTTTTATCTTTTAAATACTAACTTAGATAGATCTATACGCATACCAACACAGTGTATGTGTGGAGCGCGTAGTCCAGTGATAAAACACCGAACCCATAATCGGAGGGTCGTGGGTTCGATCCTCTGCCACGGCTATGTGTGGTGTCCTGTGGTGTATACCCAGGAAGACTTGATTTGTCTAAGACGTAAAATAAATAAGTTTAAACTACACAACTGTGTATATATATACCTAGGCTACTGGCAGTAACGTTACTTAATCGGTCAGCATTTATAACCATCTAAATTTTCATCTCTTTCAAACCTGGTGAAAGTTTATTATTCAAAATGAAATACTACATTATTCACGTTTATTACTGTATTTTATTAACCTTATCCACTGAAAATATCTTCATTTATTGGTGGGCAGATTCTAGCAATGAGATCTGTAAGGCAGGGCCTATAGGTAAATATTAGACACTACACTGAGAATATCTTCATTTAATGGTTGACATATTCAAGAAATCTAGCCGTGAGATCTGTAAGACAGGGTCTATAGTTAAATATTTGACACTACACTGAGAAAAATCTTCATTTATTGGTTGGCAGATTCAAAGAATCTAGCCGTGAGCTCTGTTAGACAGGGCCTATAGTTAAATACTAGACACTATACTGAGAATATTTTCATTAAATGGTTCACAGATTCAAGAAATCTAACCGTGAGATCTGTAAGACAAGGTCTATAGTTACATATTTGACAATCATAATGTAGACATTGTACAACCTAAACAGCTGTGCCAATGGCGGAGATAGACTATATTAAAAGTTTGTTTAAACAATATTTTTCTCTTTTTGTTGTCTGACGATTATCACACCGGAAGTGCTTATGATGATGCGCATGCGCACTGACAGTTTTCATGTGGCTGAAGGATCTCACGCTACAACGGTAGAAGAATTGTGGAGCTGGAACAACTGGCAGATCTCTTAAGAAAATGTACATTTTGCAAAATGAGACTGCATTTAGATGAAATAGTGCGAGAAACAAGATACGGACTTGGATCAATTCTGCATATCAAGTGCGAAAAGTGTACAAATGAAAATGTGATCTCGACGGGAAAGAGGCACAGTTCAACAGGTGGAGAGAGATCCGCACGATGTTTTGATGTGAATACCAAACTTGCCGCAGGTAAATTATTCAAATGTTTAAGTATCACCGTTATTACCCACTGTGCATCCATTTACAAGGTAGCATCATATTGAGCCTATTTCTGTAAACATTAAAAGCTGTTGTCAAATAGACTAGCGGAATTTATTGTTTAGAGCGCATGTTTCAGCCAATATTTTAATAGTTTTATTTAGCACTAATAGGACTGGTACATAATTTAGATCCTTTTGATTTTTTATATAAAGTGTGTTCATTATATTAAAATCACGAAAACAGTATGCTCAAACATGTAACCAAAATAATACACACCGACCATTCGAAGTAGATAGTTGGTTTGACTTTCATTGTTTCTTCATTAAAGCAATGCTGAATGCCGGCGTAGGCGAGCTACAAGTCAACAACATACTAGCGGAGCTAAATATTCCCAGTATCCACCATAAAACCTTGAAACAAAGGGAAAGAGAAATAGGTAGATGTTTTGAAGATGTTGCCAAAAATTCATGCAACCAGGCCCTTACAGATGAAATTCGGGCTATAGATCTTCTAAATGCAGTTGACAGGTATGTAGTTTCGTAGTTAGGTACCGTCTATATAGCTGTCAGAGTATTATACTATACCTATTGCATATATGTGTAATGACGTCATGACTTTATGTGTACGCTGAATAAATGGTATCCAAACATGGTGTCAGAAGTGAGTAAGCCGTTCTGAAATCGACGATCATCTATGCGATATACTGACGAATGTAGAAAAATACGGTCGTATTTAAATACTGGAAGTATCAGTTATCATATTTAAACGATGGCGGCACGCGATGGCATACCGATACCAGCGCAAGTTGATGTTAAAGGAGACATGACCGGCAATTGGAGATTCTTCAAAGACCAGTGGGAAAACTACGAGGTTGCGACCCAGCTGAGTGAAAAGGACGAAAAAATCAGAATTGCTACTCTTCTTACAGTCATGGGTAAGGATTGCTACCATATTTATCAGAATTTAAACATTTCTAACGAGAATAGAAAGGTAGAAAAGGAGATATTGAAAGCGCTCACGGACCACTTCGAACCCAAGAGAAATGTCATATATGAACGATATATATTCAATACCACGGAACAGAGACAAGACACTATTGACGGGTATGTCTGTAGATTACGTGAACTGGCCCGATCATGTGAATTTGGTAATATGACAGATCAGATGATTAGAGATCGTGTTGTGTTAGGAATCCGAGACAGTTCTGTCCGTGCAAGGCTGCTCCGAGAGTCGGATTTAACACTTGAACATGCACTTACCCTGTGTAGAACGAGTGAACGCACAGCTTCACAGCTTCAGAAAATGACATTAAATGAAGTCTTCTGTGCATTATACCTCATCGGAAAAAACATTTCTGAAGAAACCTCACATGTACTCAAAATACAAGGGGAATCACTCCGCACAAATGAAAAATGATCACATGGAATCAAGGAACTGTAAGTACTGTGGTGGAAAGCATGGAGACAAGATAACTGATTGTCCGGCGTATGGAAAAACTTGCAATAAATGTAAGAAGAAGAACCACTTTAGATTAGTATGTCGCCAGAATAAACCTAGACATGTGCATGGAGTGGAACAATATGAATCTGATACAGATAGTAACAATGAAGACTTCTGTTTTACTGTTAAATCAACACATGGGAGACAGTGGTTTAGCAACATAAATATGTCATGTCAGGATAACACTCTAAATGTTGTATGTCAGCTGGATTCCGGATCAACCTGCAATATCATTGGGTTTAAACAGTTTGCCATTTTGGTGCAGAATGGCAACCCCATTATGACACCTTCAACAAAAGTTTTACATCTGTATGGTGGGGATTCGCATCTGAAGCCAATGGGGAAAGTAGATATACACTGTAAAGTCAGAGAAAAGTCTGAGAATTTAACATTCTATGTCATAGATACTGATCAAAAGCCTCTATTATCTGCAGAGGCATGTGAATCACTAGGACTACTTACAGTAAACATTGTTAAGCAGTTGAGTATGGGTGCAACACATCTGACACAGAATGATCTATTGGAGGCATATTCAGATGTGTTCACGGGACTAGGTACATTCCCTGGAGAGTACCAAATTGAACTTGATCCAAATGTGAAACCAGTGCAGCATCAACCGAGAAGAGTTCCGCAAGCTCTGAAGACGGAATTGAGAGAAGAAATCGATAGATTAGAAAAAAGAGGTGTTATAGCAAAGGTCACTACTCCGACGGATTGGATCAGTAGCATGGTAGCTGTTAAAAAGCCAGGCAAACTGCGAATATGTATTGACCCATCGGACCTTAACAAGGCTATAAAGCGATCACACTACCCCATGCCAACATTAAGTGATATTTTGCCAAAAATCACAAATGCAAAGGTATTTACTGTATTGGACGCCAAAGAAGGGTTCTGGCAGATCAAACTAGAGAAGAAGAGTAGTTTCCTAACAACATTCTGGACACCGTTTGGCAGATACAGGTGGTTGCGAATGCCATTTGGAATTTCGTCTGCCCCTGAGGAATTTCAGAGAAGACAACATGAGGTCATTGAAGGTCTGAATGGAGCCGAAGCAATTGTCGACGATATTCTCGTATACGGTTCAGGTGAAACGATGGAAGCAGCAATTCAGGACCATGATAAAAATCTGTGTGCCGTGCTTGACAGAGCAAGACAAGTGGGCTTAAAGCTGAACAAAGACAAAATGAAATTCAGAGGTACTGAAGTGAAATACATGGGTGAAAGACTCACTTCATCAGGTGTTCTTCCTGACCCTGACAAGGTTAAGGCTATAAGAGAAATACCCAGACCAGAAAATGTGAAGGCAGTACAACGCTTCATTGGGCTAGTCACATATTTGTCAAAATTCTGCCCACATTTGTCAGAGAAATGTGAGCCCCTGCGAAGACTGACTGTAAAAGATGCTGAATGGTCATGGCAATCACAGCAAGAAGAAGCGTTTGAAGCAGTAAAAGAGACTGTCAGCACAGAGCCGCTGCTGAACTACTACGATGTACTCCAAGAAGTCACGATCCAATGTGATGCCAGTGAAGTAGGACTTGGTGCAACCTTACTTTAAGAAGGACAACCTGTCGCGTTTGCGTCGAGAGCATTGTCAAAAACCGAACAGAGCTACGCACAAATCGAAAAAGAGTGCCTCGCGATCGTGTTTGCGTGTGAACATTTCGATCAGTATATTCTAGGAAAGGATGTAGTAACTGTGCACTCTGATCACAAACCGTTAGAAATAATTTTTAAGAAACCAATCTTAACAGCTCCAAAACGCCCGCAGCGTATGATTCTGCGCTTACAGAAATACAATCTGAATGTTGTATACAAAAAGGGAGCAGAGATGTACATAGCCGATACGTTATCGCGAGCAGCGCTACCAGCTTCAAATGAAAACAAAATTGCTAGTGATCACAAGGAACATATCTTTGCGGCGTTTCTTAAAGAAATAGCCCAAATCGATCAGAAAAACTGGGTTCCTCAGATGCAAGAATCCAGAATCCGACAAATTCGCGAACTTACAAATGGAGATAAAACTCTCCAGACATTAAAAACAACAGTTCATACCGGATGGCCTGATGCTAGAGATGAAGCTCCAGTTAGTGTAAGAAACTACTGGAACGTGCGCGATGAACTGACTGTTCAAGATGGAATCGTTTATAAGGGTAATCGTATAGTCATTCCGAAAGCATTACGAGCGGAAATGCTGACGCGAATACATTCGAGTCATTTAGGAATAGGTTCATGCTTGCGAAAAGCTCGCGACTCGCTATACTGGCCAAACATGAAAGACGAGATCAAATACTACATCGGAAAATGTAGCATATGCATTGAGCTAAGCATCGATCAGCAAAAAGAACCGCTCATAACTCATGATGTACCCAACCAGCCGTGGTCGAAACTAGGTATAGATCTGTTCACGTTGAACAAGAAAGACTATCTCGTGACTGTAGATTATTATTCAGATTATTTTGAATTAGATGAACTGCAGAGTACTACTGCATCTACAGTGATTATGTGCTTAAAGAAACACTTTGCACGTCACGGATGTCCTGATGTGGTCATATCGGACAATGGCCCACAGTTCAGTTGTTCAGAATTCAGTAGTTTCGCTACTGAATGGGAGTTCGAACATTCAACCTCTTCGCCATATCATAGTCAATCGAATGGTAAGGCTGAGTCCGCAGTTAAAATCGCGAAAAGTCTGTTAAAGAAAGCAGTCGTGTCAAAAACTGACATATGGAAGGCTATTCTTGACTGGAGAAATACGCCAACTGTTGACATGCAGTGTAGTCCGGTACAGCGACTCATGTCTAGGAGAACAAAACATTCGCTTCCAATGGCGAAATCCCTCTTACAGCCAAAGGTTGAGAAGAGTGTAATGGACAATTTAAAGCTCAAACGCCAAAAAGACGAAGCTCATTTATGATAAAACCGCAAAAGAGCTTCCTGCGCTTGAAATCGGTCAGAACATTCGTATGAAACCTTCACCGAATGATGGTCATAAAAGATGGAAACTTGGTATGTGTTCCAGGGACCTAGGAAACCGTTCATACATTGTGAATGTAGATGGCGTAGACTATCGAAGGAACCGCCGTGATCTACGGGTGACGAAGGAAGAAGTCCAGTCTGGTGTGACGAAAGAAATCGACTCTGGTGTGACGAAAGGAAGAGAACTGATAGACACTTATGTCGCAAATGAGAAATCAAATGAACTGACACAGACAGAAAGGTCTAGTAGGCAATATTCTGTAGAGCATGATTGTGTGGTTATGACACATTCTCCAATTAAAATAAGACATTCTAACAGATCAAACAGTGGCAAATTGCCAGCAAATTTTGATGATTATCTAGTAACTTAGTCTGTAACGAACAGTGTGAAAGGCTTTAAGACTGTTTAACACAATCTGAGAAGGAATTCGAGATAATTTAGTGTTTAAATGTTTTTACATAATTCTTTACAGGAGACAAATGTTAAGACTTTCATTGTTTATAATTATCAGTGCTTTAAGGGCAACTTAGTAGAACAATAGTCAGTGACTCTTATAAAGGAGAAGTGTTGAAGTAACAATGACATTAATTTATCTTTTTGCAATTAATTAAACTTTGTTATCATGTTGCAGTTACTGTTTAGATTCTAATGTTTGATTTAAAGTTAAAAGTGTATATTTGTACATTAATACTTTCTAGTCAAGTGCTTGTAACAGTCAGTTACTGGTCAGTAATGCTTGTCAGGTAGACATTTGTAAAACTCAGCCTATTTGTAAGAAAAGGGAGATGTTAGGTACCGTCTATATAGCTGTCAGAGTATTATACTATACCTATTGCATATATGTGTAATGACGTCATGACTTTATGTGTACGCTGAATAAATGGTATCCAAACACATACTAGCGGAGCTAAATATTCCCAGTATCCACCATAAAACCTTGAAACAAAGGGAAAGAGAAATAGGTAGATGTTTTGAAGATGTTGCCAAAAATTCATGCAACCAGGCTCTTACAGATGAAATTCGGGCTATAGATCTTCTAAATGCAGTTGACAGGTATGTAGTTTCGTACATTGTGCCGTCTAAGTATATGTGTGTTTGTTTGGATATTTAGCGTCCTTTTTATGTGATCAGTTAATCTAACTACTATTACCCACTTGAACCAACGGTAAGAGACAAATGGCACCAAGCAAGACGCAGTGTCGTATATCGATCATCACGGAGACGGCGGCCGGGTGGGTATTCGAACTCAAGTTCCATTAACACGGTTGTTTAACACAAAGACGAATATTATAATCAACCCCTCAAATAAAAGACATACATTTGTTACGTTTAACTATGAACATTGTATAAATATTCATTGAAAAATAAAACTACAGTGTAAAGTATATAAGTTAAAATAATTTGTTCAAAACGATGACATATTAAAACATATCGCCACTCATATTTTAGTGAAAATCTTGTAAAGCCTGAAGTTTCAACTGACGGCGCTTGGCAGCGAAGAGGGACGGGTCATAACAACAACAGCTTATCAGGTATGGTTTATTTACTTTATTAAACAATATAGCAAACGAATACCACGGTAGAGAGTACTATAAACAATATACTAATCTTTACACA
The DNA here is from genome assembly GCA_029582155.1 of Panopea generosa. Classification (NCBI taxonomy): domain Eukaryota; kingdom Metazoa; phylum Mollusca; class Bivalvia; order Adapedonta; family Hiatellidae; genus Panopea; species Panopea generosa. Next base: position 66,627,986 of record CM055902.1, read on the forward strand.
GATTCGGAAGTTGCGATTAGTCATACGACATACAGAATATAAGTTTTCTACTTAAACGTAGATTGGTACCGGTGATTGAAATTCACTATGCTTATAATTACGCCATTGATCTAACCATGTTTTAAGTATATAACTATCTGGTTTTAATCTAATTTATTTTAGCTCTATTGAAGAAAATTCAAAGCTCATGTTAACCGCTCTTGAGTACGTTCCCTTGATATATATAATTACTACTGAGTGATTTATAGGCACCGGGTCGTGCCGGGAATTAAACCTGCATTTTATATATTTATAATATTTTAATGAGGGTGTACTTTTTTCAGGACATGTAACCTTGGTAGGAAAATTGAAAAAGAAATGCTTAAGTTATAGCGTGGCCAAAAAAACATGTAGAATATGTAAAACTGGTGAAAAACAACGTAGAACGCCCAAAACTACAAACACGCGAAGTTCTATAAGGAACTACTTATGAGACAGGTAGGTAAAAAAACGTGTATTAAGAATTTTGTTTTGTGTGGTCTAGTGGTAAAACGTCAGCCATGTGACCTAGAGATCGGGTATTCGATCCTGGGTCTGAATAACTTTTATAATCGATTTAATTTGAACTGTGTTATTAATTCTGCGATCAACTCAGTTTGTATCTACTTATATTTTCTTTTCTGATAATGTCTGTAATATGTGTTCTGTTGTTTACTTGTAATAGCTTAACACCTGTCTTAGGTATTGGTTTGGAAAACAATGTTGTCGATGATATGATAGAGGAGATACCAGCAGCACCATCCACATCGCAGACACGTCTGTCAGACAACAACGGGGACCACTCATTAATAGTCTTTGATTTGGAAACAACTGGGTTAGGTGTGTATATATTTAGCAATAATTCGGGTATCTTAGGATCAGCAGGTTAATTGTAATTACCTTATATTTACTTTAAATCACATAAATCGATATGATATTTAAGATACAAACGTATTCCCTTTCCATGTTACACCCGTCAAGCAGACACATTGGACACAAATGATGCTAATTTTACGGCTTTTTATTAAACTTTGGCACATAATTGAGGACCAACCACTTCACCAATCCTTGAAAATCCTGGATTATCAGTATAGTAAAACCAGTGTAAGCGGTCACCTCTATTAAGCAGTCACTTGTCTTAAGCAGCCATGTTTTTTATTTCCAATCTCTATACTTAAGGAACAAATAACCTATATTAAGCAACAACCAGTCTTAAAAAGCCACTTTTGCTCGTCCCTTGACTGTCTGCTTAAGACAGGTTTGACTGTATATGAAATGATAAATAATGTATTATTACGCAAATAAATAAAACTATAATATATACATTTAAGGTAATGATGCACACATTATACAGCTGGCAGCTAAGCATCTAACAGATGAGGATACGTTTTCCATATACATTCGACCAGCGGGAGGATATATCCCTAGAAGAGTATCAACCCTTACTGGCATTGAATTCCACGGCTCCACGATGTACCATCATCTTTCACCCGTACAGGCAGTAAATGAAAAACACGGTCTGGAACTTTTTGTAGAGTGGCTACAGACATTTGATGAACCTGTATTGGTTGCACACAGCTCTTCATTTGATTCAAGAATCTTTGTAAACTGTTGTAATGAGCAAAGTGTCAATTATAGTCATTTAGTTGGTTTTGCTGATCCACTAAAATTATTTAAAAAGGAGTTCCCTGATCAAACCAATTATCGCCAGTCAACCTTAGTGTCTGCATTATTAAAGAAACAGTATGATGAGCATAACGCCACAGCAGACGTAAACGCTTTGGCAGATTTGTTATTGTTAATGCCTAGTATTAACAAAAAATTGAAAGTCGTTAAAACAGATGTGATCAACCTTAACCTTCAAAGGTCATTCAATGAAAAAAAATCTACCGCACATACGTTGGTCTTGTTGAGAGAAAAATATTACCAAAAACTCATGCAAACGAATTAGCTTCAAGTGGTTTAGAAGTTAAACATTTAAAATTAATATATTTAAGATCTGGAATAGATGGCATTTCAATACTTCTTAGAGATAGGCTGCTTAAACCGGTGAAATATGCCGGGACGCTATTTTTAGAGTTGAATGATGATTAAAGATGTTAATTGAATCACGTTTATCATAATATAAACACATATTACGCTATATACATGCATCGTGCATATAAATCATATACGCAAAGTATGCTTGCATGCGTGTGCGTTTGAACTATTTAAGATATTAAACATAATTATTTCGTCCAAACTGTCTTCATCTGATCATGATATATTTTAATTTATTGAAATATATAATATGAAATAAACTATGTTTCTCGATCCAAAGTTAATATATGTTAGTCATTATGTATATACTCCTATCAGTAACGGTGAACTGCATAGTTATTTTGTACAGTTTCATAAATATTTTTGTATATCAGACTATTGTTTCGGCTTCAAATATTAAAGGGATTATATTGGCAAGTAACACAAACGCGCTGTTAATCCAGACTTTTCCTGTATGCAGTGTGCACAAAATAATGCTTATTGTATTGTCGTATAACCTTTATTTACTTAAAAGTTATCAAATTAACAGTAACTGGATATTGGCCAAAACTTTAATACGTCACGCAATTAAGTATTGCGCAATGTTTACATTGAACTCCGTAAACTTCCCGAACAAAGCCTCGAAAACGAGATCGGGAACAAGTCTTCGCGATGTTATCCTATCCGATGATTGATCGGAAACCCGAAAGTGGCAAATGTAAACAAAAACAAAAACGTGGCTTCAGAAACTCGATGTTTGTAATAAAGAGGTTATGCAATTAGACACTTTAGACGCGTATATCTCTAAGTTATAAGTGTATCTTCATGCTGGGCGTGTGTATATAGGACAGGGAATTGACGGTAATATGCCAATATAATCCCTTTAAACAATAGCGTTATTTTTACAAATTGCTTAAGGTATATAAGGTATATTATTAAAGCAATCCTTTACAATGTATACAATGTTTTATAACGAGTATGTAATGTGCACATTACATCAGTAATGTGCACATTACATCAATATCAAGCGACGTTCGAGTAACGTTGTCAAAAACCACATTCTTACGTCGCGTATTTTTTAAGTATCTTATTTTAATTTCAATTGGAATTTTTGAAAAATCTACCGTAAACACCCCCTCTTTTTTTCTGTCATATTGTAGTAATAGGAATAAAGTTCAATATATGCAAATTTCAAGAACTTATACCAGCGCGTTTTTGCGCAATCGGGCGTGAACGTTCAAAATGTGTTGTTTTTAAACCCGCGTTTAAACCAACCCCGTCGTAATGATTAGACGTGAAAGTAAAATAATTTGTATTTTATCTGTGTAAAAGTTATATTCTTCCCACAGATAATAAAATTGGTAATGTAAAAATGTCATCAAAAACAATTTTGCGTTAATGTTGACTATTTTATCAGGGGAAAAACGGCGAAAATCGTCATAAAAATACGTACCGCTAGGGGGCGCTGTTAACGAGAAACTGTGTTACAAATTTAAAAAAAGAAGATAAAACAAAAGCTGAGACTTCATAGTACACGTGTACAGGTTATTGATAATTTTGGAGAGATGTCAAAAATCGGCCAGGAACGCCGCTAACTACCTTAATCAATGTGTTTAACTTTTATCCACACGACACCTCGTTACTCACTGATGCTGAGCATTAGTCGAGCACAATGAACACACACTTCATCTCTCACTTTAATCCATTAGACACGACGTTACTCACTGATGCTGAGCATCAGTCGAGCACAATGAACAAACACTTCATCTCTCACGTTAATCCATTAGACACCACGTTACTCACTGATGCTGAGCATCAGTCCAGCACAATAAACAAACACTTCATCTCTCACTTTAATCCATTAGACACCATGTTACTCACTGATGCTGAGCATCAGTCGAGCACAATAAACAAACACTTCATCTCTCACTTTAATCCATTAGACACCACGTTACTCACTGATGCTGAGCATCAGTCGAGCACAATGAACAAACACTTCATCTCTCACTTTAATCCATTAGACACCACGTTACTCACTGATGCTGAGTATCAGTCGAGCACAATGAACAAACACTTCATCTCTCACTTTTATCCATTAGACACCACGTTACTCACTGATGCTGAGCATCAGACGAGCACAATAAACAAACACTTCATCACTCACTTTTATCCACTAGAAACCACGTTACTCACTGATGCTGAGCATCAGACGAGCACAATAAACAAACACTTCATCACTCACTTTTATCCACTAGAAACCACGTTACTCACTGATGCTGAGCATCAGACGAGCACAATAAACAAACGCTTCATCTCTCACTTTTATCCACTAGAAACCACGTTACTCACTGATGCTGAGCATCAGACGAGCACAATAAACAAACGCTTCATCTCTCACTTTTATCCATTAGCCACCACGTTAATCACTGATGCTGAGCATTAGTCGAGCACAATAAACAAACACTTCATCTCTCACTTTAATCCATTAGACACCACGTTACTCACTGATGCTGAGCATCAGTCCAGCACAATAAACAAACACTTCATCTCTCACTTTAATCCATTAGACACCACGTTACTCACTGATGCTGAGCATCAGACCAGCACAATAAACAAACACTTCATCTATCACTTTTATCCATTAGACACCACGTTACTCACTGATGCTGAGCATCAGACGAGCTCAATAAAAAAACACTTCATCTTTCACTTTTATCCATTAGACACCACGTTACTCACTGATGCAGAGCATCAGTCGAGCACAATAAACAAACACTTCATCTCTCACTTTTATCCATTAGACACCACGTTACTCACTGATGCTGAGCATCAGACGAGCACAATCAACAAACACTTCATCTCTCACTTTTATCCATTAGACACCACGTTACTCACTGATGCTGAGCATCAGTCCAGCACAATAAACAAACACTTCATCTCTCACTTTAATCCATTAGACACCACGTTACTCACTGATGCTGAGCATCAGTCGAGCACAATAAACAAACACTTCATCTCTCACTTTTATCCACTAGAAACCACGTTACTCACTGATGCTGAGCATCAGTCGAGCACAATAAACAAACACTTCATCTTTCACTTTTATCCATTAGACACCACGTTACTCACTGATGCTGAGCATCAGTTGAGCACAATAAACAAACACTTCATCTCTCACTTTTATGCATTAGACACCACGTTACTCACTGATGCTGAACATCAGTTCAGCACAATAAACAAACACTTCATCTCCCACTTTCATCCATTAGACACCACGTTACTCACTGATGCTGAGCATCAGTCGAGCACAATAAACAAACACTTCATCTCTCACTTTTATCCATTAGACACCTTGTTACTCACTGATGTTGAGCATCAGTCGAGCACAATAAACAAACACTTCATCTCTCACTTTTATCCATTAGACACCTCGTTACTCACTGATGCTGAGCATCAGTCGAGCACAATAAACAAACACTTCATCTCTCACTTTTATCCATTAGACACCTCGTTACTCACTGATGCTGAGCATCAGTCGAGCACAATAAACAAACACTTCATCTCTCACTTTTAGCCATTAAACACCTCGTTACTCACTGATGCTAAGCATCAGTCGAGCACAATAAACAAACACTTCATCTCTCACTTAAATCCATTAAACACCACGTTACTCACTGATGCTGAGCATCAGTCGAGCACAATAAACAAACACTTCATCTCTCACTTTTATCCATTAGACACCTTGTTACTCACTGATGCTGAGCATCAGTCGAGCACAATAAACAAACACTTCATCTCTCACTTTTATCCATTAGACACCTCGTTACTCACTGATGCTGAGCATCAGTCGAGCACAATAAACAAACACTTCATCTCTCACTTTTATCCATTAGACACCTCGTTACTCACTGATACTGAGCATCAGTCGAGCACAATAAACAAACACTTCATCTCTCACTTTAATCCATTAAACACCACGTTACTCACTGATGCTGAGCATCAGTCGAGCACAATGAACAAACACTTCATCTCTCACTTTTATCCATTAGACACCTCGTTAATCACTGATGCTGAGCATCAGTCGAGCACAATAAACAGACACTTCATCTCTCACTTTTATCCATTAGACACCACGTTACTCACTGATGCTGAGCATCAGTCCAGCACAAAAAACAAACACTTCATCTCTCACTTTTATCCATTAGACACCACGTTACTCACTGATGCTGAGCATCAGTCGAGCACAATAAACAAACACTTCATCTTTCACTTTAATCCATTAGACACCACGTTACTCACTGATGCTGAGCATCAGACGAGCACAATAAACAAACACTTCATCTATCACTTTTATCCATTAGACACCACGTTACTCACTGATGCTGAGCATCAGACGAGCACAATAAACAAACACTTCATCTCTCACTTTTATCCATTAGACACCACGTTACTCACTGATGCTGAGCATCAGTCGAGCACAATAAACAAACACTTCATCTTTCACTTTAATCCATTAGACACCACGTTACTCACTGATGCAGAGCATCAGTCGAGCACAATAAACAAACACTTCATCTCTCACTTTTATCCATTAGACACCACGTTACTCACTGATGCTCAGCATCAGACGAGCACAATAAACAAACACTTCATCTCTCACTTTTATCTATTAGACACCACGTTACTCACTGATGCTGAGCATCAGTCCAGCACAATAAACAAACACTTCATCTCTCACTTTAATCCATTAGACACCACGTTACTCACTGATGCTGAGCATCAGTCGAGCACAATAAACAAACACTTCATCTCTCACTTTTATCCACTAGAAACCACGTTACTCACTGATACTGAGCATCAGTCGAGCACAATAAACAAACACTTCATCTTTCACTTTTATCCATTAGACACCACGTTACTCACTGATGCTGAGCATCAGTTGAGCACAATAAACAAACACTTCATCTCTCACTTTTATGCATTAGACACCACGTTACTCACTGATGCTGAACATCAGTTCAGCACAATAAACAAACACTTCATCTCTCTTTCATCCATTAGACACCACGTTACTCACTGATGCTGAGCATCAGTCGATCACAATAAACAAACACTTCATCTCTCACTTTTATCCATTAGACACCTTGTTACTCACTGATGCTGAGCATCAGTCGAGCACAATAAACAAACACTTCATCTCTCACTTTTATCCATTAGACACCTCGTTACTCACTGATGCTGAGCATCAGTCGAGCACAATAAACAAACACTTCATCTCTCACTTTTATCCATTAGACACCTCGTTACTCACTGATGCTGAGCATCAGTCGAGCACAATAAACAAACACTTCATCTCTCACTTTTATCCATTAGACACCACGTTACTCACTGATGCTGAGCATCAGTCGAGCACAATAAACAAACACTTCATCACTCACTTTTATCCATTAGACACCTCGTTACTCACTGATGCTGAGCATCAGTCGAGCACAATAAACAAACACTTCATCTCTCACTTTTATCCATTAGACACCACGTTACTCACTGATGCTGAGCATCAGTCGAGCACAATAAACAAACACTTCATCTCTCACTTTTATCCATTAGACACCACGTTACTCACTGATGCTGAGCATCAGTCGAGCACAAAAAACAAACACTTTATCACTCACTTTTATCCATTAGACACCACGTTACTCACTGATGCTGAGCATAAGTCGAGCACAATAAACAAACACTTCATCTCTCACTTTTTTCCATTAGACACCACGTTACTCACTGATGCTGAGCATCAGTCGAGCACAATAAACAAACACTTCATCTCTCACTTTTATCCATTAGACACTACGTTACTCACTGATGCTGAGCATCAGTCGAGCACAATAAACAAACACTTCATCTCTCACTTTTATCCATTAGACACCACGTTACTCACTGATGCTGAGCATCAGTCGAGCACAAAAAACAAACACTTTATCACTCACTTTTATCCATTAGACACCACGTTACTCACTGATGCTGAGCATAAGTCGAGCACAATAAACAAACACTTCATCTCTCACTTTTTTCCATTAGACACCACGTTACTCACTGATGCTGAGCATCAGTCGAGCACAATAAACAAACACTTCATCTCTCACTTTTATCCATTAGACACTACGTTACTCACTGATGCTGAGCATCAGTCGAGCACAATAAACAAACACTTCATCTCTCACTTTTATCCATTAGACACCACGTTACTCACTGATGCTGAGCATCAGTCGAGCACAATAAACAAACACTTCATCACTCACTTTTATCCATTAGACACCACGTTACTCACTGATGCTGAGCATAAGTCGAGCACAATAAACAAACACTTCATCTCTCACTTTTTTCCATTAGACACCACGTTACTCACTGATGCTGAGCATCAGTCGAGCACAATGAACAAACACTTCTTCACCCACTTTTATCCATTAGACACCACGTTACTCACTGATGCTGAGCATCAGTCGAGCACAATAAACAAACACTTCATCTCTCACTTTTATCCATTAGACACCTCGTTACTCACTGATGCTGAGCATCAGTCGAGCACAATAAACAAACACTTCATCTCTCACTTTTATCCATTAGACACCTCGTTACTCACTGATGCTGAGCATCAGTCGAGCACAATAAACAAACACTTCATCTCTCACTTTTATCCATTAGACACCTCGTTACTCACTGATGCTGAGCATCAGTCGAGCACAATAAACAAACACTTCATCTCTCACTTTTATCCATTAGACACCACGTTACTCACTGATGCTGAGCATCAGTCGAGCACAATAAACAGACACTTCATCTCTCACTTTTATCCATTAGACACCACGTTACTCACTGATGCTGAGCATCAGTCGAGCACAATAAACAGACACTTCATCACCCACTTTTATCCATTAGACACCACGTTACTCACTGATGCTGAGCATCAGTCGAGCACAATAAACAAACACTTCATCTCTCACTTTTTTCCATTAGACACCACGTTACTCACTGATGCTGAGCATCAGTCGAGCACAATGAACAAACACTTCATCACCCACTTTTATCCATTAGACACCACGTTACTCACTGATGCTGAGCATCAGTCGAGCACAATGAACAAACACTTCATCACTCACTTTTAACATTAGACACCACGTTACTCACTGATGCTGAGCATCAGTCGAGCACAATGAACAAACACTTCATCTCTCACTTTTATCCATTAGACACCACGTTACTCACTGATGCTGAGCATCAGTCGAGCACAATGTACAAACACTTCATCTCTCACTTTTATCCATTAGACACCACGTTACTCACTGATGCTGAGCATCAGTCGAGCACAATGAACAAACACTTCATCACTCACTTTTAACATTAGACATCACGTTACTCACTGATGCTGAGCATCAGTCGAGCACAATGAACAAACACTTCATCACTCACTTTTATCCATTAGACACCACGTTACTCACTGATGCTGAGCATCAGTCGAGCACAATAAACAAACACTTCATCACTCACTTTTATCCATTAGACACCACGTTACTCACTGATGCTGAGCATCAGTCGAGCACAATAAACAAACACTTCATCACTCACTTTTATCCATTAGACACCTCGTTATTCACTGATGCTGAGCATCAGTCGAGCACAATAAACAAACACTTCATCACTCACTTTTATCCATTAGACACCACGTTACTCACTGATGCTGAGCATCAGTCGAGCACAATAAACAAACACTTCATCTCTCAATTTTATCCATTAGACACCACGTTACTCACTGATGCTGAGCATCAGTCGAGCACAATGAACAAACACTTCATCTCTCACTTTTATCCATTAGACACCACGTTACTCACTGATGCTGAGCATCAGTCGAGCACAATAAACAAACACTTCATCTGTCTTTTTTATCCATTTGACACTACGTTACTCACTGATGCTGAGCATCAGTCGAGCACAATGAACAAACACTTCATCTCTCACTTTTATCCATTAGACACCACGTTACTCACTGATGCTGAGCATCAGTAGAGCACAATAAAATCCAACCTGCTGCCAAGTATGTCCAGACAGTTACCCAGTATATTCTAACAGTTGCCGAGTATGTCCAAACAGTTGCCTAGTATATCCAACCTGTTGCCAAGTATGTCCAATGCCCAGTATATCAACCTGTTTCAAAGTATGTCTAGACAAATGCCCAATATTCCCAACCAGTTGTCAAGTATGTCCAGACAAGTGTCCAATATATCAAACCTGTTGCCGAGTTTGTCCCGAACGTTGTCCAATATATTCAACCAGTTGCCAAGTATATCAAGACAATTGTTCAACATATCCAACGTGTTGCCAAGTATGTATAGACAAATGCCCATTATATCCAATTCGTTGCCAAGTATGTCCAGACATATTCCCAATATATCCAACCTGTTGCCAAGTATGTCTAGACAGTTGCCAGTATATACAACATATAACGGCGTATGTCCAGACTGTTGTCCAATATATCCAACATGTTGCCAAGTATGTCCAGACAGTTGCCAGTATATACAACATATATCCGAGTATGTCCACACTGTTGTCCAATATATCCAACATGTTGCCAAGTATGTCCAGACAATTGTCCAATATATCCAACATGTTGTCAAGTATGTCCAGACTGTTGTCTAATATATCCAACCTGCTGCCAAATATGTCCAGACAGTTGCCCAGTATATTCTAACAGTTGCCGAGTATGTCACAACAGTTGCCGAGTATATCGAACATATTGCCAAGTATGTCCAAACAGTGTCAAGAATATCCAACCAGTTGCCAAGTATGTCCAGACAAGTGTCCAATATATCCAACCTGTTGCCAAGTGTGTCCCGACAGTTGTCCAATATATTCAACCAGTTGCCAAGTATATCTAGACAATTGTCCAACATATCCAACGTATTGCCAAGTATGTCCAGACAAATGCCCATTATAACCAATATGTTGCCAAGTATATTCAGACAACTGCCTAGTATATCAAACCTGTTGCCAAGTATGTCCAGACTGTTGCACAGTATACCCAACATGTTGCAAAGTATGTTCAGACAGTTGCCCAGTATATCCAACCTGTTACAAAGTATGTTCAGACAGTTGCCCAGTATATCCAACATGTTGCCAAGTATGTTCAGACAGTTGCCCAGTATATCCAACATGTTGCCAAGTATGTTCAGACAGTTGCCCAGTATATCCAACACGTTGCCAAGTATGTCAAGACAGTTGCCCAGTATATCCAACATGTTGCCAAGTATGTTCAGACAGTTGCCCAGTATATCCAACATGTTGCCAAGTATGTCCAAACAGTTGCCTAGTATATCCAACATGTTGTCAAGTATGTCCAAACAATTGCCCAGTATATCAAACATGTTGCCAAGTATGTTCAGACAGTTGCCCAGTATGTCCAACATGTTGCCAAGTATGTCCAAACAGTTGCCCAGTATATCCAACATGTTGCCAAGTATGTCCAAACAGCTGCCCAGTATATCCAACATGTTGCCAAGTATGTCCAAACAGTTGCCCAGTATATCAAACATGTTGCCAAGTATGTTCAGACAGTTGACCAGTATATCCAACATGTTGCCAAGTATGTCCAGACAGTTGCCCAGTATATCAAACATGTTTCCAAGTATGTCCAGACAGTTACCCAGTATATCCAACATGTTGCCAAGTATGTCCAAACAGTTGCCCAATATAGCCAACATGTTGCCAAGTATCTCCAAACAGCTGCCCAGTATATCCAACATGTTGCCAAGTATGTTCAGACAGTTACCCAGTATATCCAACATGTTGCCAAGTATGTCCAAACAGTTGCCCAATATAGCCAACATGTTGCCAAGTATCTCCAAACAGTTGCCCAGTATATCCAACATGTTGCCAAGTATGTTCAGACAGTTGCCCAGTATATCCAACATGTTGCCAAGTATGTTCAGACAGTTGCCCAGTATATCCAACATGTTGCCAAGTATGTTCAGACAGTTGCCCAATATATCCAAACAGTTGCCGAGTATTTCTAAACAGTTACCAAGCATGCCCAAACAGTTGCCAAGTATGTCCAAACAGTTGCCCCATGTGTCCAGAAGGTATAGATAAGAGTAAGTGATACTCCAGTATATATACAGACATAACTTTGCCTAATACTAGAATGTCCAGAAACTCTAGACAGTTGCTTATATATCAATACAGTTGCCAAATATAAACAGACACTTGCCTCATATGTCCAGAATCTACAAACAGTTGTATTATATATACAATATACAAACAGTGTCCCGATATGTTCAGACAGATGTCCAGTATGACCAGACAGTTGCTTAAGTGTCCCAGAAGCTGTAGACAGGTGTCCAATATATCAGACAGTTGCTTTAGTGTCCCAGATGCTGTAGACAGATGTCCAGTATGTCCAGACAGTTGCTTAAGTGTCCCAGAAGCTGTAGACAGATGTCCAATATGACCAGACAGTTGCTTAAGTGTCCCAGGCGCTGTAGACAGGTGTCCAGTATGACCAGACAGTTAATAAAGTGTCCTATACGCTGTAGACAGATGTCCAATATGACCAGACAGTTGCTTAAGTGTCCCAGACGCTGTAGACAGATGTCCAGTAGGACCAGACAGTTGCTAAAGTGTCCCAGACGCTGTAGACAGATGTCAAGTATGACCAGACAGTTGCTAAAGTGTCCCAGAAGCTGTAGACAGATGTCCAGTATGACCAGACAGTTGCTAAAGTGTCCAAGAAGATGTAGACATATCCCCAGTATGTCCAGACAGTTGCTCAAGTGTCTCAGAAGCTGTAGACAGATGCCCAGTAAGACCAGACAGTTGCTTAAGTGCCTCAGAAGTTGTAAGACAGGTGTCAAGTATGACCAGACAGTTGCTAAAGTGTCGCAGAAGCTGAAGACAGATGTCTAGTATGACTAGACAGATGTCCAGTATGACCAGACAGTTGCTAAAGTGTCCCAGAAGTTGTAGACAGATGTCCAGTATGACCAGACAGTTGCTAAAGTGTCCAAGAAGATGAAGACATAGCCCCAGTATGTCCAGACAGTTGCTAAAGTGCCTCAGAAGCTGTAGACAGGTGTCAAGTATAACCAGACAGTTGCTAAAGTGTCCCAGAAGCTGTAGACAGATGTCCAGTATGACCAGACAGTTGCTAAAGTGTCCCAGAAGATGTAAACAGATGTCCAGTATGTCCAGACAGTTGCATAAATGTCCCAGAAGCTGTAGACAGATGTCCAGTATGACCAGACAGTTGCTAAAATGTCCCAGAAGCTGTAGACAGATGTCCAGTATGACCAGACAGTTGCTAAAATGTCCCAGAAGCTGTAGACAGATGTCCAGTAACTCCTTCCCCAGGACAGTAAGGGACTGGAACCATCTCCCATCCAGAGTAGTGTCTGCCACCTCACTGGACGAGTTCAGATCTCTCATTCGGGTGTTATCTGTCTGACCAAACTAGAGCTCTAGAGAATGTACATACTTTTAAATTGTAAATAGACAACTGGAAATGATTACGCCATCACAATGATGTTTTTAAGCGCTGAGCTATTTACGATCTGGATAGATCTAAGTTCATTATTTGGAGGAGGAAGAAGAAGAAGAAGAAGAAGAAGAAGAAGAAGAAGAAGAAGAAATAGTATTATCCGCGTTTATAAACACTAAAAATAGATCTGCAATTAGTGCTATTGTTATCAAAATTATTATTTGTATTATAACATCTATTATAATTAATATTACTATCCGTGTTATTAACACTTAAAGACGTTTCTTCGAGTAAGTTCTAGCGCGGAGATTTTTTTTAAATTTTGCACACAAGTACTTTGAAGTAAAACAAGTTTAAAACACTAAAAAAAAAAATAGGTCCCCATGCTTGTTTTTTTGCTATGACAATTTTTAAACTACACCGTTTTACATTTTTTAAAGAAAAAACAGCAAATTGGTGTAAGTTATAAATCTTGTTTAATTTACTAACAAAGTGATATATTTCAACAAAATATTGTTGTCACTCATGTAACAAAAGATAAAGTATCTAAAACAGAAAAAGTCACGATGCTCTTTTGAGTTTCACATTTCATACAGTAATTTTCATAAATTTCTACTATTATAGAATTGGCCATTAACGATGTATTTTTACACTAATTTAAAAATAAAAAAAGTTCTAACGCAGAGAATTGTTTCATTCTTTCTACAAAGAGGCACCATAACAAACTATATCAGAAAATAAAATAAAAAATATATCCTAATGCGACTCGACTTTTAATTAACCAAACGGCGACATTAGACCCCGAAACTGAAAGGATTCGGGTCACCTCGTCAACCTGCCATCTCGTCAAACTGATAATATATAGTAAAAAATAAGTCACCTCGTCAAACTGATGTTTGGGCATAGAGTCGTCAAAACAATGGCGGGATGGGCTATGCGTGAAACAGTTTATCACACCTTGACGACTGTCGCCTTTAAGGCGCCTCTATAGTTCGGATACCTTATCTATTTAATATACCATCTACTTACTAGGGAGTTAACCCTTTGCCTGCTGGTCGCAACTTTACTCCATGTGCAAACAGTTTGGATCCAGAATAGACGCCGAGTAACTCGGCATCTCATCTGAGATCCAAACTGTTTGCCACTCGGACTCTCTGGTCCAAAATATACAGTTTTCAATACTTTGAATAGCAGACGACAATATTTGAAGCATATTTAAATTATCTGGAATTTTGTGGAATCAGACGGATCAAATTCTGGATCTATACTGTTTTCGATTCAAATCAGGTAGAATTATGGGTCTAACAACTACATCCACATTAAATTACATTTTCGTCCACAGGAAACCTGAAAAGAAATAGTTTTATATATTTATATATAGTTTAAAAAAAATCCCAAATGATTGGCATCCAAACAATTATATTATAAGCCTAATTTATCTAATCGTAAACATCAACCGTTATTTAAATAAGTAATGACGACAATTATCGTCAATTATCACCCCATCAAGTGTGATCTATACACAATTGCCAGGTTGACGACCTGACTACCCCCTTTGTGCACAATCTCCATGTTGACGAGATGGCAGGTTGACGAAGTGACCAACACCCAACTGAAAGTAACAGAAAGGAATTATGCGCGTAGCGATGTGCAGTAACAACCCGCAGAAACGTCTTTAATATAGGAAGAGGCTAAATATCAAGAAGGTTCCCTTTCACTGCGCATGATCAACTTGGAACATTCGGAATCCTCGGATTTTTCTATTTACCGCTAAAATTCAAGATGGACAGTAAACACGAAATGTTAATGCTTTCGGTATACTAATAATGTTCTATACGGAATTAGTGGTTGGATGTAAACCCCGATACGTGTGACACTCTTAGTTTATGTTTTGTTTAAGTCGAACACGTACATGTAAACGAGAGTTAAGTTTAAACTTATTAATTTTACTACTATTGTGAAACTTAACTTGGTACCAGTTAACAACTAAGCCAAATTACGCTCGGAGACTGCCTTGGTAGAACCAGTACTTAGCATATGCGGAAAAAAACCCCGTCTTACTCAAGGACACCACATATAGTCGAAAGATCGACTTCTGCCCCACATTCTACCAATCTTTGAAAATGGTTTAATTGTATCCATTGTAATTTATGTTTTCAGCTCCTGTCATTGTGTTTATTTTTTGCTGATGAGCACAACTATAATGTAAGTTTAACTGTTATAATAAATTCTTATAAATAGAGTTTAAAAAGAAAGACAGGATTGTCACTGAGAATACTTTTACAATTGTTTAAAAGAAATAATGTGTTATTGTTTAGGGTAACCATTGTAAGATAAAGAATATCCATTAAAAATAAAATAAAAAAATGAATACACTTAAATACATTAAATGGTATATTTTAAAATCATATCATTTTACATTGTCATAGTTCAAATCACCACACAGTCACCGTCTCGGTGATGATTGATATATATTGTCATTTGTTACTGATGCTGAAGTAGGAAAGTTGCCAGTTGTTTGCAGAGATGGGGCGTGCTTGAGTACTGGTTAACTTTCCAGGAACCAAGGAAACAGTTGTTAGCTTAACTGATCGTGTGTTAGCCATCAGTGGCATAATAATGATGCTAAATATTCAAACAAACATTAATAACACAATTAAATATTGCTTTGGATTTAAAAAAAATAAAACATATTATACAAAACTTTCATATGTTAGCACACAAATAAGTAGATAATATATTTGTATTAGTATGGTCATGAAATATTCACTTGCTGTGATTGTAGGTAGCGCCAACACAGTTAACTGTAGATCCTTTTCCAGGAATTGCACAGGTAATATATAATTGCATTTAAACAATACAATTACATATATCTTCCCACATTTTACAATATGTTTTTCTTTAAAGGAAACAGTAACACTTTTTGCCGTTGTTTACAGAGCTGCATCATCAGTTCTATTTAATTGCCCAGGATTCACTGAATTTGTTTGTGAATGACATTGTGTAAATATATATATATTCTATCCAATTTTGATGAGGCTGCAATAGCATTTCAAATGTCTGATTGATTGGACTAATTTTTATTAAAATGTAACTAATGTATAAATATTTTTTACAATTTCAACAATGTAATAGATCTATACAACTCAGCTAACATTAAATTATGTTAACTGTAGGTAGTGCCAAATCAGCATGTTGCTGTCAGTCCTGGTCTTACACCAGATGGGATCACCCAGGTAAAATAAAAAGTATTTTAATAATCTCATTTCATACATTCACAGTTATTTTTAGTAAATAAATCAATACAAGTACCAATAGAGAAAAAAATATGTTGATTAACTGTTCTTTATTGAAACGCCTCAAAACAATTTAGATGCACTTGCAACTTTTATACATAAATATACTGACAATTACCTCTGTAGCCTTTTGGATAATGAGTCCAAGGTCAAGATAAATATGACAACAGTCATGGAGAAACCCATATGTAGGTTTAAAGAAGCAGTTGTTTCACAAATATAAATATTTGCATCTATTACAGGTAGTGCCAACTGACCATGTACTGGTAGTTAGCCCTGATCAGGCACTGTCTGAAGTCATCCAGGAATAATTAAAACAATATATTTCTTATAAACATTTTTCTCTGTTTTTATCTTCTGTTGCATTGATATAAGAATAGCAGCTTACAAAACTGTGTGTCCTTTCAAGTATAAGATCAAGTCTAGGTCATACAGTTTAAAGTTCAAATTAGCATAGTGTCTAATGACTGCTCCAAATGATCTAAATCCCTTAAACGAATTTGATATAGCTTGATACAAATATTCACCTCATTGAGACAGCATGTGTTACTAGACTTCCAGTCACTAATGATTGATGAAAAGGTTTTAATTGAAAGTCAATTATCAAATGTCTGTTTAACAACACCAAAATTTACAAAAATATTAGCGAGTTATCTTATTTGCACCTTAAGTATTTACTTGTGATTTCAGGTAGCACCAACTCAGCAACTAGTTGAAGTTAGTCCTAATCAGGCACTTGAAGATATTATCCAGGTATAATTTAAATATATATTTAGTAAATTTAGTTGATGTGTGCCAAGGTAAGTTAAACTCAACTGACACCTGTGTATGAAGAGTGTATGTGTGTCAAAGTAAGTTTTACTCACCTGACACCTGTGTGTGATGAGTGTATGTGTGTCAAGGTAAGTTTTACTCACCTGAGATCTGTGTATGAAGAGTGTATGTGTGTCAAAGTAAGTTTTACTCACCTGACAACTGTGTATGAAGAGTGTATGTGTGTCAAGGTAAGTTTTACTCACCTGACAACTGTGTATGTGTCAATGTAAGTTTCACTCACCTGACACCTTGGTATGAAGAGTGTATGTGTGTCAAGGTAAGTTTTACTCACCTGACAACTGTGTATGTGTCAAGGTAAGTTTCACTCACCTGACACCTTGGTATGAAAAGTGTTTGTGTGTCAAGGTAAGTTTCAGTCACCTGGTACCTGTGTATGAAGAGTGTATGTGTGCAAAGGAAAGTTTCAGTCTCCTGACACCTGTGTATGTGTGCCAAGGTAAGTTTCACTCACCTGACAACTGTGTATGAAGAGTGTATATGTGTCAATGTAAATTTCACTCAACTGAGATCTGTATTAAGAGTGTATGTGTGTCAAGGTAAGTTTCACTCACCTGGTACCTGTGTATGAAGAGTGTATGTGTGCAAAAGAAAGTTTCAATCACCTGACAATTGTGTATGTGCGTCCAAGTTAGTTTCACTCACCTGACACCTGTGTATGTGTGCCAAGGTAAGTTTCACTCATCTGACAACTGTGTATGAAGAGTGTATATGTGTCAAGGTAAGTTTCACTCACCTGACACCTGGGTATGAAGAATGTATGTGTGTCAAGGGAAGTTAAACTCACCTTGTACCTTTATATAAAGAGTGTATGTGTGTCAAGGTAAGTTAAACTCACCTGATACCTATTGATTTTGATTAAAGGAAAGAACTGAGAGTACTCCAAATATTTTGATCATCAATATTAATGTATTTCTCTTTCAAGACTGATGGTTCCGGTTTACACAGCCAGATAGCTCCAGATGTGTTTGATCAGGTATAACAACAAAAGAAAGATAATACCAATACTAGTAATACTTAGATATTCAAATTGTAATTAATAGTTGAAGTATATTTTACTAAAGAATACTTTTTATATTAAGTATTGGAAATTAAATATTTTCTGCACATCAAAATTATTGATTTGTGAAATTCTATACTAACTTTGGTGATATATTTTTTCACAAATACAAGCATGTGTTTGTGTGAACATACTATTTTGTAGTTAATTGTAATGGTAGAAAACAACTTTTGTTTCAGATGAACAGTTTCAGCATGCAATGTGTAGACACATGTAGTAGAGCTCTTGTACCTCTTGATGTATTTAATCAGGATGAATATATTCGTAATTTTGGTTTAATTAGGCGGCATGTGTATGGAGATGGCAATTGTATTTTTAGAGCTGTTAGTTTCGGATTATTTGGTCATGAAAGTAGTTATTCCTGGTTACGGCAAATTGCAGTGTCTTATATTAGGGAACATGAAGATGATTTCAATGATTTCTTTATCCAAGGATCAATGAGTGACGATTTAAACGGGTTATCTTTAGATGGTGTATATGCTGGATTTGAGTGTATAGTCGCTTTAAGTAGGCATTTCAGGCGTAATATTTTTGTTACACAAGGTGTTAATGATAATAATGTTGTTAATACTATCACTTTTGATGAACAAAACAGTTACATATCAACAGCTCCTGTTCATATTTTGTAAACAACCAGTGTAGGAGGTCATTATGATATTGCAATTGATGATGTCACTGGATCCACATTTCCTTACCAGAATGTAGCAAATGAATTACTTAATTGTGGTAATACTTCTGTTGTAGATGATTTAAAAATTACTTCTTTCAACGAGAGTGTAATAACTTCAGATCCATCAGTAGCATTTGATAACATTGGTAGTAGCAGTCTGTAGTAGCTTTACTGATCACGTTTACATAAACCCACCATAAGGTAAAGACTCTTGTCTTGTTGGAACTGTTTGTAGTCATTGCAATATGTATTTCTCTTCGAAGAAAAGTTTGAAAAGACATAGTCGTAAATGCCGTTCTAGTCCATTAGACAAAAAGGAAAACCCATTGACTTCAATTCCTTGCAGTGTACCATCTTGTTCTGAAAAGTTTAGGACAGTAGATAAAATGGCTGAACACCTTAAGACTATTCATGGAACTGAAATGGCAATACAAACATTTAATTTTAAAACTGAACAGGAATTTATGTGTTGGAAATCAAATGAGGAATGTACAAATAATGTGTTTTTTAAGTGCTTAGCTACGAAAAAGGTCTGTGGTAAAGTATACAAGATATTTATATGTTATAACATTAAGTAATAATATTAAGAATGCTGTTTTAAGTAATAAACTTGCACGTAAAGGCTCAACAAAAATAGGTAAGATCTGCCCATCAAGAATGAATGTAATAGTGCAAAGTTCTGGGGTTGTTTCTGTGAAGTACATACAGACTCATTTTCATGCAACTGGTTTAAATCAAACTCATTTCCTTCCTATCCCAGAATCTGTAAGGAATCAGATTAGGTCACGTTTATCCATGGTACAAAATATTAATAGTCAACATCAGTACATTTAAGAGTTCAAAGTCTGCAGTCACTCCCCAATAATCCTGTGCTGTTATATAAGCAGCAACACACACAATCTAATTCTATCCAACTAAGGAAAGAAGATTTCATGTTGGTTCTTAGGACCAAAGAACAGGCTATAGAATTAAAACATTATGCCCCTGATGTTATATGTATAGATTCTACTCATGGCACAATAAACACAATAGAAAAACTTACGCCTAAGTAAAAAATCTCATCAAACAAGAAAATAGACTGTGTATGAAGAGTGTATGTGTGTCAGGGTAAGATTCCCTCTCCTCATACCAATGTATGAGAAGTGTATGTGTGTCAAGGTAAGATTCTCTCTCCTCAAACCCATGTATGAGAAGTGTATGTGTGTCAAGGTAAGTTTCTCTCTCCTCATACCTGTGTACAAGGAATATATGTGTGTCAAGGTAAGTTTCCCTCTCCTCATACCAATATATGATGAGTGTATGTGTGTCAAAGTAAGTCTCCCTCTCCTTGTACCTATGT
The DNA here is from genome assembly GCA_029582155.1 of Panopea generosa. NCBI lineage: Eukaryota > Metazoa > Mollusca > Bivalvia > Adapedonta > Hiatellidae > Panopea > Panopea generosa. The sequence goes on from CM055902.1 coordinate 66,648,743, forward strand.
ATGAGGAGTGTATGTGTGTTGGGGTAAGATTCTCTCTCCTCATACCTATGTACAAGGAGTGTATGTGTGTCAAGGTAAGTTTACTTCTCTTACCTATGTACCTCTTCATACCTGTATGTGTATGTGTGTCGCTGTAAAAAGAGTGTAAAATTATTGAAAAAAAGTTTTCCAATTGTTGGTTTATTCAAGTTTGCTTAATGGCGACGATTTAATTTTTACAAAATTGATAATTAAAAGCAAACATTTTTAAAGCTTGAATTAATGTAAGACTTAAAAATAAAACAGGAATTTGAACTATCATAATTAATGTACAGTGTAAATTTAATGCAGCTTCAAAATGCATCCTTATAGTACAATGAAGTACATCTGTCTTTAAGATGGAAGATGTTGGTTCAATCCCAACTAAGGATATCTGTTGGAGGCTTCATACTATGTATTGTAAATCAGTTTTGAATTTATGAAATGAGGATAGTGAAAAATGCTTATATAAGTAAATAAGTTTGTGTTTATTTCAGGAATGGTAGCATAATTTTTTTTGAGTTTGATCCAGTGATGAAAAACAGGCTAGATTAATGTCTGAAGTCCAAACTAGACTAGAGAATGTTTTTCATCTTTCAATGAAAACTCAAAATTGTATAATTTACAATATATTTTTAAATTATTTAAGATGAAAGAATAACTATGATGATGTTTTTTTATATTAAAGTATCTAGCTACCAATTTAATGTCATTGTTTGAATAGTGACTTTGTTCCAAGCCCTGTTGAATAAGCACAGTTGTGCACATCTTTATGGCTACCTAGGTTACAGTTAGCATCCCATGAAATGTAATGTCCTACAAGCTAAAAGCAAAGCAACATCATGGTGCCAATGAAATGCAAACTGGTACTTTAAGCACTACCCAAATTCAATTGATTTTCATAAAGAAACAAACTGCAGTTTCTATTGTTTCAACATTGCACATCATTAACACATAATGCACGATTTTCTATATATCAGATGTCCACTCTCTTCGCTAAATGACCATAAAATATGTTACTAATTATATTTTTGGCCTGCTGTACGTGAACCTTTGACAGTGTCATATATCAAAAGTTCAAACTAATTAGTATCTCCAAATCTTAAATAACTAAATGCTTGTACTTATAGCATGCCATACACACCAGTATTATTTTGGGTTTAAGTTTTACATTATTAAAAAAATAGAATACAATAATTAATAATTGAAGTGAAGTGACTGACAATAACATGTGCTATATATATAGTTGACATACAGACTGAATGATTGTATGCAAGTATTTCAATATTCTTTATTTTCATTTCAATTTGCCTTACTGAATGGAAACTAAATAGGGTTTAAAAAGTTTATAAGTTAAACTTTGCTTAATGATTGTCTTATTTGTATAAATAAGCCATATTTCATACCAAATATTTTAACCAAAGTCCACCTCATTGCACAATTGAAAGCCTTTATTATATATCATTATGAAAAAGTAATGGAAGTCTATCAATTTGTCCAAGGTCAGACTTGAACTGACATCTCACTCCTCGGAGGAGTTTGTACTTTCTTGTACTACAAAGACTTTCTCCCTGATAGACTTCCTGTGTAAAGCTAAGAAAGTATTACCTCTTTTCTGTATTAACAATTTCTACAATAAAAAACACACTTAATATTGATACACAGAAGTTACAGAACAATATTTAATGTTTTAAACCACTCTTTAATAAGTATAAATAGAAACAATCACTGTCATTTTTTCTCGAAGAGTAAATGTTTGTTGAGACTGCAGTATACTGTTATAGATCTGTTTGTGGGTGGGGTGCATTTTAATGCGGTGTATTATTTTGATGTTTTTGCTGTTAAACTCTTATAATGGCAGTTTCATATACATGTTTGTATGTGTGTAAGGGAAGGGGGGGGGGGTTACAATTTTTGTAATGAAGGTATATAAGTTATCGATTACATTGTTATACTCATAAAAACCTAAAAATAACGGTAGCCACGAGGGCCACACGCATAGTTCCATTTATATTTTACTATAGTACTCATCGGATTAAACAGTTGTTGATGATTCGTGTTCAAAAAATATCAATATTAAATTATTAATAAAGTTCTTACATCACGTTTCAGTATCACCCGTTTCTTCATTAAGGGATCAGCCGGATGTGTATGAGGGGCTTGACCTGGTTCGAAAATATCACCCTTCTGCAACACGTTGGCGTAACAGATGTTACCCTTTCTTCTTAAACTACACCTCCACTGCACACTGCGGCTCGTAGTTTTCTGAGTTTATTATCTCATTTTGAAAACAGTTTATGACAACATTCAAAAATGGTAGTTTAATATCCAATGTTATTCCTACCTTGACACAGTATGAGAAGCCGTCAGGTGACACCAACTTCTTCATTTTTCTTATAGTCCCTTCTTCTACCACCTCGTATACGACAGTATCGCTCTCCTCTAACACAGTGTTGGAAAGTGCCGCCTCTACCAGTGATCTAGCCATATAAATATCAATAATTAATTATTGTTGTTCAGAGGTTGCCTTACTTGTCCGTTTTTTGCTATTTTGAATTTGTACGTATGATATTTTATTTTACCTGTACAAGTATTTTTTTATTTATAAAGAATGCATAAACCGTGTAATTCAGTAATCAAAGAAGTGTCGCCCGCACATACACCCTAGTGGTGACAATGTGTAATTATCATATTAAGAATCAGTTAAGAGGTGGCGAAATATGAGTTTGACTTAATTGTTCGTGTTTTCTAAAAGTATTTTTTATTCATAAAGAATGCATGAACCATATATACGTCTATGCTTACCTCTCAGTTATCAAAGATGTGTCACCCGTACCATTTCTAGTCACATCAAAAGGGTCGATACTAACGTCCATAGTCTCTTCAATGTCGCTTGAGGTATCTGCGGGATGTCGGTTAGTAGTATCGAGTTCTACGGTGAAGTCTAGCGACGGGGGTTCTACGGTGAAGTCTAGCGACGGGGATTCTACAGTGAAGTCTCGTGACGGGGACTCTACTGTGTTGTCTCGTGACGGGGACTCTAACGCGGTGTCCTGTACAGTCTGACTGGCTTGGCATTCTCCACATGTAAACCCTAGTATGATGAGACGTTTTCTGGCTTTAAAGTAGTCAATTCTGCTGATCCCTGCGATAAATAGTGAGTTTATCATTGTGTGAAAAGGATCTATATAACTAATAGTATACGAACTATCATATCACGACTATGTATGTTTCATACTTTGAAAACAGTTCAACTCATCCTAGTTGGTGACAATGCGTAATTAAGCCTTATCATATTAAGAATCAGTTTCATATTCATCAACATCATATTTACTTTGTATGAAAACATTTCAACTCATTTACATTGTGTGAAAAGGAGCAATTGCACATTCACCCTAGTTGGTGACAATGCGTAATTAAGCCTTATCATATTCATCAACTCATTTACATTGTGTGAAAAGGAGAAATTGCACATGCGCTCTTTTTGGGGATAACAAATCCAGGATGTAAGTCTTCGCATAGTATATATTACATAAAAGTACTCACCGGTGTTGCAGGTACGATGTTGCCATCTATCACATATATCGCATGTGATGCCATGTTGTAATTGTCTCAAGGGTTCTTCACAAGATGAACACAGATCTGACATTTTAACACAGAAGTCACAAGGCACAATATTTAAATCAAATTTATTAAAACTTCAACAATTCTGAACAGAGTAACATGTAATCAGGAAAATATTTGAAATTATGGTGGATATGCATAGATATATATACTATATGCGTTCACATATAACAATTGTCGTTTTATTAATAATATGCAATTATTACAATTAATTATCAAAAAATAAAACAAACAAGGACAAACATACCGCGTACATCAATAGTAAGTAAAATAACACAATAAGTTTCATCCTTTGTGTGCATCGGGTGCGAATTTAACACCTCATTAAATGCACTTAAAATACGCAATTAACATAATAAGTATAAATAAAAACATTAATGATCTTAATTTAATTTCATAACAAACAAACATATTATAATTTAACAGTTTTAATAATGTATAATCGATAATCATTTGCTCGGGCTACAAATTTTTTAATAGGGGTCGAGAAGTCGGAGGGTCGAGAAGTCTGGCTGGTAAAACCAAATTTTAAAGTCACATTATTATGATATTTACAGATCGAAAAACACCTACCAATCAATGTCTAAATGTTATTTTTCCTTCACAATGTAGAAAAATATAATATATATTAGATAAACGTCAAGAAGGTTCAATACTCTCCAAAAATGGAGGTTTGGGTTTTTCATATTCGCAGGAGAGATATTGCGAATATGAAAAAATATTGATCATGCGCAGTGACAGGGGAACCTTCTTGATAAATAGCCTCTTCCTTTAATATAGAGCTACAAAATTATTTTTTCGTAACTTTTATTTCAATTTAGTTGTACAAAAACAGACATTTCATAACAATTATATATACATTTAGACATTTTCAATAGCCATTGAGAGCTACAATATTAAACTAACAATTTCAAAACTCCTCTTCTATTTCTATATCGTCAGCGTTTTCTTGTCGGCTAACACCGACCCGTTTTACAAGCTGGCCTGGTTCTAGTACCTAAACTGCTATCGGCGTTGCCTTCGCATCTTATATTATAAGAGACCGGGAACCAGTCTATTGTAAAGCGCACATGCACAGAGAATCGATCAAGGTTTCTTGGATGCTTGTTCAATAGCCGGAAAGTAAACAAAATAAATTTCAAGTTGATAGTAGAATGATGATCGATGAATAACTTAGGAATCTTAGTGCGCTTCAAACAAGGTAGTGTTCGTTTGTCGGCGAGCCTGTTAACAAGGAAGATACGAGTGCACATTATGACAGGGGTGAGTACGTTCTTATATTAGAAATATAGACAAGTCGGTTTAGCACTTTTGATTGCATTAATTTGAGAAATATAAAACATCATAAATAATATGAAATAAGGCACTGCCTAAAAGGGGATTTATCAATTTCAGTCACTGTATATGTAGATTATTTAATATCAGTGTGTCAGGATATGATTTATAACTATCAAAATAATAAATTGCCATAAAGTTTAATAGAAAATATAGCATTTTTAGCGTTTCATATATGGCCAAAATATGTAAGTCTGTTTGTAAGTCCATGTGCAAGTCCGCTCAAAGAAGTATATAAAATCTATGTAGGTCCTTGCTTGGATGTTGAATATTTGCTGTCGTAACCATCAGTTATCAAAGATAAGGAAGGATTTGTTTAAACTTATCTATTTTTACTTCGATTGTATCACACAAGTTCTTACATCTTAGACAAATCACGCTCAAAGACTTCCTTGTTAGAACCAGTATTAAGCATATGCAGGAATGTGTCTTGCTCAAGGACACCACACATAGCCATGGCGGAGGATTGAACCCACGACCCTCTGATCATGGGTTTGGTGCTGTACCACTGGACCACACGTTCCGCACAAAGAAGGATAACCAAGTAACCAGAAATAAAGACATGTTTTTTAGTAATTCTTAAATTTTGATGATATATATTTGCTGTAGTAATCTAGAGTGCCAAAAGACAAAGAAGGATAACGGGTAACCAGGGATAGAGACATTTATTTATATTTCTAATTTGAACTACAATGTGAAAAATTATTTAGCATAAATGTTTTTTTTCTAGGATACCAAAGACATATAACAAGTAACCTCAGTTACCAAAGGTATATAACGGGATACAAATGGACTTACTTGTGCAGAGGTGCTATTTTTGTGTCAAATCTATTTTTGTTTAGGGAATAAATTGCAACCAAATATTTTTTATGTGTTTCATTAATTATATATCAGTGTAACAGTCTTTTTAAGTGGTATACAGTAATACTTATTTTTTCAAATTCGGTTGAATCAGTATATTGTCAGTGATTTAATGTATATGTCTCAGTTATTGTAAACAAACAGAACTTGTGGTATTTCTCTGTTAGCTTCCTCTCTTCTGTTTTACTTACTTTCATTACTACATGATTGTAACATTTTGAGACTGGTTTTGAGTCCAACCTGGCTGTCTATATGTATTCAGGTAATAGTTCTAGTTGCCCCATTCTATTAGCATCATATAGCTTTAAGCCCATACCAATTGTATTGTCTTATCTATATAATTATTACCTATGTCAATTGGCTATGGGCACTCATGTGTATAGTCTTGGTAAAGAAAGGTTGACATTGTATTTACACCATCTATTACACTTTTATTTAAATTTTGACAAATATAATGGAGTTTTTAGTTTGTACAACTTCGTAAGGGTGTCAAAATCCCCACCAGGACTTGAACCTGGAGCTCTTTTCAAACAGAAAAGTGTGCTAGCTTACACTATAGAGATGTACCCCGACACCACAAACCAAGTGTACATTATATTATCTGAATATGTGATAACTAAGATCACCCTTAAAAAATTGTTTGTTTGCCATTTCCAACCCATACCAGATAGGAGGTGGGTAGGTAGGTAGCGGCTTTATTAATTTGCATCCAATCTGAAAATCCTTTTAAAAGATATGGACAGACTCTGAGAGAAAGGACTTGTAGGCAAAGACCTAGAATATATTGAATGAACAACAATTTTTTTTTATTGGGGATGGGGGTGGGGGGGTAGTTACAGTCAGTGCACTTCAACCATGTCGCTACAAAAGCTAGCTTAACAGTAAGGCTGTTGTAAGTGACCTATATACATTCACTACAGTCCTCCCCTCTTTAACCTTTAGGGCTTATAAGCCCTCAGCTGCACAGCCTGTGGCCAGTTCCTGGCTATATCGAGTCCCATCCCAAGGAAAGAGAGATTGTGCAGACACAGGCTCAACGCCATTAAAGTGACAGCGGTCACCCATCTGAGTACTAAACCCTGTACTTCATTGCTGAACTTCCAATACAGTCAGTGCACTTCAACAACGACGCTATAATAGTTAGCTTAACATGTTGTAAGTGACCTATGTACATTCACTACACTTTCATTTACTTACCCGAATAAGGCACTGTGATGAAACCCAACCGGGAATGAAACTGGAGACCCCTGGATCCTGAAGCAATAATGTATCCTTACAACGGCGACATGATTTACCCCATAGTAACAAATATAAAAATACCCCTGCTAACAACTAGACTACCTTATCAATTTTAGCAGAGAAAATTATTTGAAACAACAAGGCAAGTCATGTTATAAATACAGTATTGGTTCTTATACTTCCAAAAATTAACATTGTATATGTAGACGACAAAATACCTTGAGCAAAGCTGCGAGTGTAAACAATCATAGACTGACTGACTAAAGACATCTTTTTTTGTCGGTGTTAATTACGTCTCATACAGATATGTCAACACAATTGTCACGGTGTCACGATCTGTAACGAAAACTACTTGTCCACGAGGCATTATTTGTAAGTGGCAATACTTCCAAGACCGTGCATCTACAATAACTGATTAAAAACTACACCTATCGTAGCGGGAAAAATAACAAGTGTATCAGCCTTATCTACGTATAATTGTACTAAGATCCTAGACAACAATATGTTGGCTGGCGTCCTTCAGCTGGAGTCATGTTGTTCGGATGGCAGATTCGAAACTGTTATTTATCAATTACTTTCAATAAGTATACATGACTTGTATATACATATATATTGTTAAATCATAAAAAAACATCGTGTATGTAACGTAATAATGCGTATTACCGTAACATTTCTTCATATACTTATCGGACTACTTTTTGAAGTATGGAAAGAGTAAGTTATTTGGTTTAGCCAAACGTGCACTTTTTTTGTCAAGGGAGCTAACTCCTGTAGTTCATATTTTGGTTGCCGTCCTGCACGATTTTTTACTAACCGTGAGAACCAACCATTTCAGTTGTACGGGTTACAGTCCTTGACACACCAGTGCATAAACCGGAAATACAAAAAATAAATAAGCATCACTTGTAATTTAACGGACGCGTGTACAATGCCGTTCCGGTGATTTTCACCGGCGCTCTGCGCCGGTGATAAATCCCCTATAATCGGTGACTAATTAGTTTGTATGAAGCTGGTATAACTAATTTCCCTTATATAGCTAATAACGCGATAAACATATTACTACAAACTACTTCCGAAAACACCACTGCAGTAATCAAATTTATCCAACTTTCAATCATGACTTGTAAACATGAAGACTGATGTATGGACAGACAGACATATTGTAATAACATTCAAAGAGGGTTTGACTGCTCACCAAAATGAATATCAAAATAACCCAACTTTTCAAGTTTACAATGCCATTTGGTTGATAACAAAGTTTTTGAAATGGTCCCTCAAAAATGTCACTCATCCAAAACATGATGCGCTAATGGTACTGGGATAGGCCTGTATTAATCCCTCAGTAATCTCAGGACAAGATTTTTTTTTTAACAAAATCAAATGTTATGCAATTTGTTGTAGTGACATCAAATAAAACTCGAAGTATGTACATACATTGTTTCGTTATGGAGATCATCATCGGATACCCACGCGTAATCCATTCTGACACTCTCCATTTTTCATGAATGGAGAGATGGAATTGACACCTGTGGGTATCCGACGATGTATGGAGATATGCAGCGCACAAATCCACTTTCAGTTTAGTACGAGATAAAATCTCTGATGTCAACAGAATGGATGATAAAGCATTTCTGCAATCATGATCATACTGTAAGGATGTTCATATTCTCGTTTTATTTTCCTGAATTTTGGAAGGTAATGTGAATAACAGCAATATCTTTATTTTGGTTATCATACCGGTAGTTGTTTTAACGAAAATTTAAACAGTTTTTTATCCGTTATTGGTACAATAATCACATCCTTGCATTCAAGTTTCCAACACGTCTAATTAACTGTTAACTGATGGATATGAATAAAGAATTGGGGAATAGTGTGAAATTAAATGCAGAAACAATAATATATGCAATGTAACAGAGACTGACACACTCGCATTCCTGGGTACAAAATAAAACTGCTGACATTTGACATAAATGATTTTTATTATCTAACTTGCACATGATTGATAATATTTAAGTAGTCAATTAACAATACACATATAGCACATAATATTTCCATTTCTTGAAGAATGCAAACTATACACATTTTCATTTTAAAATATTTAAACATTTTCATTTCTTAACACAAATTTTTTTATCTTCTTATTGAACCAATACGAAAATTGCAAATATTTAAAATTATAAACATTTACATTCAACAAATAAAATCTATGAAAAGTTAAGAAAGAATACTTTTGGTGAAAACTATTTTATTTTAAGAGTCACAAATACTTTTTGTATGTTCAGGTTCAATGATTTTAAAACTGTTATACTGGTATGCAAAATTGCTAAGTTCACGTATAAGGCTTTCAGAAAGTGAATAATTTTAATATAGTCTCACACAAGAATTTATTTTGTACTGTTCTACATATAGAGACATTCACTTCTGCAACACTGGATACATAACCAATGGTTCTAAAAGTGCCTTGTTCCGATAGATAGTCCTCTGTTGGTCCAATTATGCAGAAAAAAATGGGGTTGACCAGGTTGCTTTTTCACAGTTTCGATGGTTTGATGGCACCCCTTCATTTTTGACAATTCTGCCCATTTGTTGCAGCGACCACTACGCATCTTTAAACTGTTATAGCTTCATAATACAGTTCCCAATGTCACCCAAACTTGGCAGAAATCATGAAAATGTTCCAGTGTTCCCATATGCGCAAAGAAATATGACATTTTATGCATTTTTGACAAAAAAATTGCCTAACAGCTTTACACAGCTCTAATTTCTTGTGCGTAAGAATCTTGCTACCATCATGTAAGGGAGGTAATTCTTAAGTGAGACCTTAAAGCTTGTATAATAATATATATAAAAATATTTTTCATGAACACGGTATTACATGTACTTACATAAGTGGTCATTCTTGTGTATGCTCTTATTGTACATTTGTATGATGGGCCAGAGGCCTGCATGTAGGTGAACAGAATTTTCTTATTAACTTCATATTGAAATAATACACAGCACATTTCCAAGCGGAATTCGTTAAACATTTTAGCACAATATTTTTATCGAACAAACATGAGAATTTGAACTAAAAATAAATTAAACTAAAACTCCCAGAATATTTCCATTTCTAAAGTAAAAAAAATTAACACATTGTTTTGACATTTGACATAAAACTTTTGTTAAGTGAATTACTTCGAACTGATATTAGTTTTTAAGTAACTTAAGTAACATGTTATCACTTCCACAACAGTTCTGCGACAGTTGTTTATTCTACGGGTCTGTAGGTGTTCCCATACTTCCATAACAAATGGCTAACGCTGATTTTCCAGTTACTGTATCTGCTCCAAAGTTAAAATTGGATGAGATTCTAATAACTTTAACTTATATCACTGCCTCAGTGTAAGTAAAATTAACCCTATCTGACAAACAGCTAATCATCATGACACATGGTATCATCCATGTTTTATTCAAAATCAGTATAGGAGGACTCAACAACATTATTGGGATAACTTATCTTTGATGGAACAAGCTGTCTTCAATTATGAGATGAGTTGTTTCAAAACTTGGGATATGTTGTTCCAATATGTGGTCCGAGTTGTCTTGGGATGAGTTGTCTTTCGGACGACTTGTCCTGTACCCATACATTATTTCTGTTGAACAAGATAGTTGACAGGGATTGATGAAACTGTATTTAACACTTGATTGTGGGATGCATCATTGGTGTCATCCAATAGCATTTTATATTCATTAAACTTACGTCCCCAGTCATGTTCAGCTGAAATCAAAAACTTTGTTTATTTACTTGAACAAATATTAACTTTTATATTGTGTAATATCCCCCTTTTAGCTATCATTTTCATATCGTGTATATTTATGGAACTATATAAATAAAGCCAGGAACCAGGATGGGAAACGTTAAACAATGACCCAGTTTGGGATTATTTGGACATTTCATATTTATCCGGACACTAAATCAGGAATGTTCAAAAGAAGGTGTAGGTGTATCAGTTATGATACTGCTTTGATATGGCCATAATAAATTAATTGTTAGATTATCATCCCGCCCACCCCCTAATTTTCATGCTACCTTAACCCTTTTTATTTTCAAAAAAAATTTTTTTAAGAAAACATCAAAAATTTGAAAAATGAAAATAAAAAAAATAAAATCCTACCGCCCTCTACGTTTTTAAGAAAAGTTTAGATGATAATCTAGCAATTAATTTATAATGGCCTTAAAAAAACATCAAAACTTTGAAAAATAAAAATCCTCCCGCCCTCCCCGTTTTCAAGAAAAATTTGGATGATAATCTAGCAATTAATTTATAATTACCTATTGAACATGGTACATAACTATCTTGAAGGAATAGCTGGTGTTTCTCTTTTCATTGACAATTTTAACTTTGACAAGGACTTATATAGAAGCATAGGAAACTTGCATCTTTCTACTAAATGTTGATAAAATAGCATGCAAAGAATTAATAATTTGGCAAATTAATCACCCATTTTTTCACAGGCAACTGATTTCTTTGACATAAAATGTAAGAAGTATGAAATGTTAGGTGTTTTATAATGTTTCAAGCATGTAAAATGATCTTGAATTTGAAATATTGTATTTTGAAGTAAAATTTCAAATACATGTATACTATACAAGATATTGGCTTATTATACCTTGGAAAAACCTTGCAGAAACTGATTTTTTGTTTATACCCCCTTGATGTTATAATCATTTTTTACTGTTAAATACAACATCAATGTAATTGTTATTTTATTTTGTCAGTTACAAATGACAACATTTTAACCATATACATCATTAATATAATTACAGGGGAAGAAACAACCAAGTTCAGACATGGCGGCATTCCGCCGAGACTTTGACAGAGCCAGACACATAGTGGTGTTGACTGGAGCTGGGGTCAGTGCCGAGAGTGGGGTACCAACATTCCGTGGGGCTGGAGGTCTGTGGAGAAAATGGCGAGCACAGGTAAATAAGGCATTGCCTCTCTTAGGGTTAAACTTCAATTTCATAAGTAGGCTTATAGTAAACAAACAAATACTAATAGTACATGTATTATATGTTTATGATTGTTGGCAGGATAAAGTTGCAGTTGTTTCCATTATATATTTAATATGTACATGTATTATGTTTATCATAAATAAATCACTTGTTACATGATTGTAACTTTATTCAAGGAACTATTTCTCTAATTCTTTGGTTTGCAAAACAAAAGCAAACATTAATAGTATCATGAATATTGCACATCTCTAAGGAGCCTTTTAAAGATTTTTAACCAGGTTTTTCAAAGTTGAAAACCTGGTTATTAGATTGGTGAAGTCGGCGGGCGGGCAGATGGGCGGTGTCAAGTCTTTCGTTTCCATTCAATAACTAGAGTATTTTTCATCGGAACTGAACCAAACTTACACAAAGTGTGAACCTTTATAAAATCTAGGCCAGATTCGATAACCAGCCAATAGGGATCATTATCTTCAGAGTTATGGCCCTTAATTAGTCAAAAATGCTCAAATTTACCGTTTTCGCTCAATAACTAGAGTATTTTTTATCAGAACTGAAGCAGACTTACACAATGTGTTCATCTCTATAAAATCTAGGCCAAGTTTGATAACCAGCCAATACGGACCATTATCTTCAGAGTTATGGCCCTTTAATTAGTCAAAAATGCTAAAATTGCCTGTTTCCGCTCAATAACTAGAAAACTTTATCAGATTTAAAGCAAACTTACACAAAGTGTGAATCTCTATAAAATCTAGGCCAAGCTCGATTATCAGCCAATTCAGACAATTATCTTTAGAGTTATGGCCATTTAATTAGTCAAAAATGCTAAAATTTACTGTTTCCGCTCAATAACTAGAGTATTCTTTATCAGAACTGAAGCCAACTTACACAAAGTGTGTATCTCTATAAAATCTGAGCCAAGTTTGATAACAAGCCAATTCTAACCATTATCTTTAGAGTTATGGCCCTTTAATTAATCAAAAATGCTAAAATTGATTGTTTCCACAACCAAACTTATACAATTTTTCTAGCGGTAAAGTAAAAATAATCTTTTTCTTTTGTTATTATGATGAAGATACTAAAAAAGTTTAGATTGATGTATTGATATATATTAAAATGAAACTCCATTAACATGAACTTTTTTGTCTTGAAAATGGTTTGCGGTGCCCTTGCTCAGTTGATAGCCATGAGGCAAAAAATATTATAAAAAATACAAATGATTTGTTAGAAAAATGTACAGGTCCATTTAAAATTTTTACCACACAGCTGAATTTCTCATAATGTTTGATACACTTTGTAATATATTTGTAGAATCAAACATCGTGTTTAAGAAATTGTTGCTATCAGTTGAGCATGTGTGACTTACCTCCTATCGGTTGGCACTGGAAACAATACCACCACTTAAGCTTCAGTGCAAAATGTGAAAATATTGATGTATTATTTTATGAATATGCATGTTTGTTTCCAAGTATAATCACATTACATCTTTCATAATGTGAATTACAGAAGTAATATTTTCGCCAAACAACCAGTGAATAGCACAGAAACAAGAGAAAAACTTTATTTCATGCTTTTTTAACAAAACTATTGCATCAAAATTATGGACAACAGATTGGATATCCAAATAATAAAGAAGCTGTTCATTCAGACCTTATTTAATCAAGCTACATAAGTGGATGCTGGTCACAAAAAGTTTTCAGCACCTTGTGACATGAGTTTTTCTTCTGTTATTACCAGTAATGTTTCTTGCATAAATGTCACAGTGTGTACCTAGCGTGTTAGGAGAGAAACATATGTCAACAGTCTAGATAGCTCAGTCACAAGAGCACTTGCCCTGTAAGTGAAAGGTCTTGGATTCGAGTACCGCTAGGGCTGCATATTTTTTCTTGTCCTGTTACATAAACATAGCACATGTCTATACTATGATTTACACTGTGCAGATAGCCAGCATGTATTTTAATGGGATTTAACGCCAATTTCAAAACAAACCTAGAAGAGCTAGAAATGAATCTCAGTACAGCCACCATCCTTCTGCAAGTAACCTGCTAATTTTCTAACAAAATGTTTTTGGACTGCCGGAGCGAGGATTGAACTGACAACTTTGGCAATGAGAAGTAAGTGTCATTTGACAATATCTTTGACAACACTGCCACTGAAGGAACCATTTGTATAATTCTAAACACCACACATCCATGCTGTTTTCATGCATAAATAGAGTTCTTGCAATTTAAATGTTTAAAGATGACTTAATGCCATAATAAATTAATTGCTAGATTATCATCCCCACGCGCCCCCTAATTTTCATGCCATCCCGGCCCTTTTTATTTTCATAATAAAAAATTCTCCTGGCCTCCCTGTTTTTAAGAAAAATTAGAATGATAATCTATCAATTAATTAATAATGGCCTAGCTAAATGTATTACTCTGGACAGGGTCAATCAAATGTTGGGAACTTCAGGGCCACAGGAATAGAATAAAAATTTAAGAGAAGTCTTTGGACATGGCAGTAATTTGAACCGCCATCTACCATGTACCAAGAAAAAACAACAGCATTGCGCATGACTGCACACATACACTATTCCATTTTCTTACATTCCCAAATTACAAACTGAGGCATTCCAATATTTATGAAATAAACAATCAGTTCCATTCAGTTCTTGTCTGTCTCTCCTACAATCTGGTTGTAATACTAAACAGGAACAAACAAAAGAGACAAAAAATATAGCCTCAGCAGAAATTCGAATCCAAAACTTTTTATTTTAATCTCTTTACTAGCTCTTTGGGCAAGTTTGTTTTCGACCCCTATTAGTTACAGGTGGATTTTACCACAATTAAGTTTTACCGACCTTGACTTAGATATGTAAAATTATTGTTGGTGACTGAGCTAACTGGGTTCCTGCTGTAGTAAAGAATAATTATTTTACTGATATGACAGTTTATATAATAGTATATTGTAACCTTCCAAGTGAACCAAGGCACTGCCTTGAGATAATAGTGGAAGTAACCAGCTGGCAAACTTTTCGCGTCATATTTTTAGACAAAAACCTGGTTCGACCCATGCTCTCAACAAAGTAGAACCACCATCCTTCCACATGTAACCGGCTGGCAAACTTTTCACATCAAGATTTTAGACCAAGCTTGGTTCAACCCACTCTCTCAACAGTGAGAGATAAGTGGTCTTTAGACAACAGAACCTTAAACCACTTGGCCACGGAGGACTCGTTATTAAGGCTGTCCTTAAAAAAATATTTGTTTGTCGTGCTCCAAACCAGTATTTTTCATGTGAGTAGGTAGATAGCTATATTTTTTTTTTTACCAAATTTTGATTTTGCTTAATTATTTTAAAGAAAAATGGACATAAATTATGAAATAAAAATTTAAACACTTCGAAAGTCAATAAAAATGTTTGGGTAGCGGTGATTTTGAGTGAGTAGGTAGGAGCACGGCAAACAATTTAATTTTTTAGGACGGCCTTATTGATATTAGAATGACATTGTACTGTAAAATACAAGATACAAAATTAGATTTAGAGTCGGCATTGAATAAATACAAACATTTATTATGAATAGCTATTGACTGGCATGCATAATTATATAACAACATTACAAAAGAAACTTTGTACCTGCATGTAAATCTATATATAGACAGCACTTAAAATACTGTTTGGCGATCTTTGCATTATTATTTGGACTCTTTTAAGGTGAAATAAATTTTACTACGTGGAAACTTGTAAAACGGATCAAGTTGATATCAAAATGAAATCACATGACTCATTTTAATACGTCACAAAATATGTTGCAATTTCTAACAGGAAATCTATTTTAGTCATACCTAGGTGTGTAGTCCAATTTTTTCAATGTTTTATTCTGTCATGTTTAAACAGACATCCTATTGACAATATGGGGTCAGTGATTGTACATAGGCATGCTATATTTGAGAAAAAAATGTCTTTAACCAATTTTGAAATTTTGAAAAACCCTGATAAATTCCTTTTAATTGAAGAACATTCCCCCCCAAAATAAAAAAAGTAACTAAAATATGCAATATGCATCAGTCCAACTTAAAATTTATATATATGATTTTTTATTAAATGTATGTTTCATTTACATTAACTGTTTAGGAACTTGCCACTCCAGAATCTTTTGAAGAGAGCCCGTCTCGTGTTTGGGAGTTTTACCATTATAGACGTGAAGTGATGGCAACAAAAAATCCTAATCAGGTGAACACATGTAATCAATTAGTCTTTATTTTTGACAATATGGCATTTGTAAATTTCAGTGTTATCATGTATAACTATTATTTATCTTAATTTTGTATTTAAAATGATATTTTATGAAGAATAATATACATAAACAAAGAAAAGAAAAAAATATGAACAGTGAACAGTTAGTTTGATTGGCATAGATTACGGAATGTATGTTTTACAAAATTAAGCATAGTTTTGTTTTAATAGTTAGAATCATTTTCATGCCATCAAGGGCTAACATATGATCAGTCTACCTAACCACTCCCACCTTGGATCCTGAAAGGTTAATCAGAACTCCAGCACACCCATCTCTGCAAATAAATGATAACTTTCCCACTTGAATCAGTAGTGAGAGATGAATGATAATGAGATGGAATGTTGTATATCAGTTATCACAGAGACTGTGGCCGGGCAGGGATTTGAACTCATGACCCCTGGATTTATAGTCAGCACATGCTACTGGCTCAGCTAACAGGGTCTGGCAGCCTTGTGGAATGTTAATGAGTCACCACTAAATATCTGCAGATGGTGGGAACCCTTCAAATGAATGTCCTGTCAATATGATCATATTTTGACAATTACTTTAATGTAGTTAAATAATCAACCTCTGTTTGGTTGCAAGGTGCAATATGAGCAATGTGAAGTGCCATATGAGCATTGTCAAGTGCCATATGAGCAATGTCAAGTGCCATATGAGCAAGGTCAAGTGCCATATGTGCAATGTCAAGTGCCATATGAGCAATGTCAAGTGCCATATGAGCAATGCTAAGCGCCATAGGAGCAATGTCAAGTGCCATATGAGCAATGTCAAGTGCCATAGGAGCAATGTCAAGGCCATATGGGCAATGTCAAATGCCATATGAGCAATGTCAAGTGCCATATGAACAATGTCAAGTGCCATATGAATGTAAGAAAACATTTTTGTTAAAAAAGTGAGATTCTTGTTTATGCATAAACTACACTTTCCATTCTTGAACATTATGTAATAATGGTTTACTTTAAATATTTTCTGAGCTCTACCGTAGTTTCCAAAATTGAAATTTTTTGTGTAATTTACTTTTTAAATGTTTCATCTGGAATGTCCGCATCACTCTGTATTCCAGGCTCATATTGCCATTGCCAAGTGTGAACAGAGACTGGAATCACAAGGTCGGAGGGTAGTGGTGGTCACACAGAACATAGACGAGCTGCACAAGCGTGCAGGATCAAAAAACATCATCGAGTTACATGGTACTCTGACCCTTTATTACCAATAATTCAATATGGCATTCATAACTACATGTAAAAAAACTAAATTGATTACCTTGTTTTACAATGGATTTATTGTTGTGGAAGTTTTTATGTCCCTGCCATTCAAAGAATAAGGGAAAGTCACATATCATGTTACCTCTGTCGATTCATCCATCCATCTGTCTGTGTGCCCATTTTTGTATACATAATTTTTTATGTTACTAAAAGGCAAAGAAGATTGGGATTGGTTTTGAGTAAATTGGGTCAAGGTCATTTTTAAAAAAAAAATAAAATGAATTTCCTTTAAGATATTTTAGTGAAATTCTATATATAGGTTCCTGGCATGAAGATGAAGCTGGTGATTGAGTTTGATGTTAGTTATGTCATAAAATCAAACTCCCTTTACTAAAAAAAAAAGTCTGAAGAATGATTTTATAACATTATTGCGGCTAGTATGAAGAGATGAATTTGCCTTGGACGATGTTGGTTTAAACATATTTATTAATTCAAATGTACATATATACACATAAGTTTAGGTATAAATATGGATTAGAACGGAAGATAAAATCATCTTATAAAGTTCTTTTCCATGGGATTTGTTCACTGATGTAATTAAATCATTGATTAAACTGGCAGTAAATTGAATGCAACATTGTTCAAGGAAAATTCATCTATCAGCATGAATTTTATAAAAGTAGGATGACTTTTCGTTATTAAAGTCATATCTCAACATACAGAAATCTTTGTTGGACGTTGTTGCTACCTCTAATTCACTACAATCATTATCTATAGACTTAGCAGACATATTATGTGTGTCTTTGTTACTATACTCTAAACACGTTTTGGTTGTATATTCAGTTCATATAGCGAGTTTGTGACGTTAGTAAAGATTTTATTTTGCCATTAGATTTTGCTTTCTTCAGTAATGGCGATATAAATGGTGTCAAACATTTGTATGACTCATGCTCTTGAGAGATCCTTTTTTCCTTTGCCATCTGCAATCTGAAAATGATTTACATTTTAACTTGTTAATCATGATCAAGTGGTGTTGGAAATGTTAACAGGGTGAAACTATTTATGTGTATTGTGCTCAAAATAAATACATATTTAAAATAAATGTTCGACCAAAGTTTTGTAAATAATTTACAGATTTTAATTTTTTAATTTATAGTTATTTCAAGTGATCATGGGACTTACCATAAGTGTTTTATGGGTTTGTATTTACTTTAGTCACAATTTGCCTTCAAGGAGATATAAGAGTACATCATTAAAACAACCTACAGTGACTTCCTGGTTTTTTATGTTTTTTTAATGTATGTGTAAATTGTGAATTCAACATAAGAACGCATTTTGCTTTTGCCAATTCATTACATTTAGATTATATACATGGGAAAACATAAAAGTGTTTTTAAACGAGCAGGATTCAATGCAACTGAACCATAACACATATTTCCAAACCATAACACCGTGTACAAAATCAATTTGCTCTCGAAAATGAAGTTTGTGTGGTGATTTATAATTCAAGACCATCTCGGGCGTATACAATAAGCAATCAAAAGTCAATTTAAGATACAAATCTTCGGACAATTGGTCGGAAAATCACTTGGTAACCACACGTCATACCGCAAATTGACAAAATTGGCTACGGCCGTATTTTTTCCAGAAGTGATTACAGATAAACAATGCTCGTATCGGATAAGAACCTGTACGTGTGAACAGGATATTCATAAATATATAGTACAACATTCCCTGATTTTTCATTTTCATTCTTAAACATAAGAAAAATACCAAAACATTGAAGATGACTCACCTTTGTTGTCAATATTTTTTGTAACCAGACCATCATCGGAAATGCTACCAAACATTTAATTGCATCACATTTATGTGATGGTTTATGAGTTGACCAGGCATGATATATAAACTCCAATTATTCATTGCTAAGAGTTTTTCAGCACAGAGTCAACCTGCAAATCGTATATTTTAATTTTGTACGTTGTGTCTCTGTCAATTCAAGATGGCCATGACATAAAACAGATATATATCTGTATGAATGAAACCATTTTTCATATTAGCAAAATAGTAGATACATGTATGTGCAAATAGGACTATTAGGGTAGAATCTACACTTTATCTATGTCTGGCTATAGGTAGCTAGCCAGTACTTAAGCTGAAATGTATTTAATTTAATTTTAAAATCTGGATGCGGATGTGGGGGTGTATGTGCCAAAGTTTAATAAACAGGGTTGTGCAGTTTTAATAAAATAAAAAAAGTTGGAGGGGGAGGGTGTGTTGTGGTGTGTAACAAAGTTGAAAAAGGATAGTGTATTAAATTCAATACACAGCAAAATTAAAAAAAAAATGAAGGGGGTGGAGGGGTCTTGGTTAGCTATATACATTGTTTGTATAACATGATATGAATGTGTTTATGAAGTTTAGTCACCGTTACATGAGTTGTTTGTTCAGAAACAGAGAAAACTCTGAGCTAAACATAAAACTTTAACCAGTGGATACCAATGACATGACGCCGCCGACAACGCCAGGGTCATGACAATAGCTCTTTTTTTTTTTCAAAAGACGAGCTATTTAAAAAAATAAGCATCTGCTTCTTCATGCTGTCTACAAAACCTGTATAAAACTCTTCATTCCCCTTGTTGTCTGCAACACCTATATAAAACTCTTCATTCCCCTTGTTGTCTACAACACCTATATAAAACTCTTCATTCCCCTTGTTGTCATACAACACCTGTATAAAACTCTTCATTCCCCTTGTTGTCTACAACACCTGTATAAAACTCTTTATTCCCCTTGTTGTCATACAACACCTGTATAAAACTCTTCATTCCCCTTGTTGTCTACAACACCTTTATAAAACTCTTCATTCCCTTTGTTGTCATACAACACCTGTATAAAACTCTTCATTCCCCTTGTCATGCAACACCTGTATAAAACTCTTCATTCCCCTTGTTGTCATACACACCTGTATAAAACTCTTCATTCCCCTTGTTGTCTACAACACCTGTATAAAACTCTTCATTAATTCCCCTTGTTGTCATTTAATGTCTGTCTACAACACCTGTATAAAACTCTTCATTCCCCTTGTTGTCTACAACACCTGTATAAAACTCTTCATTAATTCCCCTTGTTGTCATTTAATGTCTGTCTACAACACCTGTATAAAACTCTTCATTTATTCCCCTTGTTGTCATTTAATGTCTGTCTACAACACCTGTATAAAACTCCTTATTCCCCTTGTTGTCATTTAATGTCTGTCTACAACACCTGTATAAAACTCCTTATTCCCCTTGTTGTCATTTAATGTCTGTCTACAACACCTGTATAAAACTCTTCATTAATTCCCCTTGTTGTCATTTAATGTCTGTCTACAACACCTGTATAAAACTCCTTATTCCCCTTGTTGTCATTTAATGTCTGTCTACAACACCTGTATAAAACTCTTCATTAATTCCCCTTGTTGTCATTTAATGTCTGTCTACAACACCTGTATAAAACTCCTTATTCCTCTTGTTGTCATTTAATGCAGCTCCAAGTTTGAATGTTTCAGGTAACTTATTCACAACTCGATGTACAAAGTGTGGCGATGTTGCTAAAAACAATGACAGTCCTATATGTGAAGCTCTGAGAGGAAAAGGGTGTGTTGTCTTAACATTGTTTGAACATTTTAAAGGGAATATATCAGGGGTTTTTAGCTCATAGGAGCAAGACTCAGTATGAGCTATTGTTATCTACTTTTTTGTCCGTCGTCTTTGCTTCAAACAACTTCTTCTCTGAAACCACTTGACAGATTTTCACCAAATTTTGTGTGGAGCATTCTTATACAAAGCTCTCTCAAGTTTGTGCAAATGATGACCCTGGGGTCAAATTTGGTCCTGCACCAGGTGTTTATCAGTATTTTTTTTTCAAAATTTAAAATATCTTCTTTTCCAGAAGTGTTAGGCCTGGAGCTTTGATAATTTGCATGTAGTATCATCTAATGAGTTTCTATCAAGTTTGTTCAAGCCATGACCCAAGGATCAAAATTGACCTGTCCCGGGGACATGTCAGTTTAACATAGGGAAATTTACATTTAAAAATCTTCTTCTCAAGAACCAACCAATTAAATTCGTTCATATTTGGTATAAATGATCCCTATGTCTAGGCGTTTCAAATATGTTCAAGTAAAGCGGCTAGGATGGATTGGGACCCAGTAAAGGGACTTTGATTCTTACGTAGGAATACTATGGAAAAATGAAAAATTCTGCTTTTTAAAAAATATTTTTGGTATTATTTCAATTATCTTCATGTCTGGAGCATTGCTTGGACATAACAGTTGAGACAGGGTCCTTTAAATAAATAGGGACCAGCAGGGGCCCCAAAAAAGATAAAATTGTAAAATTTTCAAAATCTTCTTCTCAAAAACTGATGACCCAGTTGTGTTAATATTTGCTTTAAATGTACCCTATGAATAGGGGTTTAAAAGTTGTTCAAAAGGGCTTACAGTATACTTTGATTTTTACATAGAAATACTATAGGAAAACAGATAATTCTGTTTTTCTTACCTATTTTACATATTTTGAGCCTGGGTCCTTTAAAGGGGATTTAATAGCCATAAGGGGTCAGTAGGGGTAAAAAAAGATGTTAAATTGTGAGAAAGAGTTTGAATGATGATGTGAAGGTAATCAAGCAGTATTTAATTACTGTCTATTATTTAGAATTGGGATGGTGTTTAAAGCTATTAACCACTGTGATTAAAATAACAATTTTGTCATGTTTTTATGGATTTGTTATACCAAACCATTCGGATATGATTTACTTTTGATAATAAGATACTTTTTATTTGTTCTAAAAATAATTTATTTTTTAAGATGTTTATAATTATTCTGATAGACTGCGGCGTGGTCTAGTGGTAGAGCATCCGCCTCGCATGCGGAAGGTCGTGGGTTCAATCCCCGGCCGGGTCATACCAAAGACTTTAAAAATGGTACTAGGAGCTTCCTCGCTTGACGCTCAGCATTAAGAGGAGAGTTCTAGGTCTGGTTGGCCCGGTGTTAGTATAGTGTGACTGGGTGGGGTATCATACCATGTGTCTGCGGCATGATACTCCAGTGTGACAGCGCTTAGAATACTGTCTCAAGTAGACACCGTCGCGATATGACTGAAAAATTGTTGAAAGTGACGCTAAACACCATACAACAACAAAATTATTCTGATATACTCCCTTTAAAGATAAAACAGCACATGTCCGTTTTGCTGAATAATTCGCTATATAAAAGGTAAATTGTCATTTTCTCTCAAAATATTCGTTGAGCCCTAAACTTCATAAGGATATCTATTAAAAACATGTTAAAATAATATATTCATATTATATATTAAGATTTTCCAGACTTGGCCTATGCTCCCAGGTTAGACAAATATAATATTCCCACTGAAAATTGCAAAATTGAATGCATCAAATGAGGCACGTGACTAATTTAATTATTTGTGTTCTTTCACTAAACATCTGAAGCTGAGATTTTCCTCATCTTTAATATCTTAATTTCTTAAATTATTTCTTGAAATCAGTACACATGTACATGTAATGGCCGCACAGAATTGAACAAATCTTATCTCATTGGTACTGGATAACACGCAACATGATCAGTAAATGAGAAGTAATGGCAAAAATTAAGTTGAAAAAAAGTTGACATGTTCAGTGAAATTGGGGCCTCTCACTTCAGCGTCCCTAGGGTCGATATGTTTTAAAAAGCCCCGCCACCGCTCGTAGAGCGGAGCCGACATATAGAAATGGGCTGTGTCCGTGCATGCATCCCCTGCTGTCCGCACCGTATCTCCTTCAGTTGTGATTGGAATTTTAAATAATTTGACACATATGTTCACTAGGACAAGACCATGTGTCATGCAAATGACTTGGGTCTGTTTGTCAGAGGTCAAGGTCATAGTTCAAGGTCAAGTGTTTGGAAATCCAATGTACAAGGGGGGATCAGAAAGTTTGTAGACTTTTGCCATAACTTATTTATATCAACTATACAGTGCACAATAGTGTTATTGTATTTGAAATAAATCTGTATGGGACATATTTTGAAAACTTTAGCATGATATGTCAACTATTAAGCCAAAAAATAAGGCACTATTCAAAGCATAGCAGTTAGATATGTCAGGGCAAAATGATGACGTTGTATTTAACAAAAAAAAAACGTCAGTATTTTAAACCGGTGCTTCTCAAAATACTCTCCTCCATGGTATATACGTTTTTGACACCATTTACACCATTCAGTGAACATGTTAACAAAATCAGAAGATGGTATACTGGACACAAAATTCTGTAAAACATGCTTTGATTCAAATATGTCTTCAAATCGACTTCCCATTTGCTCTTTTTTAATGACTGATTCCCGGCCATCTCAAAAACATTAATTTTGTGACATTTTAACACTAGAGACCTCGAAATATAAGATTCACCATACATACTTTTGTTTCTCTCTTTGAGTAGGTGTATTACCTAACATGGAGCAGAACTTTACAGAACTGCGTTATTTTGCGTGCTAATCCATTTTCGAGTGCCCCAAGGTCATATTGTTTCAAACAAAATGGCATACCGTTACATCATAATATTGACATCATTTTGAGATGCGCATAATTGGTGCCATTTTTTTAAAGGATGTAAACAAGCAAACAATACAGCAATATTTTTTATTTAAATATAAAACACGTTTTTGGCAATGCACGCTTGTTTGAATAGTAGAGGTAGGAAAAAAGCAAAAACTGCCCTGACTCCGTAAATCGATGTTTCCATAGTAACTATTTATTACTATAGAATAAAAACTAATGATGAAAAATTATCATTTTTTTTTTGCAAAATTACTGCAAATATATAGTGGCACAGGCACCCCCCCCCCCCCCCCCCCCCCCCCCCCCCCCCCCCCCTTATACACTGTGTTTCGTCCTGTCCGGACCGTATCTTCTTTAGTTGTGATTGCATTTTTAAATAATTTGGCAAAAATGTTCACTATGACAAGACAATGTGTCATGCGAATGACTTGGGTCTGTCCATCAAAGGTCAAGTTCATTGCTCAAGGTCAAGTGTTTGAAAATCCAATGTATACACTGTGGTTCGTCCTGTCCAGACCGCATCTTCTTTAGTTGCGAACGCATTTTTAAATAACTTGGCACATATGTTCACTATGACAAGACAATGTGTCATGCGACTGACTTTGGTCTGTTCATCAAAGGTCACGGTGACAGCTTCGTTTATCCATACGCTGTTGTCCATACCATATCTTCTTTAGTTGTTATTGGATTTTAAATAACTCGGCACAAATGTTTATTAGGACATGATGATGTGTCATGCAAATGAATTTGGTCTGTTCTTCGAGGGTCAAGGTCACAGCTCTGTCCGTTTACTGCTGTCTGGACCGTATCTTCTTTAGTTGTGATTGGATTTTTAAATAAATTGACACAAATGCTAACCAGTCCAAGATAATGTGTCATGCGAATGAGTTTAGTCTGTTTGTCAAAGTTAATTTTTCATTTGTTTTATGGTTATAACTTACATATTTATGGTTCGATTTAGAACATCACACCAGTGCTCACTGGAACAGGACAATGTGTCATATTACCGTTGGCTACATATTACATGTGATTTCTGTGCTCGGCAATTTTTCCATTTTGCGTATTTTAATCCACTTCTCTGGAAATGCCCGAGGGTTAATGAGGTGGCGGAGGATACGACCACGTTAGTGGCAACCTCTTGTTCATATTGGATGTACAGTAAGGGTTAATGAGGTGGCGGAGGATACGACCACGTTAGTGGCAACCTCTTGTTCATATTGGATGTACAATAAGGGTTAATGAGGTGGCGGAGGATATAACCATGTTAGTCGCAACCTTTTGTTCATATTGGATGTACAATACTGAAAATTAATAATTTAAATCTTATTGAACTCCTACGCCTTCTGAGATATGATTGATTGAATATTTAGTGTCATTTTTATGCACTCGAGGGCTAACAAATCATCAGTTAACCTTACCACTGTTTCCTGGAATGGAATGTTAACCAGTACTCGAGCAAACCCCATCTCCACAAGTTACTGATAACTTTTCCACTTGAATCAGCAGTTAGAGACGAATGATAATGAGACACAATATCGTATATCAATCATCACGGAGACTGTTTCTGGGCGGGGATTTGTACTCACAAGCCCTGGATTGATTCTGGCTGGGGATTTGAACTCACAAGCCCTGGATTGATTGTCAGACATGTAACTGACTGAGCTAATCAGGCCAGGCTTCTCAGATATGAATTGTAACCTAACCGTATGTCATAGCTAGATGTCATTACCAGTAATAATCTTCTGTTGTCTGCTATGTTTTCTAACTTAAAGATAAACATTTAGGGAAAACAAAGAATAATGTAATGAGGTACATGAAAATTACAGTTATTCAGTATTTATTTCTGTCAAGAATGTATACATCAGAGGCAGCCTCCTCTTCTTAAAATTCCTTGCCGCGAAGGTCTTATTGTCGCATATTGTATTTTATTATATATATTTTTTGATGACTCGTAGAGATTTTTAAGTGGATTATTTATGGTAATCCATTGTTTCAATCCATGAAATTATGAAGAAAAAAAAAATTTCTGTTCTTGAATATTAATTTAAAAAAAATATATTGAAAAAAAGTACTTTATTTTTTTTTATTAGTCCAATAATATCTAATGTCGAATTTAGATCAAAGTAAACAAATATTTATGTAAATGCAGATAAAAAGAAAATTGTTTGTTTTGGTGTAAGATCAAATGATATTTCATCTCTTGATCACCAAAAATGATATTCTCACTCATGGCAAGCCACTCGTGAGAAAGTGACTTTTGGTGATCACTTGATGAAATATATTTCCATCTTGCACCAAAACAAACACATTTCCTCTGTATCTATTTATTGGTTTAAATACATTTCAGAGAACCAAGTACAGAAGCTGTGGATGCCAAAATTCCTGTTGCAGAATTACCCAGGTGAACAACAGATTTTATAAAAGGGACACATGGCATGTTCAAATTGATTTTACTCAAGTAACTGGTAAACTTGCTCACATAAAACTCGGCCCCTGAGATATTCTCTCATTGCTACGATACATGTATAAATGGGCCATACAACTGGATGAACAATAAAACCGTATGGTTCTCATCTCCTGATTATTACATTAACCCTTTACTTCATATGGACACCTTTGAATACCTCTTATATAGAAGGCTTTTGAAAACAGTGTAGAACCAGTTCTGATTGCTGGTAATGAGCAATCAGAACAGGTTCTGGACTGTTTTCTGCTCTATCAGAATAAATAGGTAAAATGTATCTACTCATAGAAATTGACTATGTGTGGCTTTTGAGTTTGGAAGAGTCCAGTTAAAATGCGTATAGAGTAAAAAGTTATGGAAACAAAAAATGGTTATCTAGCTATTAAGCTATGATTTAAAGGGGCACGCAGCAATTTTTTTGTTTTCTTTTTATTTAGAATGGGGGGTTTAATGCAGTTTTTAACACATTTCAGGTTATATATAGCATGTCCAGTTTTATTGGTGGAGGAAGACCTCAGAATAAATCGGAGTACAACCATTGTCCTTCCACAAATAACTGACAAACTTTGTCACATAAAGTTTTTGGAGTGAGCTGGACTTGAGCCTACGACCTCAGCGGTGAGAGGTCAGTGACCTTGAGATGATCCCTTAGGACCCAGATTTTACTTATATTCATGCATAAAATTAATATTTACAACCATGACTGTAAAATTGTATGGAAATACAGTCAAACTTGTCTTAAGCAGCCACATTTTTTATATCCCATTTTTATGCATTCAGTACAAATTCACCTGTATTAAATGACCACCTGTCTTAAAAGGCCACTTTTGCTCCTTCCATTGACTGGCTACTTAAGACAGGTTTGGCTGTATTATTTGCCAATTATTACTATCAGAGATTACCGACATCTTTTATCAAACTAGTCGATTCAGCTTTGATACTAGTTTTGAAAACATACACATTCCAGTAAAACAATCTGTGAAAAATACCATTTGATATTCTTTTTTTTTTTTTCTATCATAGTGATAAAAAGTGATGAAATTAAGATATAGTTTATACTTTATGTCCTAGACAAGCACATATTTACAAAACAAATTATTTTTAACCCTTAACCTGCTGTATACAGATTATTCATTGCAGCATTTTTTTCCCGAGAAATAAGAGTGAATATATCACAGCTTTTTTTATTTTCAATCTTATAGGAAAAGATAATTTATGAAGCAAAATGATGAATTGTGGGATTTTTGTGCTATATTTAGCTTAGAAAATTCATGCGCTACCCAATGGCAATGTTTCCAAAACCCATATATATATATATATATACGACTTTTGTTGCGTACAGCACTGATAGAGAGACTTTGAAAACAACATATGTTGTATACAGCAGATTAAGGGTTAATAATTTACCAGAAATGTGCTTCTTTCAAAAATAGAAATTAAGAGTACGTACTACACATGCTAGGTTTAAATATCCTAATTTTGTATTTTCATCATGTAGATATATAATTTTCTGAAAACATCTTAAGTTAAATTTGATAAAAATTGACAGGCTTCCCATTGAACCTTGAATTGCCCTTCAAATCCTAGCATCATTTATGTTTTCGTTACTTACAGGTTACTTTATGAGGAATTCAAATTAAAGATTTTAAAACTTTTCATGAGTTCATGTACAATGTACATGTATGTGTATCATTGACTGAATCACACATGTGATGCATGTGGTCCAGTGGTAGAGCACAGAACCTGTGATCAGAGGATCATGGGTTCAATCCTCCGCCACGGCAATGTGTGGTGTCCTTGAGCAAGACACTTTTACGCATGTGCTTAGTACTGGTTCTAACCAGGAAGACTCCGACAGAGATTTGTTGTAAGAATTTGTTTCATAAAGTAAAATAAATCATTTTAAACATAAACTGAATCACATTAAAAACGATTTTTAATCACCATGCAACTCCTAGAAAACTACTTACATTTAATTCTATTTTTGAAAGATTCTGTAAAAACTTTATTTAAATTTAAACCTATAATCCAGTTTATTGTAATTTGCAGATGCAAAGTGGATGGTTGTGGTGGACTAGTTCGACCACACGTGGTGTGGTTTGGCGAAGGACTGAATAGTGATGTGTTAGAAAGCGCTCACAATGAACTCAACAAATGTGATCTGTGTCTGGTGGTAAGTCAAGTGTAGAAGAAAAATAGAAGATCTCAAAAAAATATTTCAATTTTGAAGGAGTTTATTATTTTTTCTAACGCCATTACCAACACATTTTAGGTTATATATGGCATATCCAGTTTTACTGGTGGAGGAAGACCTCAGACTGAGGAGAACCACCATCCTTCTACAAGTAACTGGGAACTTACTCACATAAAGTTTATGGAGTGAGCGGAATGAGTTTATATGTGTTGGGTTAACTGACGGGGTCAGAATGCACTACAAATAACTTTCTCAGAGCTTTACTAAGCATATCTATTGTCTGAATCGGTGTTTTGCTAATACAGACATAAAACTGTATTGCAGTTTGTTGTTTCACCTTTTCTCAGACACAATTTTCTCATTCCTCACTCATGTGTAGACAAGAATGCACTACAAATAACTTTCTCAGAGCTTTACTAAGCATATCTTTTGTCTGAATCGGTGTTTTGCTAATACAGACATAAAACTATATTGCAGTTTGTTGTTTCACCTTTTTCTCAGACACAATTTTTGCTTGTGAATTTTTCAATTTAATTTTTTAACTTTTTACACGCGCGTTAAATGCTATTACTGTAATAGCCTACGCAGACATTGATGACTTGTTCTCAATAACATATGATTTACCATGAGTTTTACAGGGAAATGATTGTTATATTTCACATATTTATCTGTCAAATTGTTCAACATTTTGAGCTGCAGCACTAACCATGTACGCATGTTTCTATGTATACCATAACATTATTATTGACATAAGAAATACATTAAAATACTGTACATTGATGACATTTTCACCAATACTTAAGTTGTGCAAAATATAGCTATGTACTTGCATAAATTCACAATCTTCTGGATAACCCTTCGTATAATGTAATTTGAAGTTTTGAGACTGCATCATAAATAAGCTTATAGACTATTGAATTGACTACCTACATTTCATTATATTGACATGAATTTATCATCTACATTTTATTACATCATACAGTTCCTTGGTGGCTAAGTGGTCTAAGATGCTGTCTTAATTTTGAAGCAAGGAAATTATTTTACAGTGGATATGTACTACCATATGTTGATTAATGTTGCACTGTTTGGGGTAACTGCACTAAAGATGGGCTTGATCAAATACTAAAACTACAGAAAAGAGCAGCAAAAATTATCCTTAATGCAGATCCTCTTTCAGCCTCAGAGCCTTTATTTAAATAACTTAACTGGATGTCAGTAGATATAAGGATTCAATATCATAAACTATTACTTGTCTATAAATGCTCAAATTCCCAGGCACCTGAATATTTGTCAAATAGACTTGTATACGCTGGAAATAATAACCCATATAAGTAATGTTGTAAATGGAAATTTATATGTAAAAAAAGCCCAAGACAAATGATCATTTTATTATTCTGACTCACTTTATGGAACAATCTGCCTAACGAAATTTAATCATCACCAAGTCTATACAGCTTCAAAAACAGTTGATCATCACCAAGTCTATTGAGCTTCAAAAAGGGGGGGGGGGGGAAATTATCTTCTGATACTCAATTGGAAATAGACAGTTTGATTGTAAGCATTCAAAAAAAATGTTTATATCACAGGTTTGTAAGCACTATATGAATGCTTTTTAGCTCACCTGAGCCGAAGGCTCACAGGTGAGCTTTTATGATCGCCTGGTGTCCGTCGTCTGTCGTCCGTCGTTAACTTTTAGCTTCTAACAACTTCTCCTCCGAAACCACTGGGCCAATTTCTCAGAAATGTTCCTTGGGTGACCCTCTACCAAGTTTGTTCAAGCCATCTTGATTTGTCAAAAAACATGGCCGCCAGGGGCAAGTTAAATAGTAAAAGCTTAAAAAATCTTCTTGTCAGAAACTACTGGCTCAATTTTAAAATAATTTCTCAGAAATGTTCCTTGGAGGACCCTTCACCAAGTTTGTTCAAACTTTAGTGATTCGTCAAAAAACATAGCGGCCAGGTGGTGGGGTTAGTTTACTATATAAGCTATAGTAAAAACTTAAAAAATCTTCTTGTCAGAAACTACAGGCTCGATTTTAAGGCATAGTACCACCATTGCAAAAAGGAAGTGCTTTTTGGGGTAGTCGCATAATGGCGGTTATAAATAATTCTCAATTCTTCTTCTTTAAAAATGCATTTTCCTCATTTTAATGCTCATTTTTTTTATTTGAATGGCATTATTGATGTATTTTGAACATTTTGATAGCATTGCCATGTTTGAATTGTGAATTTAGAAAATTATGACACATGACCCCTACTTTTCTCATCATATTTTGATAGTGCAGAGGTTGACAAACAGTAAAATGTAGGTTTCACTTCTTTCATTTGGGACTCTCTATGAATGACAAGCCTTCAAACTTTTATTATTTACTGTAGAATAAAGAACAAAAATCAATGGTGGGGTTACACCTTAAAATAATTTCACAGAAATGTTCCTTGGGTGACCCTCTACCAAGTTTGTTCAAGCCATCTTGATTCGTTAAAAAACATGGCCACCAGGGGGCGGGGCAAGTTTGATTAGTAAAAACTTAAAAATTCTTCTTGTCAGAAACTACTGGCTTGATTTTAAAGTAATTTCACATAAATGTTCCTTGGAGGACCCTTCACCAAGTTTGTTCAAACCATAGTGGCTTTTTAAGACAGGTTGTTGCTCAGTTTACTCTGAGAGCATAGAAATAGGAAATAGCGAATGTGGCTGCTTAAGACAAGCGACTGCTCAAAAGAGGTGACGGCTTACACATGGTTGATTGTATATTTTGCAGACTGAAAGCTCCAGACAGCTCCAGGCATGGTAAAGTTGTAAATAATTATATACACGCCAGGTGAATTTCAGAGCAATATTATCAAACTATTGTAAGCAGTATTTACAGTTTTAGAAAATATATGTAAAGGTATTTTATTAATGATTTTGTCAATAATAATGATCTTATTGAAATAATCATTAATGCAATATCTTTTCATACATACTAGTATTCTGTAACTATAAATATCACTTACAACAGTTTGATAATGTGGCTCTGAAATTCACCCAACATTTCTTTATTTTTCTAGTATTTTTTAGCACATTATTTACAAAAAATAAATGCTCATGTTTCTACAGGTTGGAACCTCATCGGTTGTGTATCCAGCGGCCATGTTTGCCCCAATGGTTGCCGCAAGGGGTGTGCCTGTAGCAGAGTTTAATGTGGAAGCAACAGAAGTTACTAACGACTTTGGGTAAGACACCTTCTAACTCTTCTGCTAAGTTGAAAGCACTACCAGTAAATTTAGGGTATGAAAATGATATATGGTTAAAGCTACACAAAGCCTACCTGTATTTGAAACCTGTAATATACATGTATATTTTAGATTAAATTTACAGGGTAAGAAATAGTATTTTCTTCGAACATATTAATAGTTTAAACATATTTATTTTTATTTGATTGCAAATGTAAACGCAAATTTTAATACATCGACAGCTTTCTTAGCACTTCCTGGTACTTTGTTTTTTTTTAGAGACGTCTGGGTTCGTATTCTTGAGAATATTCTTTGACTTGAGCTTCACAATCCAAATTTCAACCTTAGATATCTAGTTTATCATGACATACAGAATAATTGTTTATGTTTATTTGACTATACACTAGGTGTCCCTACATGCTTGTAAATTTTGGTTTCAAAAAATGGTCTCCAAGTGTATTTTTCAAAATTCATTCTTGAGTTCAAGTCTAAGAATATTTTCAAGAACAGTTGGTGAATACGGCCCCAGATCAATCTGCGGATAAAACCTGCAACCTCTGGCATGAGCGGCACAGAAGCCTGGCTTTGGTTTCACTGATATTTGTTTACTTCAAATTCAAATTTAAAGTTTAAGTAACCAGGTGATCAAGATTTCAGACTGGTTCTAATACAGAATGAATTGCATCTGAATTTATTTAAATTTGTAATTTTCTTGATTAGGGTTTTACACACAGGTGATAGTATTGGTGTTTAGATAATTCAATTTACCTGACCTCTAAAATTACTTCTACAGGAGGTAGGGGTTATAGCGTTATAGATTTAACTATTTCGACAGTCCATATATCTTGATCAATAAACCTACGTTTTCTTAAAACGTGTTTAGACCAAGTCAGGCTCCAACCTATGACCTCGGACATATATGAACTTGAGACGTCTTTGATCACTCAACCATACAGGATGCTTATCAAAATTGATAACAGAATCGATATATGTAAGGAACTAGCCAAAACAGTATTTAAGGAAAACTTGTGAAAAAACATTGGTGAAACAAAAGCCTGTGTAACACCTATAGCTGGCTAACGTTTTAAGTGTCTTGCTCTAGGACCATGAGACATTTACTGAAACCTGACGATCTATGTAGCTGGCTGCATCTCGTTGCTATTGGTTTATATTGTTGTTATTTCAGGTACCATTTCCAAGGTCCATGTGGAACAACAATACCCACAGCACTGGCACCTACACCGTCCGAGTCAACTTAGATTGCTGGCAAAATTTCTACAGGTGGTCAGAAGGGAAAGAGATGAAATAAGGATTGAAATATTAAACCAAAAATTGATGTGTTTTATAATGAATATGTAGAGGATATATATCTTATAATAGTCCTAAAAGGGTTTGGCATTAATGGAAGATAGAGTTAGATAGAATATTACAAAAGAGTGAAGATCTAATATTTGTGTTATACTTTAGTAGTATCATTAATTATTGGTATATTGTTTTCATGAATGAAAAACGGGGGTTTGGGTCAGATACTTATGTACATTCATTTGTCTTTTATAACCCTTCCTGTTTATATAAACTTTACAAAATCATGCCTTTGTTCTGTGCAGTATTAATTAATAGTCAGATAAATGTGCAAAATCTCAGATCAATGTTGATCACTTTTGTTGTGCTTGTCTGTGGTACAGATGTGTTGTTTTTAGCTCTACTTACCAAAGGCAAGCAGGGCTTATGTCATGGTAAATTGTCCATTGTCTGTCTGTTAACCTTTTTCTTGTAGACGCGATAGCACCTTCATTTATCATTGAATCTTAACCAAATTTTGATCGCAAACGTCCCCGCCACAGGGCTTATATAAAGCATATTTTAAACGAAACTAAAAAAATCATTTTCTCTGAAAGTTCAAGGCCTAGACCTTAAATATTTTACATGTAGCATTGAGGTCAAATTTGTAGCTGTCACAGGGGTCACTGTTTTACATAGAGTTATATAGGAAAAATGCTGTAGACGTGATAGCACCTTCATTTTTCATTGAATCTTAATCAAACTTGCACAACAGTTATATAACCATTAGATCTCGGACAAGTTCTTGAACCAGCGTGATTCGGCCACAAATGCCTCCCCCACCCCAGCCACAGGGCACATTTTTAAGTAAAATTTTAAAAAACATTTTCTCCGAAAGTTTAAGGCTTAGACCTTAGATATTTTGCATGTAGCATCTGTTGCCATGAGAACGTTCAGGTCCTCTTGTTATCGTTATGCACTTTCTAGAATTGTCTCTCAATATTTAATATGAATGTTTGATTCTGAAAATGTGAAATCATGATTGTTAATTGATAGTCATCATATTGAATTAAACAGAACTGTAATCATAAGATTTATATTTGTTAGTGTTTTATTATAAACCTCTGATTGACACACCTCTTTTTTACCATAATTGACCCGACACTGGAATGATTGTTGCTCTGCCTGCTGGCTATGTGGCATTGTTCGGTCAAGTAAATACAATGTAGTGTTTACATAAACATCATCATCTTGTCTTTAGAAGGAAAATGGCGATGTAGCCACCGATATTGATCGCTGATTGAATTATCAAATTATTTGATTGACAGCTGCGTCAGGCCAATTGAGAGGAGAGCATCTATTCCTGAAAATCTTGAAAATATGTTAAAAGGAACAAACGGCTATTTCTGGTTAGTTTATATTTAGCGCTATTTTTGAAAATTATGTATCTACAATGTATTAATATGAAAGAGATAATCCTGTAGTGATGTTTCTATTTTGAACAAAAAGGGCCTTAGTTCTTGGAAATGGTTGAAAGACATCATATTTGAATGTATTTAATGACCTGCTTGCATACTAGGGTATATTAATTTTCATATTTGTATTATGTGGTATATAAAAAATTAAGATATTATTTGAATTGAAAATTTATTAAAATTGCTGTACCTGGTTATAAAATTTAATGCATTCTCTGTAGGTTTTCATGACGCTGTCAGTTCTACACCATATACACAATACCATTAACATTATAGATAGAATTTTCACTAAACTAACAAAGCTGCTATATAACCATAACATACTGAACAAGTTTTTGAATACATGGAGTGTGTGGTCCAGTGGTAGAGCACTGAACCCAGGATCGGAGGGTCGCGAGTTCGATCCTCCGCCACAGCTATGTGTGGTGTCCTTGAGCAAGACACTTTTTCCGCAAATGCTTAGTTCTATCCAGGAAGACTTCGAACGTATTTAAACAAGTTCATGAACTGGCCAAATATGATAGCAAATGTAAGAGTTATGGTTCTTGAATCATCTAAAACTGCACTATTTGACATTGTTTTAAGTAGCATGGCACCAAAATTTAAATGAAAAGGTTATAGCCAAAACTTAACATGTGAAGTACTTCTATGTCAACTTACAATTGATGATAAAAAATGGTTAACTTGAAAGGGGAAGCATCATTGCTAGAAAAATAATGAATGAATGAATGAATGAATGAATGAATGGTGTTTTACGGCACGTCGATACATAAATAGGTCATTTTGTGCGCGCAAAGATTAATGAATGTGATGACAAAAATAATTATATTAAATAAATATGGTTAAAATTTATTAAAACTATTTACAAATAAATAAATGAAATTATTTACAAATAAATACATAAATGAAAACATCAATTAAATACAGGGAAATCAACGATATACTAAATCATTTAACCCGTCAACGGGTTTTAAACTAAAAATGTTTAATCAGTTTAACCTCTTTTAAAAAGGCAAATATACTGGTTACATTAACTTTATCAAAAAGCTCTTTCATACTATCAACCCTGTAGTACTTCGCTCTCATTGGAGCAAAGTCAACACAGTCGATAAGTATATGCTTAACAGTAAGCGGTGCAAAACAGGGCACACACTCTGGGACAGCTTCACGCTTTAAAAGATATGAATGGGTACAGCGGGTATGCCCTATTCTGCACCGAGCTAAAATAACTTCTTCTCGACGAATAATCCTATTGCTAGGATGCCATTCGCCAAGTTTTGGTTTGATATAATGTAACTTATTATGTATGGCAAGATCCCAAGAGGACTGCCATGAACTAAAAATATACTTATTAATATTAGATTTAAAATCTGTAAAAGGTAGTTTAAAAAATGAAATATTCAAGCTTAAGGCCGCTTTCGCAGCCTTATCATTTCCACTTATTCCTGTATGACCAGGAAGCCAGCAGAGAACAATAGTATTTTCTTTACATAGTACATTGTATTTATTTAAAAGTTGAAGAACAAGAGGATTATCATCTTTCATGCCGTCTATAGCTTGAAGAGATGAAAGTGAATCAGAAAATATAATAAACTGTTTTTTATCAGATTCATTAATGTAGTTAAATGCCAAATCAATGGCTTTAAGTTCAGCTGAAAAGATGGAGGCTCCGTTTGGTAAACGGCTCTTTGAGATGTGCTGTCCTGTAACAGCAGCTGCAGCCACGGTATCTCCATCTTTAGAACCATCTGTATATATTTGACAATAATGATTGTAAGACGATTTGACTTCATTAAACTTACTTTGGAAGATAGTGGAGTCTGTTTCAGATTTTTTGTCTTTACAAAGTTCAAAAATGATTTTTGGCTTTTCCAAAGTCCATGGTGGTATTTATGAGACTTTGTACTTAGCAATTAAATTAAGATCAATATTGGCTTCGGTAAGTTTTGGTTTGATCCGGAGACCAAAAGTTCGAATAGCTTTAGGTTTTTTATCAAATAGAGTTTCATAATAGGGGTCAAAAGTAATATTAAAAGCAGGATTAGATGGATTTGAATGAAGTTTAATGGCATATTGAAGAGCCAGTTTGTCACGTCTTAAATACAATGATGGTTCATTTGCCTCTACATAAAGACTATCGGCTGGGGACGTACGAAAGGCACCAAGGGCGAGTCGTAGTCCTTGGTTGTGTATAGGATCAAGCATCGCTAAGTAAGACTTGCGAGCTGATCCATATACAATAGAGCCGTAGTCCAATTTTGATCTGATTAGAGATCTGTAAAGTCTAAGTAAAACTTTACGATCTGCACCCCAATTAGTATTGGCAACAACTTTTAATAAATTTAGTGCTTTATTACACTTTGTCTTCAGATATTTAAGATGAGGAATAAAAGTAAGTTTACGGTCAAAAATAAGACCTAAAAATTTTGTTTCCTCAACAACAGGTATAGGTGTCCCATCTAACGTTAGATTGGGATCATCGTGATGTTTACGTTGTTGACAAAAATGCATACAATTTG
This sequence comes from Panopea generosa, assembly GCA_029582155.1. Taxonomy (NCBI): domain Eukaryota; kingdom Metazoa; phylum Mollusca; class Bivalvia; order Adapedonta; family Hiatellidae; genus Panopea; species Panopea generosa. Next base: position 66,686,043 of record CM055902.1, read on the forward strand.
TTTTAGACTTAGAAAATTTAAAACCGTTTTCATCAGACCAAGTCTGAAGTTTATTAAGGCATTGCTGTAGTTGCCTTTCAATAGTTTTCATATTTTTTGAACGGTAACAAATTACAAAATCATCAACATATAAAGAGCAATCCACACCAGGATTAATACTCTTAACAATATTATTAATTTTAATATTAAAAAGTGTGACAGACAGAATACTGCCTTGTGGGACGCCCATCTCCTGTTTGTGAACATCGGAGAGGGTTGTTCCCATTCGGACTTGAAACTGTCTATCATCTAAAAAGTTTAAAATAAATGTAGTTAAACGGCCACGAATGCCCATATTATGAAGATCTTTCATAATGCCATACTTCCACGTGGTGTTGTAGGCTTTCTCCAAGTCAAAAAATACAGCGACTAAATGTTCTTTCTTTATGAAAGCCTCCCTAACAAACGATTCAAATCTAACTAAATGGTCTGTAGTGCCCCTTTGGTGTCTGAATCCACTTTGATACTTAGTAATTAAGTTGTTGGATTCCAAGAACCAAACGAGGCGACCATTAATCATACGTTCCATGGTTTTACAAACACAACTTGTCAAAGCAATTGGACGGTAATTAACTGGATCCGTGTTATCTTTCCCAGGTTTGGGTACCGGAATAACGATAGCTTCCCTCCAAGACTCGGGGAAGTTTCCAGTCACCCAAACAGAGTTAAATATATCAAGTAGAATTAATAAGGACGATTCGGGTAAATGTTTTAAAAGTTGATAATGGATATCGTCAGGACCAGCTGATGTATCATGTGCCTTCTTTAAGGAATTTTTCAATTCACTCAAAGAGAACTTCTTATTATATTTTTCTGAATTATTTGATTTAAGTTTAGTTTCTGTTTTTCAGTCTGATGTTTATGTTTTAAAAATTTTGGATTGCAATTAGTGGTAGATGAATTTTTTGAAAAAGTATCTGCCAAAGTATTAACGATGTCTTTGGCAGATGTGGCGGTATGATTTTCAGTTTTTAAATGGTTAACGCAACCTGGAGTACCCTTACCGTTGATTTTTCGGACCATGTCCCATGCCTTCTTAAACCCCAAACTTTTCTATAAAAAGAAATGGGAGGAGCCTAATTTCAAATGGTGGCTCATTTTTGCAACAATGTTGAATTGGGAGATGTTTTTCTGTAAAACATAGTAACAAATATGTCATTATTTTCAAAAAGAAGTGCATTTGTAGGGACATATTTTGTCTTTATAAAAATGCCCTTTATTCACAAAAGCTCCCAGAAACAAAGTAGTAGTAGTCCTTACAAAATTGAAATATCAAGGAAAATTTGCTAAATATTTGAATTTTGAACCCCGTTTGACCCTTGTCACGTGGTGTAAACAGCAACACTTGCTTGGAGATGTGTATAACCTACTTGTGAGGAGCCATGCAGTGTTTGATATCTCAGAGTAGAATAATGTGTTTGACTTTCAGTTTGTGAATTACATGTTTAGGAAGATCAATCTTCATAATATTTCTGCCTTTTTCATATACATGTATAAACAAATGATTATACATTGTAGTTTATGGCTTATCTCAGATACATGTATACTTGCTTTTTTATTTGGATGTAAATAAGTTACAATTCACACTTACCTTGGCTGATCATTGTTTTAAATCCCATAATTCACAATAGCTTCCTTTTGGAAATAACTTTTAGTTTTGTGTTTTAGCAAATGAAATGTCATTTTATTGTTTATACAGTTCTTATGTCACAGCCTTCAATTAAAAACACTTAGTGCTATATAGGTGGCCTTGGGTGTTTGTGTATGAACCATGTACTAGGTTCAGAACACAAATTGGCATAATTAAGATCTTGGTTGGTTTAATATTCTTTGCTTTTTTTTCTTACATAATGAAGTAGGAACCAAACTCCTACATTTGAAAACATATTCCAATATTGTCTGTATCTACGTTTTGGTAAATGACTGTTTCTTTGATTAGGAAATGAAAATTCACCTAGCCAAAACTGATGTTGAAATGTTATTAACGGACATGAAACAATATCCATAATTGTTCTACAGGAATGTATTTATTTTCATCATCATCATCATCATCAGCATCATAATCACTTCCCCACTTTCCCCATCTGTGCCTCAATTTTTGTCCTGAATGCCATCTGACAATAAATATTCCTTTAAGTTCTGTGTCTAACTATAGTTATTTTCATCAACATTAATTGACCAGTCTGGTGAAACTAAATGATCTTGAAATCACACTCATTATAATCAAATAAATGAAATAATATACGAAATTGTTCCCTCGAAACCTTCAAAGTATTTCCACATTTTCTTACGTTTGTAAGTTTTGCCAGGGAAATTGTGAACCTAAATGGAATGGGTCATTCTATTATGTTAAAGGGGTTTCTGTATTTTCAATCTTTTTATGTTTTGTCTCACAAATAATTGTTTGTCCTTTACTTGTGTCCAAGCAATTTATTTACAATTCATTACAACATGTATGCCTGTTTGATATAAGTCCATAATAAATACGATAAACCATTTTTCATAAATAGTTTTATTCTCTCTCAGTAAATAATGTACTAATCCATGGAACTTGACCCAAATAATTTCACTTTATCTCTTTGATCATGACCAGAGATGTGTTATATGTAGCCCAGCATGAAACTGTAAATTGGATGTATCTAATTAGCAATTTTGTTTATTATGCATGCAGATAAGATGTCCATTGCAATATATTTGAGTGCTGTGTTTGCTGTACTTAATCTGGGGAAACCTTTATTTTAATCCATAATACTGAGGAACCTGAATGTACAATAAACATTGTTGCTTAGATTAACTTCCATAATATCAATCAATTATATTTACAAGAAATTCAGTGTGTATTAACTTGCAATAGGCAGTATCATCTATGGCTATGCTGGTAGTTACAGCTTATGTTGGACATGAGTATTATCAAATAACTGTAGTAAACTTGTCGGCTGCTAGTGATAAGCCCCGCCTATAATACTGTGTGTAGGAGCTACCGGCGATGGGCCTTTAAGGGAAGTACGAGAATTAAGCCTAGAGACGTAATCTCTCCAGGACTTTCTCTTACTCTCCTTAAGAGTACGTCTTGCTTTTGCACGAAACACTTTAAAATTGTCTAAATTGTGTTGTGTAGGTCGCAAATTAAATTGACTTAAAGCTTTTTTACGATCCTTGACTGCATTCTTGCAGTCAGCATCATACCATGGTTTTTGAGGGCGTTTTGGATTTGTCGAGGTTTTTGGGATAGATTTTTCTGCTATACTTTATAATATTGATGAAAACTGACCAGCAGGATCATCCATATTATTAAATAAATCAGGCTTTAACTGTTCTTCACAGAGAGATTGAAACATAGGCCAATCTGCTTTGCGAAGTTTCCATCGTTGATTTCTATAGAGAAGTGGACGTCCGATATTTGTAAGAAATATTGGATAATGGTCACTCCCGCAGAGGTCGTCACCAACACTACATGAAAAGTCTAACAAAAGTGATGGCTCACAAACTGATAAATCGATGGAAGTTTTCGATCCTGAAGCAGGATGTAAATAGTATGAGATTTATTATCATTATAAAGACATAGGTTATTTTGATTTAAAAATGATTCAACTTTATTACCTTTATCATTAATGTCTTTACAACCCCATATGTAATTGTGGGCATTAAAATCCCCCAAAAGCATAAAAGGTGATGGTAATTGTGCAATGAGTTGATCGAGATCCTTTGGATCAAGGGTTGCACTTGGTGGTAAATATAAAGAGCAAATTGTAATAACTCTATGCATTGTAACACTAACTGCAACTGCTTGCAGATTTGTGTCCAATGCACGAGTGCTGTGCGGGACGTTTCTATTGACAAGAATAGACACGCCACCAGTTGCTTTTTCACCTGTATCACAGATTGTATTATATAAAGAATACTGTTTAAAAGTAGTTTTATCATTTGACTTCAAAAAAGTTTCTTGAAGACAAAATGCAATAGGGTTATGTTCATTTAAAAGTAAACTAATCTCATCATAATTTGGTTTTAAACCTCAATTCCATTGTATTATTTTATTTGAATTTGAATCGTTCATTTAGGTGGAATAATAGGTGCCAAAGGGGCTTTAGTTTTTACGACCTTGGTAGAATCTGATGGTGCTTCATCGGTCTCCATATCAAGGTGTGAAAATTTGTTGTGCAACCGTACAGGGCCATCTGGCTCTTCAGGTTGCCTCCCCGTGACACACAATTTGGCAGAGGCCAGATTTATTTTTCCAGCCCTACGTGGCGAAACCGAACTCTTGGTATTACCAGAGCTCGATGGTTTTGGGGAGTTCGGGACATTCCCCGAGCTCTCCGGTTTTGAGGAACTCGAGACATTCCCCGAGTTCTCCGGTTTTGAAGAACTCGGAACTTTCCCCAAGTTCGTAGATTTCTGATCAGAAACAGATTTAATATTTTTCTTATTGTTTTTAAGATTAGGTTTTGGTTGTATAAGAGGTTTTAATACCAATGTAGAGGTCTGAGTCTCAGATGAGATCTTGGAATTACCAGGCATAGAATTAGTATATGGCATTGGTTTATCATTTAGCCAGGTGATATCAGTTTGTATCTCAATACACCTTGTTACTTTTTTCTCTACATTTCTACTCACTTCAGCATATGATTTGCCTGAAGGAGCAGATGGAGATTGTATGTTAACAAGGCGTCTTGCTTCTGGAAATGACATTTTTTTCTCCAGCTTAATCCGTTGGACATCGCGTTCAATTTTCCATATTGGACATTCTCTAGAGAAAGCCCCGTGGTTCCCGTTGCAATTAACGCAACAGGCGGGTTTAGTGCACGACGAGAAGTCTGTGTGTTCCGCTTCACCGTATCGGGCACACACCGCGTCTCGTCTACATCTCTCTCGATGATGTCCAAACTGTTGACAGTTAAAACAAAGAAGAGGATTTGGAATGTACATGTCAACAGGTAAAGACAGATAACCGATCTTTATAGTTTTGGGATGAACTGGGTTGTTAAATGTCAGTATAAATGTGTTGGTAGGTTTAACAATGCCATTTTTCTTAGTAGTGATCCTGGTAACCTCTGAAACTCCCTGCGATTTCAGATTTACACTCATTTCCTCAGCAGTACACTGTTCCAGTTCCCTGGAACGAATGACGCCTTTGGAGGTATTGAGTGTAACATGAGGACGAACCTCTACCGGTATATCCACAAATCGTTTAACTGATAGTAAATTGTCCGAGTGTGATTTTTTTAAGCATTCAATGAGGATTTTATCTGATTTTATTTTCTTCACCTCCCGCGGCTCACCGGCAAAACCAAGTATTGCCTTGTGAATCGCAAAAGGTGAAAGTTTTGTAACTGGTCTATTAGCATCAGTTGAAGTAATGGTCAAGAATCGAGGCCAGTTCACGGTATGTATATCATCATCTGATTCGGTTAACAGAATCGTGTTAATATTGTTTTGGTGTGTTTGTTTTGAAGCCATAATGAGTTTGTGTTTGGTTCGTTGTCCACGTTTCTCACCCGCCTCGGAGCCCAACAAGGGGACACATGGTGTGGATATCCGATAGACATGATGCCAAGAATACGTGAACAATATACTCCAGCAAAGTAATACATCAGATCCCGCATACCACCTGATGGATGTAAATTCAAGTCCGGACAAGACAAGAACCGCACCAACATCCATCTAAAATGGCATACGTATAACCATATAGCATTTCACTTTACAAGATTAGCCCATAAGCCATGATAGTTTTCAAGGATTTGAGAGTAAGATTACTAATATATATATTCATAGAAAATAAATAAAGACAAGTAAATGAGAATGGAAAAAATCAATGGGGATGAAATAATGGAGAAAGGATGATACATGATAAAATATAATCCAAGAAAATTATCATGACAGACCGATTGATCAAGACCGGGCCCATCCGACCTCCCGTCTTGACTTGAAATCCGGACCAAAGTGGTGTGTTGCGTCGCAGACTCCTGCGGCGCTCAACCACCAGGACTCCTTCATCCAACCGCACGGGTCGCCACCCACGGTCAACAGGTGGGTTCCTTTTCGGGGAGGATCTTACCCCTCTGCTTGGAACGAGCAGTCGGTAAATTCTAATCCCTACCGACAGGGGGGAGAAAAATAATGCAAACTTAATGCCGTGACAACATGAATATGTCCAGTTAATGTGGATAGTTGTCCCCTTGCCTCATCTGAATTGCATTGAAACTGTGGAAAGTTTTGAATTACAAGGTTAATGTACAATAATTATTATTGGTATCAATTTTAATATGGAACAAAAGTTGCCAGAAGACAACAACGCCTGCCGATGGGGTAAAACTCACCACCCATGCAAAGATTCAGATTGGAGGCAAACACCAAAACTTAAACGCAGCTAAACACAAATGTTTAACCTGGGTGTCTACAGGCGAAAAATTAAGTCTAAAAGAGCCATTTCTCTGCCAAAATGCACCCCCGAGTTATGGTTCTTGTATCTGTATTCCATCGATGATGTTGAACACACATGTGTAGTTTCATTCATATCCAATGAGTGGTTGCATAAATGTTACCTGAAAAAAAAAAACACTAACCTGAAAATTAAGTTGAAAAAGGGCCATAACTGTGCCAAAATGCAATCCAGAGTTATGGTTCTTGTCTCTGTGTATTCCATTGATGATGGTGAACACACATGGGAAGTTTCATTCATATCCATCAGTGTTTGCATAGATATCTTACCTGATAAAAAACTTTAACGTGAAAAATTAAGTCGAAAAAGGGCCACAACTCTGCCAAAATGTAATCCAGAGTTATGGTTTTTATCTCTGTGTGTTTCACTGATGATGGTGAACACACCTGCGATGGTTTCATTCATATCCAATCAATGGTTGCATAGATATCTTAAACTTAAATGCAACTAAACGCAACTGTTTAACCTGGGTGTCTACAGATGAAAAATTAAGTCCAAAAGGGTCACAACTCTGCCAAAATGCAATCCAGAGTTATGGTTCTTGTCTATGATATTCCATTGATGATTGTGAAGACACATACTAAGTTCTATAATATCCAATGAGTGGTTGCATAGATATCTTAAACTTAAACGCAACTAAACGCAAAAGTTTATCCTGGGTGTCTAAGTAAAAAAAGGGCCATAACTGTGCCAAAATGTTATCCAGAGTTATGGTTCTTGTACCTGTGTGTTCCATTGATGATGGTGAACATAATGCAAAGTTCCAATCATATCCAATGAGTGGTTGCATAGATATCTGAAACTTAAACGCAAAAGTTTAACCTGGGTGTCTACAGACGACATCGCCGCCGCCGCCGCCAGGGTCATGACAATAGCTCTCCTTGGACTTCGTCCCGGCGAGCTAAAAAGTGGAATTATCCCCACAACTACTGAATGTCTAATATAATCAGAATGTTGTGTGAACATCATGTTGATGGTAAGTTTCAACTGAATTACGCTCAAAAGTGTAGGCAGAGTTAGCAACACAAAATTGGAGCACTTACAAAGCTATTTAGTAATATGGAAAAGGGGAATAACTCCTGGAAAAATATTCCAACAAGAATGCTGTATGTTGACGACTGACTGGAAGTTTCAATTGAATTGCATGAATATGGAAGGAGGAGTCAGCCTGGAAAGTGAAAAAAGTTATGGATACAGTACAGGCCATTACTCCACATTTAAAGGTTGGGGGGGGGAGGGGGGGGGGGAGGGGGGGGGGTATAAATGAAAAACACAACAGCTGTTTAGTATTAAAATGGTACCCCATTTATTTTAATATTCAGTAAAAGAATTGTTTTGAACTAACGGAGTGGACAAAGATAAAGACACCAATATCACTCCCATCAACTACAAACAATATCACTCCCATCAATTACATACAATATCACTCCCATCAAATACATACAATATCACAGATTGTACATTTTGTAACAGGCATACAGCCGTTGTAAACTAAAATTAAATTTGATACAAAAATAGAATATATATTTTTTTAAATATTTTTCAAAGAAAGTTTAGAAAATAAAAACAAATAGATCTCTACCTAATATAATAGTGATATATATATTTTTGTAGAAGAGGCTTTCATACACGCCTAAACAGCTTTGATCTCAATCCTAAACATTGATTGCACGTAATATAAAATAACGAAATCAATATTTAATAGTTTTTGAATGCAAATAAAATCATTATGGATGCTCTTCAACCTTTTGATGCCACAGTAGATAAAAGTCTGAAAAATGAACACAAACCATATTACCCGGAATAAACGCCCATGGGGCTGATGCATTATTCAAAGGGGTGTGTGGGGGGGGGGAAGAATGTTTGGGGTTTTGTGTGTGTTTTTTTAAGAGTTTAACAAACAATATTATTATTTTATCCATGACAGTATTTTTAAAAGGACCCCCCATTGGAAATAAGTTGTAAAACTTCATGGGTTATCCTGTGTCTCAAAATGATTAATCAATATTTTAGCTAAATTGAATACTTGTGTAACAAAATGAAATATTAAATCTGTGATAGCTGATGTATATTGTATAAAATAGTAAACTTGTTTAATATATTATTTAAAATACATGTTAATGCTTCTGTAATATTGTATATTAATGTGCTTCATGTATCTTTGTATTTTTGACATAACAGACATATATAATCATAAATAAATCAAATATTTTTTTTTTTTTTAAAATGACCAAAATTGGTGGGGGCTTTTATAAGGGAGGAGCATTTAAACAGGGGATTATGGTATGTAAAAAAAAATATGTATCTCTTAATATTTTTAACACGGATATCAAATAACAACTTGTTCTAAATTTACAGAAACTTTACTTTTGAAATTTATCCACACTACTAAAGATATTCTGTTAGGGCAGATATTTCAGTCAAAGGGTGTCTTTCTTAAATAAATGAAACTTTGATGGTACAATCATGTATGAGAAAGTAGAACAATTAGTATGTACAGTCAAACCTATCTTAAGCAGCCAGCCAAGGGAAAGGGCCAAATTGGCCGCTTAAGACAGGTGGCTGCCTACTACAGGGTCATCAATTTTCACCCAGATAAACGAAGTATTTTTGTATATTGGCACAATTTCACAACCTCAACACATTCATCCAAAGTCAAACACTTCCGTTTTGGTGGCATTGTTGACACGCTGACAATCAAAACATTTATAATTTAAGTCACAATAAATCATTTCCAAATTTTATATTTTTCCACAATTAGCGCTTTTTACAAGTGTGAACTTAATGAGTTAATTCCTTATCGTTCGTTAAAAGCACGAACAAACTGCCATTCTAATTATCGTTTCAAAAACGTTAGCTTCTTTAATCTTTTTATATGCCGACTTTTTCACAGTTAACGTGTTTACACAAAACACTTTGATCTGTCTATTTTACCAAGCTAAAAATAGAGATGTGAAAATTGTCACGCACTACACTCGTGTTTGAGTCGGAAAAATTGCGATTATGTAGAACACAATAACAGCTTTGTTTGGTTTGAGTCGGAAAAATGGCGATTATGTAGAACACAATAATAGCTTTGTTTGGTTTGTTTACGGCCAATTAAGAAAGTTTAAACTAAAAGAAACTTATTTTAAATTAAAGATATATTATAATTATTTGATTTATTTGGTTTTTAGTACTTTAATTAAATATTAATTCTGTGGTCGTAATGAAATTTTTATATGCCAAAATCGATATTTTACGGTAAAATTTGTTCATTTGGTGGCCGTTTTAGGAGGTTTTTAATGCATTTGGGACCAAAAATGTTGGCCGCTGGCTGCGTCGACCAGGTGACCGCCTATTGCAGTTAAATTATATAGTAAATTTCGACGGGAGGGTCTGAAACTGGCCGCTTAAGGCAGGTGGCTGCTTATAACAGGTGACCGTTAGTACAGGTTTGACTGTATATGTAGAAAAAGTATCTTGCTCAAGGACATCAGACATAGCCATAAATGATAATGAGACTATGGCGTATATCAATCATCATAGAGACTGTTGCCTGGTGGGGAATCAAACTCACGAACCCTGGATTGGTAGTCAGATGTGTAACTGACTGCTAATAGGGCCCGGCAAAATCAACATGAAATTACATATTAGGTAGGGTATTAGGATAAAGATATTAGGTTGGGTACTTACTATAAACACATGTATTAAATTAAGTTTTAATACAAAGTTCTGAATACATGTAAATCTTTGTGTTTAAATATTGAACCCATCAAAATCTTTTTGTGATATTTCTAAAAATGAAGTACCAGTATTTGTATTAACACTAAAAAGATAACTTTATAATTTGTTAGACACATGAAAGTACCAGTAATTGTATTAAGATAAATTTATATTTTGTTACTAACATGAAATAAGTTGTGTTCATGAAAATGAGAAGTTCTTTGGCTGAAACAAGCCCCCATAACAACTGGAGTGTCGTATATTGCACTTATGCCGATATGAAGTAAAACTTTGAATGTTACATGTACCTTAAAAGTGGCACCAAATTTGGTGAAAATCTTACTGCTGTTGTAGACAAGAAGTCGTTTGAAGCAAAAGTTGACAACAGACAGACACAGGGTGATCACAAAAGCTCACTTGTAAGCCTTCAGCTCAGGTGAGCTAAAAACCTTTGACTGAAACAAGCACCCAAATTCATTAAAATATATTAAGTGTATCTTCCAATGTTAGTTCAAATTTGTAAAAAAAAAGTGGCATCAACAGGGTTTAATGATCAAATCTGTATTTAATAGCAGAAAAAGCAAAATATTTAAACTATGAAATCATCAAATGTTTTAATATACTTGTAATATGCTTTAATTTTAATGCATCTAATGTCTAAAGCATGTAACAGGAATGTAAATTATTTCAAGTAACTTATAATGCTCACTTTTAAGTGAGTAGAAAACTTATCAAAACTACTGACTGTTCTTGTATCGAGCAACTTTCACTTGACAAGCTCTTTATTCAACTCTCCAAATATACACAATGTACTTTATTTACATACATGTATACCACAAGTTATTCCATCAATGTCTCCCTTACACAGATATACTGCCCTCACGGAAGTTTGTTTTTCCAATTAGTGCATTAATTAGGACACTGTCTCCATTTCTGCTCATTGTAATAGCCTCTTGCAAAACTTCTTTGATTTTGTCCTCATTTGATCGATCAAGCAGTACCCCTTTACCACCATAACCAATGGCAACAGTTTCATAGTTTGTAAACTAAAATTGAAGAAAAAAAGTCTCATTCACAGATTTTGTATTAGATACAACAACATTGGTCTTACACAGTTAAGAAAGAGTGAAGTGACCTGTTAGGGTAAATGCACATTAACTTACACAATATGATACACAAAACCTTACGTATAATCTATTCTGTAAACAATGTATACCTGATTTGAGATAAGTTAAAAAATTTATTTTATTATTTAAAGTAATGATGGCCTATCATCTGAACTACAGTCCTAAGCAAGTTCACCTAACCACTGTTTCCTGGGATCCTAGAGGGTTAACCAGTACTGAAGCATACCCCATCTTTGCAAGAAACTAATAACTTCCTCACTTGAATCAGTGGTGAGAGACAAATGATAATGAGATGCAATTTCGTATATCAACCATCACGGAGATTGTGACTAGGTGGGGATTCAAACTCACGACCCGATTGATAGTCAGACATGCTAACAATTGAGCTAATCGGAACCGGCATAAGAAAGAAGCCCTGAAACTTTTGATAATAAAGAAGTAATAAAAATATTCAATCAAAATCACGCAAAATCTTGTTTTCAATTATCAATTACAATACATCTCAGAAATACAAGTCAATTTTTTACTTTGCACAATGAAATTTTCTACAAAACCATTCACAGCAAATTGTATTTAAAATTGTTGAAGTGCCTATGATTACAAAATTTGCAAACTGCAACTAAAAAACAACAAAAGTACTTTATGTATTATGTATTTTATGTACTAGTATAGAAAATTAGTTGACTGTGAAATCTGAATGATTGATTAGCTAAATTATCAATTCTTCATAAGCTATTTTTTTATCAACATTTAGTAGAGAGATGCAAGTTACTGACCCTCCTTTATAAGTCCTTGGACTAAATGATAATATTTCTTCAGATCTCTTATGAGGACAGAGGGGATAAGATAATCCTGATATAGTAGAAATAAACTAATATTAAAATAAAAGATGCACTTACAGCCAACTGACATGCCACATTGCTGCCAAACATGGGGACTTGTTCCCGGGATATTTGTGTCCAGCCAGCATCATTGCCAACCAGAGCTATCACTGGTACCTGGAACCAGCAGAAAATTACACATTTTAGAGAAGTTTGGTATATTTCCTATTGTACATAATTATAGAGTAATAGTTTACAGTCAACAAAAGAAATTATTACACAACATATTAATTTCCGCTTTTACAATGGGTTGATCCCAAATCATGTGTGTCCCCCTGCAGAATGCAATATTGATAAAAGGAAATGAATGTTTCTTTCAATGTTTTGAATGTCTAGGTCACAGCATTATAGCAATGACATCAGGTTACAGCGTTATAGCAACATGACATCCTCAGGTCACACATTCTTGTAATACAACAGTAAATTTTGTAAATCATAATAATAATGGTCATTATTTAAAATCTATCACCTGATCTTTGTCCAGATATTTGAATACTGACATAATCATTAGACAATAGTTTTATAGTATTTCCTTTTTAAACTTGTAATCCAGATGTCCAAGTTGTTGCCTGTAGATCTCTTCCATACTTTCCATCACTGATATTGGAGTTTTGAGTCTAGTTTGGTCCAAAAGTTCTACTTAACCAAGTTTGTCAGTCCAGTTTGGTCCAAAGTTTCTATTTAACCAAGTTTGTCAGTCCAGTTTGGGCCTAAGTTTCTATTTAACCAAGTTTGTCAGTCCAGTTTGGTCCAAAGTCTCTATTTAACCAAGTTTGTCAGTCCAGTTTGGGCCTAAGTTTCTATTTAACCAAGTTTGTCAGTCCAGTTTGGTCCAAAGTTTCTATTTAACCAAGTTTGTCAGTCCAGTTTGGGCCTAAGTTTCTATTTAACCAAGTTTGTCAGTCCAGTTTGGTCCAAAGTTTCTATTTAACCAAGTTTGTCAGTCCAGTTTGGGCCTAAGTTTCTATTTAACCAAGTTTGTCAGTCCAGTTTGGTCCAAAGTTTCTATTTAACCAAGTTTGTCAGTCCAGTTTGGTCCAAAGTTTCTATTTAACCAAGTTTGTCAGTCCAGTTTGGGCCTAAGTTTCTATTTAACCAAGTTTGTCAGTCCAGTTTGGTCCAAAGTTTCTATTTAACCAAGTTTGTCAGTCCAGTTTGGTCCAAAGTTTCTATTTAACCAAGTTTGTCAGTCCAGTTTGGGCCTAAGTTTCTATTTAACCAAGTTTGTCAGTCCAGTTTGGTCCAAAGTTCCTATTTAACCAAGTTTGTCAGTCCAGTTTGGTCCAAAGTTTCTATTTAACCAAGATTGTCAGTCCAGTTTGGTCCAAAGTTCCTATTTAACCAAGTTTGTCAGTCCAGTTTGGTCCAAAGTTCCTATTTAACCAAGTTTGTCAGTCCAGTTTGGTCCAAAGTTCCTATTTAACCAAGTTTGTCAGTCCAGTTTGGTCCAAAGTTTCTATTTAACCAAGTTTGTCAGTCCAGTTTGGGCCTTAGTTTCTATTTAACCAAGTTTGTCAGTCCAGTTTGGTCCAAAGTTTTTATTTAACCAAGTTTGTCAGCTACTCAAGGAAGGACTGTGGTTATATTCCAAATCACAACAAGGTCTTCTTTTATTAACTATAATTAAGTTCTCAATTATGGAGCATTTCTATTTTAACTACATAACAACTATGATACCATTGCATGTTTGAAACTAAGTGACAGACCTTGTGCCTGGTAAAAGTATCAAATTCTGCCACACTGTATCCCAGAGACCCGTCTCCATATATAATCCAAACATCGCTATCTGGTCGGCAGAGTTTGGCACCGAGGGCAAACCCTCCACCTACACCGAGGGTCCCAAATGCTCCAGGATCTAGCCATCTAAGTGGACCTCTTGGCCTGAAATAAAATATATTAATATGTTGTTAACAAACTATACTTAAAACCTTTAAAAAACATGTACATATATATATACATGTACAGGTATTGTATCAAATCAAGATACGACATTAATGACAAACCAAGACAAAACTTTCTACCTTGGCATTCAATTTCATTCCAAATATTTCGCCACTTTAAAACACAAATTTAACAAATCAATTGCAGTCAACATAATTATATGAACCAATAAAAGGGTAGCAGATCTTAAAGGCATTAAGTATTTATGAATTCATAATTTCTAAAGAACTTGATTTTGTCAATATTTAGGTAATGTAGAGTTTATTGGTCCGACTACAGTTGCTACCCATCTTCCTATTTTGTCAATATTTAGGTAATGTAGAGTTTATTGGTCAGACTACAGTTGCTACCCATCTTCCTATTTTGTCAATATTTAGGTAATGTAGAGTTTATTGGTCCGACTACAGTTGCTACCCATCTTCCTATTTTGTCAATATTTAGGTAATGTAGAGTTTATTGGTCAGACTACAGTTGCTACCCATCTTCCTATTTTGTCAATATTTAGGTAATGTAGAGTTTATTGGTCCGACTACAGTTGCTACCCATCTTCCTATTTTGTCAATATTTAGGTAATGTAGAGTTTATTGGTCAGACTACAGTTGCTACCCATCTTCCTATTTTGTCAATATTTAGGTAATGTAGAGTTTATTGGTCCGACTACAGTTGCTACCCATCTTCCTATTTTGTCAATATTTAGGTAATGTAGAGTTTATTGGTCCGACTACAGTTGCTACCCATCTTCCTATTTTGTCAATATTTAGGTAATGTAGAGTTTATTGGTCAGACTACAGTTGCTACCCATCTTCCTATTTTGTCAATATTTAGGTAATGTAGAGTTTATTGGTCCGACTACAGTTGCTACCCATCTTCCTATTTTGTCAATATTTAGGTAATGTAGGCTTTATTGGTCCGACTACAGTTGCTACCCATCTTCCTATTTTGTAAATTCATAAAAAGAAAAATTACATACATGTAACTTTCTATTATAGCTGTAAAATTATTAAAATATCATAACTGATAAGATACTATATGAATCAATCATGGATATTGGGTTGAGATACCTCGAGGATATTCCAACTTGGTGTTTCACTGACTCTGCAGAGGTTCCTATTATATCAAAACAATGATCCCAAGGGTTTGAATCTCAATTGTTTATTCATGTTAGATTGGTTCCTTTTCTTACACACAAATAACATTTTTTTCTAAATAAATGCACTGAATTACGGCCTTTGGAAAATAGCCTGACGTCATACTAGAATTCACATTTCATGACCGTGTGCATTTTACCTCGACCCTGTGATAGAACTAAATGTATCTCACACTGGAAAACTGGCACATATCCTTATCTGGTATGCAAGAATATAGTTAACCAATAAGAGAGTTGGATTTTTTCCATTTTCTCATTCCTTTCAAGATCCAGAGCACTACCATATCATCATCCATATCATCAAAATAATGAGCCGTAACTTTCCTTTGTATTTGATGTATGAAGATATTACCAGTATTCACAACATTTTACACACCTAACTTATAACTCATACTATCACTGGGGTGGTTTGTCCGTGGTGGTTAGAAAGAGATCTACCTGTATGGATAATTAATGACAAATGTTTGGCTGCAACACTATATCCTGAAGTCAAAATGTCCCTGGGCCACTTCAAACACTTATGCATATGAACTAATATTAACTCAATATCATTTTAACCCTTTACTCCATATAGATGCCTTTGGACACCTCTAATATGGACACCTTTGGACACCTAATATAGACGTCTTTCGACACCTCTAATATAGACGCCTTTGGGCTCCTAATATAGACTCTTTTGGACACCTCTAATATAGAAAGCTTTTTAATTATTTGGTGAATTATGTTTATATTAACTGTTTTCAAAGGCCTTCTGTGATTGGTGCCAGAAAACATGTATCTATGGAGTAAAGGGTTAAATAAGTTTAAAGACATTTCCAACACTCACAAGTTATATACGAAATCCAGTTTTATTCATGGAGGAAGAGCTCAGAATGAACCTGAGTAGAATCATTGTCCCTACTACAAGTAGCTGGCAAACTTCTCACAAAGTGTTTGGACTTAGCTAGAGTCAAAACCCGTGACCTCAGCAATTAAAGGTAATTGATCGTGAGACATTGTCTTGTATAAAACATATTAACACCAAAAATCATCATGAAAATAAAATAAAAAATACCGTAAAATGTAGGCTGCGGTGCCTACAAAGTCACCTCCGTCAGCAACCATAATGGTGTTGTCATCCATCACATCCTCTGCTTCATGTAAAACCTTCACTGGATTCAGATGAACATTTGTCTCCTCACTGCACTTAGCCCTGAAAAAACCACAATGATGACAATAGTGGTACGTTTGATCTTGTGGATTTATGTTTTAAACAGAACTTTTATCAACAATTTAAATTTAATTTCAATGGGTCATTTATCTTTAAACATCTACTACTGAAATTCTAATGTATTGTACTAGTACATTAAAGTATTAATTTCAAAATTGAACTGAAGTAAATGCAATGCAAAAATACAAGTAACTGACTCCACAAATAATAGTTGCTATATAATACAAACAAGTTTACATTTTTAAATGCCTATTTAGATCTTTTTTCAATCCATTTAAAAGTGCAAAAAGTGAAACACAAACAAACATAATATAAACAAGATCATACTAATTATGTATAATAATGATGGCAACAGACCTGTTGGCATTTTCCTTGTCAATGTCTTTATTTCTAAGCATGTCAATCCATTCTTTGTCACACTTGTACCCCTTCAGTCCCTTGGCTAGCTCAACAACAAAACTGGCAACATCTGCCTCTATGGCTACTGTAGGCTTCCAAAACATGTCCGAATTCTGAGAAGATATAAATTGATAATAGTTTGTTGTTTTACAGATGTTGAATAGCATTATCATCACAGATTAGGTTTATATACAGGTCAATGGTATTCAGTTTTATTTTAAGATGATAACATTTAAGCAAAAAAACAACACACTACAGGGAATGTAAGGAGTAAACTCCTTCTGTCAAAACCTGTAACTCCATCTTAAATTATGGAAAGGGTCCTCCGTGGCCGTGTGGTCTAAGGCACTGTCTCAAGATCACTTATCTCTCACCGCTAAAGTCTTAGGTTCGAGTCCCGCTCGCTCCAAAAACTATATGTGAGAAAGTTTCCAGTTACTTGCGGAAGGACCGTGATTCTACTCAGTCTGACACAGTCTACCAGTAAAACTGGATATGCCATATATAACCAGAAATGTGCATTATGATATAACCTGAAATGTGGATTATGATATTGAGGAAGACCCCAGATGCATGAATATGCATATATAACCTGAAATGTGGATTATGATATTTAGGAAGACCCCAAATGCATGGATATGCATATATAACCTGAAATGTGGATTATGATATTGAGGAAGACCCCAGATGCATGGATATGCCATATATAACCTGAAATGTAGATTATGATATTGAAGAAGACCCAAGATGCATGGATATGCCAAATATAACCTGAAATGTGGATTATGATATTGAGGAACACCCCAAATGCATGGATATGCATTATATAACCTGAAATGTGGATTATGATATTGAAGAAGACCCCAGATGCATGGATATGCCATATTTAACCTGAAATGTGGATTATGATATTAAGGAAGACCCAAGATGCATAGATATGCCATATATAACCTGAAATGTGGATTATGATATTGAGGAAGACCCCAGATGCATGGATATGCATATATAACCTGAAATGTGGATTATGATATTGAGGAAGACCCCAGATGCATGATGCATTATATAACCTGAAATGTGCATTATGATATAACCTGAAATGTGGATTATGATATTGAGGAAGACCCCAGATGCAGGGATATGCAATATATAACCTGAAATGTGGATTATGATATAGAGGAAGACCCCAGATGCATAGACATGCCATATATAACCTGAAATGTGCATTATGATATAAAGGAAGACCCCAGATGTATAGACATGCCATATATAACCTGAAATGTGGATTATGATATTGAGGAAGACCCCAGATGCATAGACATGCCACATATAACCTGAAATGTGGATTATGATATTGAGGAAGACCCCAGATGCATAGACATGCCACATATAACCTGAAATGTGGATTATGATATTGAGGAAGACCCCAGATGCATAGACATGCCATAAATAACCTGAAATGTGGATTATGATACTGAGGAAGACCCCAGATGCATAGACATGCCATATATAACCTGAATGTGGATTATGATATAGAGGAAGACCCCAGATGTATAGACATGCCATATATAACCTGAAATGTGGATTATGACATTGAGGAAGACCCCAGATGCATAGACATGCCATATATAACCTGAAATGTGGATTATGATATTGATGAAGACCCCAGATGCATAGACATGCCATATATAACCTGAAATGTGGATTATGATATTGAGGAAGACTTTAGATCAATTGACATGCCTTAATTTAACCTGAAGTGTGCATTATGATATTGAGGAAGATTCCAATTGCATTGACATGCCATATATAACCTGAAATGTGGATTATGATATAGAGGAAGACCCCAGATGCATAGACATGCCATATATAACCTGAAATGTGGATTATGATATTGAGGAAGACCCCAGATGCATAGACATGCCATATATAACCTGAAATGTGGATTATGATATTGAGGAAGACCCCAGATGCATAGACGTGCCATATATAACCTGAAATGTGGATTATGATATTGAGGAAGACTTTAGATCAATTGACATGCCTTAATTTAACCTGAATCGGCATTATGATATTGAGGAAGACTCCAATTGCATTGACATGCCATATATAACCTGAAATGTGGATTATGATATAGAGGAAGACCCCAGATGCATAGACATGCCATATATAACTTGAAATGTGGATTATGATATAGAGGAAGACCCAAGATGCATAGACATGCCATATATAACCTGAAATGTGGATTATGATATTGAAGAAGACCCAAGATGCATGGATATGCCATATATACCCTGAAATGTGGATTATGATATTGAGGAAGACTTTAGATGCATAGACATGCCATAAATAATCTGAAATGTGGATTATGATACTGAGGAAGACCCCAGATGCAGGGATATGCAATATATAACCTGAAATGTGGATTATGATATTGAGGAAGACCCCAGATGCATAGACATGTCATATATAACCTGAAATGTGGATTATGATATTGAGGAAGACTTTAGATCAATTGACATGCCTTAATTTAACCTGAAGTGTGCATTATGATATTGAGGAAGATTCCAATTGCATTGACATGCCATATATAACCTGAAATGTGGATTATGATATAGAGGAAGACCCCAGATGCATAGACATGCCATATATAACCTGAAATGTGGATTATGATATTGAGGAAGACCCCAGATGCATAGACATGCCATATATAACCTGAAATGTGGATTATGATATTGAGGAAGACCCCAGATGCATAGACATGCCATATATAACCTGAAATGTGGATTATGATATTGAGGAAGACTTTAGATCAATTGACATGCCTTAATTTAACCTGAAGTGTGCATTATGATATTGAGGAAGACTCCAATTGCATTGACATGCCATATATAACCTGAAATGTGGATTATGATATAGAGGAAGACCCCAGATGCATAGACATGCCATATATAACCTGAAATGAGGATTATGATATTGAGGAAGACCCCAGATGCATAGACATGCCATATATAACCTGAAATGTGGATTATGATATTGAGGAAGACCCCAGATGCATAGACATGCCATATATAACCTGAAATGTGGATTATGATATAGAGGAAGACCCCAGATGCATAGACATGCCATATATAACCTGAAATGTGGATTATGATATAGAGGAAGACCCCAGATGCATAGACATGCCATATATAACCTGAAATGTGGATTATGCTATAGAGGAAGACCCCAGATGCAGAGTTACCATATATAACCTGAAATGTGGATTATAATATAGAGGAAGACCCCAGATGCAGGGATATGCCATATATAACCTGAAATGTGGATTATGATATTGAGGAAGACCCCAGATGCATAGACATGCCATATATAACCTGAAATGTGGATTATGATATTGAGGAAGACCCCAGATGCATAGACGTGCCATATATAACCTGAAATGTGGATTATGATATTGAGGAAGACTTTAGATCAATTGACATGCCTTAATTTAACCTGAAGTGTGCATTATGATATTGAGGAAGACTCCAATTGCATTGACATGCCATATATAACCTGAAATGTGGATTATGATATAGAGGAAGACCCCAGATGCATAGACATGCCATATATAACTTGAAATGTGGATTATGATATAGAGGAAGACCCAAGATGCATAGACATGCCATATATAACCTGAAATGTGGATTATGATATTGCAGAAGACCCAAGATGCATGGATATGCCATATATAACCTGAAATGTGGATTATGATATTGAGGAAGACCCCAGATGCATAGACATGCCATAAATAATCTGAAATGTGGATTATGATACTGAGGAAGACCCCAGATGCAGGGATATGCCATATATAACCTGAAATGTGGATTATGATATTGAGGAAGACCCCAGATGCATAGACATGCCATATATAACCTGAAATGTGGATTATGATATTGAGGAAGACCCCAGATGCATAGATATGCCATATATAACCTGAAATGTGGATTATGATATTGAGGAAGACCCCAGATGCATAGATATGCCATATATAACCTGAAATGTGGATTATGATATTGAGGAAGACCCCAGATGCATAGACATGCCATATATAACCTGAAATGTGGATTATGATATTGAGGAAGACCCCAGATGCATAGACATGCCATATATAACCTGAAATGTGGATTATGATATTGAGGAAGACCCCAGATGCATAGACATGCCATATATAACCTGAAATGTGGATTATGATATTGAGGAAGACCCCAGATGCAGGGATATGCCATATATAACCTGAAATGTGGATTATGATATTGAGGAAGACCCCAGATGCATAGACATGCCATATATAACCTGAAATGTGGATTATGATATTGAGGAAGACCCCAGATGCATAGACATGCCATATATAACCTGAAATGTGGATTATGATATTGAGGAAGACCCCAGATGCATAGATATGCCATATATAACCTGAAATGTGGATTATGATATTGAGGAAGACCCCAGATGCATAGACATGCCATATATAACCTGAAATGTGGATTATGATATTGAGGAAGACCCCAGATGCATAGATATGCCATATATAACCTGAAATGTGGATTATGATATTGAGGAAGACCCCAGATGCATAGACATGCCATATATAACCTGAAATGTGGATTATGATATTGAGGAAGACCCCAGATGCATAGACATGCCATATATAACCTGAAATGTGGATTATGATATTGAGGAAGACCCCAGATGCATAGACATGCCATATATAACCTGAAATGTGGATTATGATATTGAGGAAGACCCCAGATGCATAGACATGCCATATATAACCTGAAATGTGGATTATGATATTGAGGAAGACCCCAGATGCATAGATATGCCATATATAACCTGAAATGTGGATTATGATATTGAGGAAGACCCCAGATGCATAGACATGCCATATATAACCTGAAATGTGGATTATGATATAGAGGAAGACCCCAGATGCATAGACATGCCATATATAACCTGAAATGTGGATTATGCTATTGAGGAAGACCCCAGATGCAGAGTTACCATATATAACCTGAAATGTGGATTATAATATAGAGGAAGACCCCAGATGCAGGGATATGCCATATATAACCTGAAATGTGGATTATGATATTGAGGAAGACCCCAGATGCATAGACATGCCATATATAACCTGAAATGTGGATTATGATATTGAGGAAGACTCCAGATGCATAGATATGCCATATATAACCTGAAATGTGGATTATGATATTGAGGAAGACCCCAGATGCATAGACATGCCATATATAACCTGAAATGTGGATTATGATATAGAGGAAGACCCCAGATGCATAGACATGCCATATATAACCTGAAATGTGGATTATGCTATAGAGGAAGACCCCAGATGCAGAGTTACCATATATAACCTGAAATGTGGATTATAATATAGAGGAAGACCCCAGATGCAGGGATATGCCATATATAACCTGAAATGTGGATTATGATATTGAGGAAGACCCCAGATGCATAGACATGCCATATATAACCTGAAATGTGGATTATGATATTGAGGAAGACCCCAGATGCATAGACATGCCATATTTAACCTGAAATGTGGATTATGATATTGAGGAAGACCCCAGATGCATAGACATGCCATATATAACCTGAAATGTGGATTATGATATTGAGGAAGACCCCAGATGCATAGACATGCCATATATAACCTGAAATGTGGATTATGATATAGAGGAAGACCCCAGATGCTTGGACATGATTCTGAGTAGAACCGCCGTCCTTCCGTAAGTAAATGACAAAATTTTTAACATATAAGTTATTTTTACCAAGCTGTAGTCAAACCAAGAAGTTCAGTGGTAACAGGTAATTGGTGGCATTCTAGACCAATGGACTAGAATTCTGGCCAGGGCACTTTCAAAAGACATAAAGTGAAATAATATATTTTCGTGCGGAGCCTCCACAACTAAATTTAAATACCACAAATTAGTCATAGACTGTTGTTGTTGTATGTTGTTTAGCGTTTAGCGATCAGAACGATCCTCTAAATTTGGAGTGTCAAACGAGGAAGTGTCTAGTATAATTTTTATAGTCATTGGTATGACCTGGCTGGAAATCAAACTCACGCAGGGCCTTCTGCATGCAAGGTGGTTGTTATACCACTAGACCACCACTGTGTAGGCTTATGTTTACTAAGCTATAATTAATCCAATATTTTTTTTTATCTTGTGTATTCTTTGTGTTACTATCTATGAATAATAATAAAATTTAAATATTTAATCAAGTGCACTGATTAAGTTTTAATATGATAACTGTGTTTATCTTCAATTAGTTTCATTATATGTCATGTTATAGGTCATGTGTAAAAAATGGGCAATTTCCTAGAAGAATATGTAAATTTTAACTGCAGACAACACATTTTACTTCAGTGCAACATTTTTTTCAGCTCTCTTTTAAGAAGGTATTTTAAAAAAATAAATACTAGTATAAAGAACAGAATAGGATGTATAGGTTCTTTCTATCAACATATAATTAGTATTTGTGGTCATGACCTATTCACACCTTTCAATAATAAGTATTCAATGTTGTCTGCATTTAAATTGAAACTTGTCACACAAAAGCGTGGACTAATTAACATCTCTCTCCACGATTACCCCAGGTTGCGATGCACAATGGCTGTCACATGTGTGCAGGAAGAGATCAATAATTAAAATATGATATTAATAATTAAAATATGATCGAAATATTCAGATTTCAATGAGATGGAAATTCGAAATATTACTTCTTTTTTTTTAATTTCTTAATTTGGTTTTCAATGAAATTAAATCCCTGTGAATATATCCTTGAATTGAAGACAATAAAATTTAATCCCAACAAAAATTAAAGATTTTACAGTAAACATAAGTACATGTATGATGTTCACAATGGGAGAGAGTCAGACAGAAAAGATTAGATCTGACATAACAAGGACGTAATGCATATACATGTTGTAAGACAAACCTTATATAGTTGCTGTTTGTTTCTATTTACAGCAATTATTTTTGACCTCCTGTTTAAAACTCTTCCATATCCAAGTCTGAAGTCAGCCACAGTACCTTTAAATGAAATATAATTTATACTGATGCAATGTTTAACAATAGTTCCTGATGAACTAAACATACCTGGTGTTTAAAATAATTTCATCTTAAATTCTTAATTAATAACTTAGATTTTGAAGTCACTTGAAAGTGTTGTTTAGAAACTATACAAATATGAATTCACTAAACTATGGTCGTCTGCAACCAATAGAGTTAAGACGCTGTCTCTAGTGGGGTTCTCCATGGCCAGATGGGTTTTAGACGCTGTTTCTAGTGGGGTTCTCTGCGGCCAGGTCGTTTTGCACGCTGTCTCTAGTGGGGTTCCTCATGGACAGATGGGTTTAGGCACTGCCTAAAGTGGGGTTCTCCATGGCCAGATGGGTTTAGGAAGTCTCTAGTGGGGTTCTCCATGGCCAGATGGGTTTTTGCCTGTCTCTAGTGGGGTTCTCCATGGCCAGATGGGTTTAGGCACTGTCTCTAGTGAGGTTCTCCATGGCCAGATGGGTTTTTGCCTGTCTCTAGTGGGGTTCTCCATGGCCAGATGGGTTTAGGCACTGTCTCTATTGAGGTTCTTCATGGCCAGCTGGGTTTAGGCCTGTCTCTAGTGGGGTTCTCCATGGCAAGCTGGGTTAAGGCCTGTTTCTAGTGGGGTTCTCCATGGCCAGATGGGTTTAGGCACTGTCTCTAGTGGGGTTCTCCATGAAAAGGTGGGTTAAGACACTGTCTCTAGTAGGGATCTCTGCAGTCAGCTGGGTTTAAGCACTGTCTCTAGTGGGGTTCTCCATGGCCAGATGGGTTGAGGCACTGTCTCTAGTGGGTTTATCCATGGCCAGATGGGTTTAGGTCTGTCTCTAGTGGGGTTCTTCATGGCCAGATGGGTTAAGGCACTGTCTCTAGTGGGGTTCTCCATGGCCAGATGGGTTTAGGCCTGTCTCTAGTAAGGTTCTCCATGGCCAGACAGGTTTAGGCACTGTCTCTAGTGGGGTTCTCCATGGCCAGATGGGTTAAGACACTGTCTCTAGTGGGGTTCTCCATGGCCAGATGGTTTAGGCACTGTCTGTAGTGGGGTTCTCCATGGCCAGATGGGATTAGGCAGTGTCTTTAGTGGGGTTCTCCATGGCGATGAGGGTTAAGACACTGTCTCTAGTAAGGATCTCTACAGTCAGATGGGTTTAAGCACCGTTTCTAGTGGGGTTCTCCATGGCCAGATGGGTTTAGGCACTTTCTATAGTGGGGTTCTCCATGGCCAGATGGGTTAAGGCACTGTCTATAGCAGGGTTCTCCATAACCAGATGAGTTTAGGCACTGTCTCTAGCGGGGTTCTCCATGGCCAGATGGGTTTAGGCACTGTCTATAGCGGGGTTCTCCATGGCGAGGTGGGTTTAGGCACCGTCTCTAGTAGGGTTCCCCATGGCCAGATGGGTTTAGGCCTGTCTCTAGTGGGTTTCTCCATGGCCAGATTGGGTTTAGGCACTGTCTCTAGTAGGGTTCTCCATGGCCAGATGGGTTAAGGCCTGTCTCTAGTGGGGTTCTCCATGGCCAGATGGGTTAAGGCACTGTCTCTTGTTGGGTTCTCCATGGCCAGATAGGTTTTGGCACTGTCTCTAGTGAGGTTCTCCGTGGCGAGATGGGTTTAGGCACTGTCTCTAGTGGGAGTATCCATGGCCAGATGGGTTGAGGCCTGTGTCTAGTGGGGTTTTCCATGGCCAGATTGGTTTAGGCACTGTCTTTAGTGGGGTTCTCCATGGCAAGGTGGGTTAAGACACTGTCTCTAGTAGGGATCTCTGCAGTCAGATTGGTTTAAGCACTGTCTCTAGTGGGGTTCTCCATGGCCAGATGGGTTTAGGAACTGTCTATAGTGGGGTTCTCCATGGCCAAATGGGTTTAGGCACTGTCTCTCGTGGGGTTCTCCATGGCCAGATTGGTTTAGGCCTGTCTCTAGTGGGGTTCTCCATGGCCAGCTGGGTTTAGGCCTGTCTCTAGTGGGGTTCTCCATGGCCAGCTGGGTTTAGGCCTGTCTCTAGTGGGGTTCTCTATGGCCAGATGGGTTAAGGCACTGTCTCTAGTGGGGTTCTCCATGGCAAGGTGTGTTAGGACACTGTCTCTAGTAGGGATCTCTGCAGTCTGATGGGTTTAAGCACAGTCTCTAGTGGGGTTTATATGGCCAGATGGGTTAAGGCACTGTCTGTAGTGGAGTTCTACATGGCCAGATGGGTTAAGGCACTGTCTCTAGTGGGGTTCTCCTTGTCCAGATGGGTTTAGGCCTCTCTCTAGTGGGGTTCTTCATGGCACGATGGGTTTAGGCCCTGTCTGTAGTTGGGTTCTCAATGGCCAGATGGGTTTAGGCACTGTCTCTAGTGGGGTTCCCATGGCCAGATGGATTTAGGCACTGTCTCTAGTGGGGTTTTCTCTTGTGGGGTTCTCCATGGCCAGATGGGTTTAGGCAATGTCTCTAGTGGGGTTCTCCATGGCCAGATGGGTTTAGGCCTGTCTCTAGTGGGGTTCTCCATGGCCAGATGGGTTAATGCACTGTCTCTAGTTGGGTTCTCCATGACCATATGGGTTAAGGCACTGTCTCTAGTTGGGTTCTCCATGACCAGATTGGTTTAGGCACTGTCTCTAGTGGGGTCCTCGATGGCCAGATGGGTTTAGGCACTGTCTCTAGTTCGGTTCTCTGCAGTCACATGGGTTTAGGCGCTGTCACTAGTGGGGTTCTCCATGGCCACATGGGTTAAGGCACTGTATTTAGTGTTTTTTTCCATGGCCAGATGGGTTAAGGCACTGTCTTTAGTGGGGTACTCCATTGCCAGATGGGTTTAGGCCTGTTTCTAGTGGGTTTCTCCATGGCCAGATGGGTTGAGGCACTGTCTCTAGTGGGGTTCTCCATGGCCAGATGGGTTTAGGCCTGGCTCTAGTAATGTTCACATGGCCAGATGGGTTTAGGCACTGTCTCTAGTGGGGTTCTCATTGCCAGATTGGTTAAGGCACTGTCTCTAGTGGGGTTCTCCATGGCCAGATGGGTTTAGTCACTGTCTCTAGTGGGGTTCTCCATGGCACGATGGGTTTAGGCACTGTCTCTAGTGGGGTTTTTCCATAGCCAGATGGGTTAAAGCACTGTCTCTAGTGGGGTTCTCCATGGCCAGATGAGTTTAGGCACTGTCTCTGGTTGGGTTCTCCATGGCCAGATGGGTTTAGGCATTGTCTCTAGTGGGGTTCTCCATGGCCAGATGGGTTTAGGCATTGTCTATAGTGGAGTTTTTCATAGCCAGATGGGTTTAGGCCTGTCTCTAGTAAGGTTCTCCATGGCCGAATGGGTTTAGGCACTGTAACTAGTGGGGTTCTCCATGGCCACATGGGTTAAGGCACTGTCTCTAGTGGGGTTCTCCATAGCCAGATGGGTTTAGGCCTGTCTCTAGTGGGTTTCTCCACGGCCAGATGGGTTTAGGCACTGTCTCTAGCTGGGTTCTCCATGGCGAGGTGGGTTAAGACACTGTCTCTAGCAGGGATCTCTGCAGTCGGATGGGTTTAGGCACTGTCTCTAGTGGGGTTCTCCATGGCCAGATGGGTTTAGGCACTGTCTCTAGTGGGGTTCTCCATGGCACGATGGGTTTAGGCACTGTCTCTAGTGGGGTTTTTCCATAGCCAGATGGGTTAAAGCACTGTCTCTAGTGGGGTTCTCCATGGCCAGATGAGTTTAGGCACTGTCTCTGGTTGGGTTCTCCATGGCCAGATGGGTTTAGGCATTGTCTCTAGTGGGGTTCTCCATGGCCAGATGGGTTTAGGCATTGTCTATAGTGGAGTTTTTCATAGCCAGATGGGTTTAGGCCTGTCTCTAGTAAGGTTCTCCATGGCCGAATGGGTTTAGGCACTGTAACTAGTGGGGTTCTCCATGGCCACATGGGTTAAGGCACTGTCTCTAGTGGGGTTCTCCATAGCCAGATGGGTTTAGGCCTGTCTCTAGTGGGTTTCTCCATGGCCAGATGGGTTTAGGCACTGTCTCTAGCTGGGTTCTCCATGGCGAGGTGGGTTAAGACACTGTCTCTAGCAGGGATCTCTGCAGTCGGATGGGTTTAGGCACTGTCTCTAGTGGGGTTCTCCATGGCCAGATGGGTTTAGGCACTGTCTCTAGTGGGGTTCTCCATGGCTAGATGGGTTTAGCCACTGTCTCTAGTAGGGATCTCTGCAGTCACATGGGTTTAGACATTGTCTCTAGTGGGATTCTCTGCAGTCAGATTGGTTTAGGCACTGTCTATAGGAGGGTTCTCCATGGCCAGATGGGTTTAGGCACTGTCTCTAGTGGGGTTCTCCATGGCCAGATGGTTTTAGGCACTGTCTCTAGAAGGGATCTATGCAGTCAGATGGGTTTAGGCACTGTCTCTAGTAGGGATCTCTGCAGTCAGATGGGTTTAGGCACTGTCTCTAGTGGGATTCTCTTCAGCAAGGTGGGCTTAGGCGCTGTCTCTAGTGGAGTTCTCTGTAGCCAGATGGTTTTAGAAATTGTCTCTAGTGGTAGACCAATGCAACTGGTGGCCATATATAACTTAATGTGTTTACAATACTTTAATCCATTCTATTCATTATTCAACTGTTGCTGCTGTATGTTTCTAAACAGTGACTAATGTTCATTCCAAACAGAAGGCAGTCTTTGTGTCAACGTACAAATCATGTAAACTTTAACTAGCTACAACACCATAGTCATGATACAAAACACTTAAAACATGGCTCTTGTTTCACCAACATCTTACTGATAATTGTGTTGTGGCTGGTTACATAACTATCCTATGATCAGTGCTGATAAACTCTATTGGAGCTAGTCTAAAATCGTGATCGCCTGAAAGCTTTATTTAGATTTAAGTTGTTCAGTTTATACTTAAAGAGAAATGTGTCCATAGGATATGGATGCCACAACTATATGTTAGAAAATTTAACCATAAAATAAGCTAAAAGGAGCCAAAACCTCTAATAAATTGGATCAATGTTGTCAAATATGAGATCAAAACTCTTGTAAACTTGACTGACGTTGACAAATATCAAATTTGACTTAAATTTTATAATTAAACAGCTACACATGAAAATTTAATTAAATGCATAGACATTTTCAGAAGTTATCAACCAGGAACCAATTTGACTTTGAGGAATGGAGTACAAACAAACAGAAAGCCAAGGGTAATGCTTATATAAATTCCCCTTCACCATACTTAGAATGGCAGGAACATAAATATATAAGTGAAACCACGTAACACATATTTTCAATGTTTACATGACATAAATCACTGACAGATAGAGATTTCAAATCTTTAAATCACAGATATTTTGCTTACCTGCTAGAACAACAACATCTGCATCTTTGAGAGCCTCCCCGCGTTTCTGCCTAATCTGGAGATCATTATGTTGTCCAAGCAAACCTCTTGCCATGCCACCAAGGAAACAAGGAATTCCCATACTCTGTACAAAATATCAATCAGATTGGAAGAGTTTTAACTTTTCATACACTCATGAAATGAAATAGGTTACAAGTAATCAAAATGTGTAAAAATGTTATAGGATCATTATTGTTATGAAATTGTAATATAATAAGTTTTACTTCTTATTACCATAATATTGTTTATCTGATTAAAGTCTGTTTTGTCTACATGTATCTGAAATCTAGATAGACTCTGAACAGTTATGTGTTTCTTAGCAACTTAACAAGAATTCCATATGAAACACATACATTGTATACATCCACACAAAATATTACCTCCAATGCCTTTCTCAATTCCTCTACAGGTATCGGTGGCAGGGTAGACTGGGAACCTAGCAAAATCAAGGGTTTCTTGGCTCTTGACAATAACTCAATACTCTTTTGGACTGAAAATTGATAAGACATGCATAAATCTAGCGTTCCACAAAACACATACTGCAAATATAAATGTACATTCCAATAATGTGTTGCCATACTGAAAACTGTGAAAGTCACTTTGCATGGAGTTAAGTCAGTTTCACAAAATTTGCGGCATACACATCTACACTAGATGCTGAACATGTACAGTGTAAAATATTTCAAGTCAATTACATAAAAACTGTTGAAATAGTTCGCTCAACAAGTTGCTGACAAACAGACTGACCAACCGACTGGCAAATCAATCGTCGTTGAGTGACTCTTGTATACTAGTAACTCCCTCTCAAACGTTGTTAATGTAATAATAA
This sequence comes from Panopea generosa, assembly GCA_029582155.1. Lineage (NCBI taxonomy): Eukaryota > Metazoa > Mollusca > Bivalvia > Adapedonta > Hiatellidae > Panopea > Panopea generosa. Next base: position 66,716,196 of record CM055902.1, read on the forward strand.
ATGTTGTAACAATAATGCATGCAATAATAATATATGTAATAATAATAATACATGTTAATATCATAATACATGTAATAATAATACATGTAATAATAATACATGTAACAATAATAAATGTAACAATAATAATACATGTAATAATAATAATAAATGAAATAATAATAATACATGTAATAATAATAATAGATGAAATAATAATAATACATGTAATCATAATAAATATAATAATAATAAATGCAATTATAATACATGTAATAATAATAAATACAATAATAAATGTTGTAAAAACAATAAATGTAATAATAATACTTGTAATAATAATTGCAATAATAATACATGTTATAATAATTATAATAATAATATACATGTATGTAATAATAATAAATGTAATAATATTACATATAATATCACATGTAATAATAATGCTTTTATCTGGCAAGATTAAATTAAAGGATATACCAAATACAGTATATCTTACAATTTGTCTACATGAAATAAAAAACAATATTAATTGCATGTGACAGCCAAATCAACTTGGCTTATAGAGATATGTCAGTACATACTTTGTGAAGCAGTTGCCTTCGGTTGATGCACAGGTAAGGGGGTCAAATCCCTCGTCTCCCAGGCCCCAGCAAATAAATCATCAACATAATTTTGCAGGTACCTGCAGGTGTATATAATAAATAATTGTTAAAACTGATAAGAAAAAGGTTTAATAGTAAAAAACAAGATTAATATATCATTAAATAAAAATATGGTAATGCAAGTATTAAAATGTCTCTTGTAAATATGATTGGCATCAGGCTTATAAATTTCTGGTTTAGAACAAGAAATAAAGGGGTTCCAGTCTACATAAAACTGGAATAGATGACAACCAATGATAAAATATTGCAAACAAGTAACATTAATACACTAAGTCTTGCAGTATGATTCTTTTCTTTGTTTTTGAATGGGGTTTAATGCCATTTTCAACACATTTCAGTTTATACATGTATATGGCATGCCCACTTTTATTGGTGGAGGAAGACCTCAGACTGAGCAGATCCACCGTCCTTCGGCAAGTAACTGGAAACTACCCCACATAAAGTTTTTGGAGCGAGCGGGACTCAAACCTATGACCTTAGTGGTGAGAGGTAAGTGATCTTCAGATGGCGCCTTAGCCCACTCAGCCAAGTAGGACCCTACTCAGTATGATTCAATACTGCTACTGTTGCTTTTTACAGGTTTTACAAACCAATAAAAGAGAAATAGAGTGGATATACTCTACACTATTCTATACATAGCAATAAAACAGGTTGCCAATAATTGCCAATAAAGGTTGGACTGGATATAAAATCAAAATTCTGAATTGATCTACAGAAAAATAAATCAACAGAGGAAATGTTCCCCTTAAACTATGCTTACTATGGCCAAAAATAAATCCCAGTGACCAGACTTCCTCAAACCTTACCACAATGTAATGCTGCATGTTTTATTTCTAAGATCTTCAACTTTCAGAGAAAATGTTTTTTAAAATTTCAATTAAGCATTGAACAATGAATGTGCTATTGCGTCTAGAAGTAAAAGGCTAACAGATGGACACCTGATGCCTGACAATCTATCACATGAGCCCTGCTGACCTTTGGCCAATTGAGCTAACAATACTCTATATAGTAAGGTAGTTATATAATATTTTCTCACACCAGAAGTCACAGACACAGACAAATGACCCCTCCAAACCAACACCAAGTACCTCTTCTACCAAGGAAACACACTCAAGGGCAATTCAAAAAAGCTTCAAGCTTTTTTCAAAGTTTGACAAAACAATAGTATAAAATGATTCTCTATAATACCACCAAGACAGGTTGGTGTGAACACGTTATCAATACTCTACACATACCAATTAACTATACTCTGTACGAATCCTTTAGATTTACTTTTGGCTCCCACTTCTTTGCTCACCATAGAATATGGGTAGAGTGAATCTATGGGAAATTCCACAAACACTGGACCTAGGGACAAAAATAACAATTAAGATAAATATAAACCTTTGCAGGTCAATACCTCTTTGGCATGTTCTAATTTTAATTTGATTTGCTTTAATTACAAAGTAATGTCTTTCAACACTTATTATTTAGACAACGTAGGAGAACATTCATAAGTTATTTGCCTTTCCAGACTAAATAAGTATACCTGTGGTACCAGACAGAACAACTCAATAAGTATACCTGGGGTACCAGACAGAACAACTTAATAAGCATACCTGTGGTACCAGACAGAACAACTCAATAAGTATACCTGGGATACAAGACAGAGCAACTTAATAAGCATACATGTGGTACCAGACAGAACAACTTAATAAGCATACCTGTGGTACCAGACAGAACAACTCAATAAGTATACCTGGGGTACCAGACAGAACAACTCAATAAGCATACCTGGGGTACCAGACAGAGCAACTTAATAAGCATACCTAGGGTACCAGACAGAACAATCAATTAGCATACCTGGGGTACCAGACAGAACAACTCAATAAGTATACCTGGGGTACCAGACAGAGCAACTTAATAAGCATACCTGGGGTACCAGACAGAACAATCAATAAGCATACCTGGGGTACCAGACAGAACAACTCAATAAGTATACATGGGGTACCAGACAGAGCAACTTAATAAACATACCTGTGGTACCAGACAGAACAACTCAATAAGTATACCTGGGGTACCAGACAGAACAACTCAATAAAAATACCTGGGGTACCAGAAAGAGCAACTTAATAAGCATACCTGGGGTACCAGACAGAACAATCAATAAGCATACCTTGGGTACCAGACAGAACAACTCAATAAGTATACATGGGGTACCAGACAGAGCAACTTAATAAACATACCTGTGGTACCAGACAGAACAACTCAATAAGTATACCTGGGGTACCAGACAGAGCAACTTAATAAGCATATCTGTGGTACCAGACAGAACAACTCAATAAGTATACCTGGAGTACCAGACAGAGCAACTTAATAAACATACCTGTGGTACCAGACAGAACAACTCAATAAGTATACCTGGGGTACCAGACAGAGCAACTTAATAAGCATACCTGTGGTACCAGACAGAACAACTCAATAAGTATACCTGGGGTACCAGACAGAGCAACTTAATAAGCATACCTGTGGTACCAGATAGAACAACTCAATAAGTATACCTGGGGTACCAGACAGAGCAACTTAATAAGCATACCTGTGGTACCAGACAGAACAACTCAATAAGTATACATGTGGTACCAGACAGAACAACTCAATAAGTATACCTGGAGTACCAGACAGAGCAACTTAATAAACATACCTGTGGTACCAGACAGAACAACTCAATAAGTATACCTGGGGTACCAAAGAGAACAACTCAATAAGTATACCTGGGGTACCAGACAGAACAACTTAATAAACATACCTGTGGTACCAGACAGAACAACTCAATAAGTATACCTGGGGTACCAGACAGAACAATTCAATAAGTATACCTGGGGTACCAGACAGAGCAACTTAATAAACATACCTGTGGTACCAGACAGAACAACTCAATAAGTATACATGTGGTACCAGACAGAACAACTCAATAAGTATACCTGGGGTACCAGACAGAGCAACTTAATAAACATACCTGTGGTACCAGACAGAACAACTCAATAAGTATACCTGGGGTACCAGACAGAGCAACTTAATAAGCTTACCTGTGGTACCAGACAGAACAACTCAATAAGTATACCTTGGGTACCAGACAGAGCAACTTAATAAACATACCTGTGGTACCAGACAGAACAACTCAATAAGTATACCTGGGGTACCAGACAGAGCAACTTAATAAGCTAACCTGTGGTACCAGACAGAACAACTCAATAAGTATACCTGGGGTACCAGACAGAGCAACTTAATAAACATACCTGTGGTACCAGACAGAACAACTCAATAAGTATACCTGGGGTACCAGACAGAGCAACTTAATAAGCTTACCTGTGGTACCAGACAGAACAACTCAATAAGTATACCTGGGGTACCAGACAGAGCAACTTAATAAGCATACCTTGGATACCAGACTGAGCAACTTAATAAGAATGTCTGGGGTACCAGACAGTGCAATTTAATGAACATACCTGAGGTACCAGACTGAGCAACGTAATAAGTTTACCTTGGATACCAGGCAGAACAACTTAATAAGCATGTCTGGGGTACCAGACTGAGTCACTTAATAAACATACCTGGGGTACCAGACTGAGCAACTTAATAAGCATACCTGGGGTACCAGACTGAGCAATTAAATGAGCATACATGGGGTACTAGGCAGAATAACTTAATAAGCATACCTGGGGTACCAGACTGAGCAATCTGCAGAGCCTTCCTCAGTGTTGGAGCAATATCCCTCACCTTGGTCACAGTGGCACAGAACTTGCACAAGGGTTTGAACAATGACATTTGATCTATATCCTGTAGAGCTCCTCTCCCCTGCAAAATATACAAGACTATCTCCATTGTTAACTCAACAATCCTCCTTATAGCATGAAGACAGGGTAGAATAACAACCTCATCATCATAAACTGTAACATTTCAGATACAACCATCTGGTCATGATTGTACTGCACCATACAGCTTGCACACTGCTAATTATAGACAGCATATACCATAATTTGATATAGGTGCAAACCACCTTTTACCATTTTAATATTGACACCATAAGCTTGGACAATACATACTTTTTTTCAAAATTCATGTGACCTATTATGTTTTTATTACTTCTGCATTAAATCAACATCTATTTGTTTGATTTTATAAAAATGTGTACATTTGCTTCACTGACCATTTAATTGAAGAATCAATTTCATATTCAATTCAGAATGGGGAACTCTTTTTATTTTACCAAGGAATTATGGCAAGTTTCAATTCATAATGATTGAAGTTTTCAATTTGGAATTTTTACCACTCCATTGAGAAAAAACACACTATTTGCAATTGGGAATATGACCCAATAATGACTATAAAAATGGCAAAAAAAAACACTACATACCTTGAGTATTGAAGCTGCTGCCCCTCCCATAAGTAGCACTGGTGATTCTGCCATCTGTGCATTCTTCACGGCTGTCACTGTATTGGTCAGACCTGGACCAGCTGTCACTGCAGCTACACCAACAGTCCCTGACAATCTGGCTACAGCATCTGCAGCAAACACTGTTGTCACCTGTAGTGTAGAAATATATACATATGTTACATTCAATCAATCTCCAAATTTACTTTAATAATAATTTATTTATAATAGTGCTTCCCCCAGGATTGAAAAAGGGCAGGGTACCAATTGAAAAGGGCATTTCTGGTGCGTACAAAATAATAGAAAAAAAAGTCATTACTTTATTGTGTGTTGTGTAGAGCACCATTTTAAGCACTAATAACAAGTATGATACATGTATGTTTTGGCAATTGTATGAATCATCTTAAATAAGACTACTACAATATCATGTATTAATAATACATGATATCAAGGAACTATAGAAGGATATACTATAGTTCCTTGATGATATTGTGGTAGTATTATTAATGATACATGGTACTATTGTAGTAGCCTTATTATTAATCAATTATAAAGTAATTAATTCAATAGTATTTGATAGTTCAAGTACCCTTATAAGATGAATATTATATTTACACAATGCTTTAATCTATGTTAAAAATCTGAATCGTTTTAAGGGGGGATTTTATTTGTTGAAATAATATGCTGAGAAACCAGGAGTATCCAACTATCCATTAATGTGCATTTCAAATTATATATTTCTATCCTATATTAAAATAATATTGCCATAAAAATATAGTAAATGAGTGTTTATAAATGAACAACTTGTCATATTTAAAAGTTAATACAATTGAGAAGTTTGCATTTTTAATGTTTGATTCTGTAATTTTCATTAAGTGTCAGTGTATTTCCAAATAAATATAATTTTATAGAAGGAAACATTAATAGTTAAGTCTTAAATATTGATAATAAACGGAACCGCTTTAACCGATGCACCAATTTTTGAGGATCCAACTTTTGAAGGCGCGACCGTTAGACCGGGTTTCTCGAATTTGTTAACATACGGTAGGCAACATCCGTGTGGTTTTTTTTTTTCGTATTTTTTCTTCAATTTATGTACAAAATAAACCATTTTAAGTCGGGTTTTTATTCTAGCTTTGTTGAAATAAGATGCTAAGAAAACCCTTCACTATTTCATTGTTTTGCTTACTTGCATAAAGCCCTTACTATACACTGCGATCTATTTCTAGATGTCTTGATCCGAGAAATGGTCGTGACACAATTTATTAAGTGTTTCGTTCCGATTGATTGCATTCATACTACATAGACATCACGTGATTTGGAGGTTAATGATTCAATTGAAAGGCAATGCCGACACCTTTTTAAATCTTGTGAAAAACATTGTCAACACCTTCAGTTGCTTATCAAAACAATCGCACATGGTGTGTGTGTACCACTGGCTTCCTAGTTTGTTATAATTGGATAGCTTGAAATGAGAACCATTCTGACTAATGGTTCCTTGTTCTATGAAAGAGTAATATGATAATGCACTAAAAGCAGGAACCATGTGTTAATCAAGTGTATGCATATTGGAAATTACCTAACAACGTGTGTAGTGTCTACAGTCTGATGAGCCAATAAAGGAGTGGGGAGGTACCGTTTATTCTTCACAGCTGTGTCTATCATTGTTTATAAAAAGGGCACTGCGGAGCGGTAATTATTTAAGTTTGGCGGTATAAGAAAAGGGCAGGGTGGTATACATGCGGTCCGCCCCGCCATGCCGCTTTAGGGGAAACACTATTTAATCATTTTTTCATCCAGGCCTGGTAGCTCAGTTGGTAGCGCTTCTTACTATCAATCCAGGGGTTGTGAGTTTGAATCCCCACCCAGTCATAATCTTTATGATATTTATATATATTGCATCTCATTGTCATTTGTCTCTCACTGATGATTCAAGTGGGAAAGATATCAGTACTTGTTGAGATAGTGTGCTGAAGTACTGGTTAACCTCCCTAGATCCCAGGATAGAATTGTTAGGTTAACTGATCATTAGTCCTTGATGTCACTAAAAACAAACTACAATTTCTAACAAATTCATATGAATAATATAGCTTACATGTACATGTTCATTTCTAAAATGCCACACTTACGATTCAAATTTATTTTTTTCACAAATTTATAACAGCATTAAATCCAACCATGCTTATATATGGGGCATACCAACATTTTATAGATGTATATGTTAAGCCATAAACACTTACCTCATGTCTTGTGTCCACTACCCTGATACCCAGCTTCTCACAAGCCACTAGAATGGGTGATATGTGACCTCCCACCAGGGTGAATATGTGTTTAACACCATGGGCCTGAAATAGGTTATGTAACGCAATATTGTAACTCACTACATGTATTTAAATCAACATTTGTCAATGGTTGACTAAAGCAATCTTAAATGGTAAAAACCTTGGGGAAAAGTTTCCTTAAGCGAAGGCATTTTTAACAATCAAGTTTAGTGCACTTTTAACTAATTTTAGGTTATACAGGACATGCAGCTTAACTGGTGAAGAAAACCCAACAACAGGATATGAGTAGAACCATGAACCTTCAGAAAGTAACTGGCAAATTTTAACACATGATTAAAAGTTTATATGACCACATTTTATTACTGAGTAGAACCTTCTGCAAGCAAATTGGCAAAATTTTTAACATGTTTGCATCAAACTCGATTCCAACCCAAATTCTCAATAGGGGATGGTAAGTGATCCTGAGACAGCGTCTCAGCCAAAGAGGACCCTTTTTACCTTAAAACTGAATGTATGATTTTTTTCTTATTGTAATTTGCATTTTCTAATACAGCAATACCATTCAATAAGAAAATATACCTTTAAAACATCTGCTACAATTTCACCACCATGATGTTTGGATTCTTTCTCTACCTGAAATGAAAAACAATCAAAATTTTATTACACTCTAAAACATGTCTTCATCAAAATAATTATAAATCATAAAAAGTTAGTATTAAATATTCCGACCAGCATTAACAAACTGCTAAGTGACAGTTTCTTTTTTAAGCAAACATTGGTAGACAGCAAAATAGTGGGAAGTTAAAGGTAATTATATTATTTCTAATGAATAACAATGCTTTGCAGATATATATGCACTTAACTGAAGTGCTGAATTTAACCATTTCCATTCAGCCTTTTTCATACTAGCTTTTTCAGCTTTTTAAGCTATTCTGTGATATATGATTTCAAACACGTCAAAAACATAGTTTAGTTTTTGCTAATTTTATTTTAGCACATGCCTTGAGCAAGCTCAGAACTTATGAAACACTGTTGTGGCCATTGCGCCTAACATGGTATTGAACCTGCAACTGTGGAGTTGCAGTGGTCTAGGGGTAAGCATGCTTACTCCAAGACCCAGAGGTACTGGTTCGACTCCCAGTGTGGTTTCATTTGGAGTTTTTCAATCACACTTTCAGTGCCTTAATCTGATAAAGTACGTACTGTAAAAGCAGGAAATCCTTTCAGAAGGGATTTAATGCATTAGAAAGATCTGGAGTACAGGGAGTCATACTCAGTGACAATAAAAATCTTGCCAAATAATTCAAATACCTGAAAACCTTCCTCTGAAAAGAGGCTTCATATAATAATCAGAAATTGATTGCTGGAAATAATGGTAGCCTGATTAAATAAGGCGTGGATGGACAGGTTTTTTATTATTTGGATTCCCGATTTGCCATTGATATAAAATATCTTAGAGACTCCTTAGAGGCGTGCACTAGAATAAAAACTTCTGGAACGAATGTGACTTAAAACATTTGTAACCATCCTGCATTCAGTGGTGTAGTTTCCTATAGGCACTGTAGGCATGTGCCCACTGTAGGGAAATCGAAAAAATAATAATGTCATAAAAATCGGACACCTAGCGGGGATAATCTATAAATTGGGGATAAACATGCCTGAGAAATCGAAAAAATAATAATGTCATAAAAATCGGACACCTAGCGGGGATAATCTATAAATTGGGGATAAACATGCCTGAGAAATCGAAAAAATAATAATGTCATAAAAATCGGACACCTAGCGGGGATAATCTATAAATTGGGGATAAACATGCCTGAGAAATCGAAAAAATAATAATGTCATAAAAATCGGACACCTAGCGGGGATAATCTATAAATTGGGGATAAACATGCCTGAGAAATCGAAAAAATAATAATGTCATAAAAATCGGACACCTAGCGGGGATAATCTATAAATTGGGGATAAACATGCCTGAGAAATCGAAAAAATAATAATGTCATAAAAATCGGACACCTAGCGGAGATAAACTATAAATTAGCGACAAAAAATCTTTGAATATGATTCAGATATATAACATCATTTAATTAATTTATTGGTTATAAATCAGTGAATTCGCAGTTTATTTTAAAGATAACCAGGCACTTAAAAACATAAGAAAGATATACCTAGACACACCTACGATGGCCTAGCTGAATAATAAATTCGAGGGAGCATGACCGGCCGCATCTATCGGGCCGGGACCCCCTACAAATGTGCCTACATCGTTTACGCCCCTGGCATTTAAGATTTGTGTTATCAAGAATAACAATGGTAAAGTTTTATTTACATATATAAATAAGTGTTATTGGTAAAACTTGTAGTATGCAAATAATGAATGTGGACTTTGTTCTCCATAATACAAGAAAATCTCAGGGTCACAAGACATGACTCACGGGGAAATAAAGAACACGCAAAAAAAAACTTTCATAAACACGTTACCTTGTGGAAAAATTGGTACAAAATTCCAAATTTCTTAAGGAAAAATAATACACCAAATGCTGCTGATGACACTCCAATGGGAAGGATGAATTTTGCTATAGATGACTGTAATCCAAATAGTCTGTTTTCTTCCGCCATCTTGGAAAATATTGCACCGGTTGTGAACTTTAACCTTCAGTAAACAAAGTAAACTTTGATAACAAATATTGTGTTTTATACAATATTTAAGTAAGATATATTTTTAAATACAACTTATATTGTAATATACTACTGCACATTCAACAATACTCGTTTATTTCTTTAAAAAGTTGCATACCGCTTACATCATTATTTGCATTGGTATAAGCGATTGTCTAATGTTTACTTCCGGGTTTGAAAATTACACGATGGAATGTGATGATGTTTCTGCTTGTTTTTAATAGTTGACACGGGTAAGAATTATTATTTGTTTGTATTTTATGAGTTACTGTTTAATGAGTTATTACTCTCACATTTTTATTATGTTTTACTGAAGTACTGAAATTAATTAACTTTTATAATGTAATTTCAATCCAGCGGCGGTCTAGGGGTGCGTAGAAACACCTAAATTACCGAAAAACACCGGAAAACGCCCACAAAACACCAACAAAACACCAACAAAACACTTTCAATACCGAAAATAGTCGGTGTTTGAAGGTGTCCACTGAACCTTACACTAAAATACCCAGATTAATTCATCTTTTCCGCAATGCATCTTTAGCCTTGTAGATCTGTGTATTGGTTATTACTCTCCCTGTACATGAATTTGACTGCTTTAAAATCTATCTGAAGGATAAGGCACTGTGAAAGTTCATATGAAAAACACAGGACGAAAACCCACCGCAACACCAATGGATGGTGTGTCAATAAGGCTGACTATAAGGGAATTATAGTTATCCCATAATCTGATGCCAGATGGGAAGGTGTCAATAGCTATTGACGCTGGTAAAAGGAGGAAGAAACCTGCTAGTATTGCCTCTGGTCTGGGTTCTGGAAGGATGAAGGTATTGGACTGTTGGGTAGCTTTAGAATGCTGTCTGACAGTTACAGTCACTGCTGGTGACAAAACGAGCAGCTCTGCATTACACTGACTCAATGTTGGATATGTTGGACTTGGTAGACAGGTCCCATACAATGAACATTGTTGATAATGCTACTGCAAGCAATAATATCAAAGTATCTTTCAAAAAAGCATGGGAAATTGTATGTAGCATTCGTCGATTTCAAGACTGCCTTTGACACTGTTCATAGAGATAAACTTTAGACAACATTAAAGAATATTGGTGTTAAAGGTAAACTATTTAAATCAATACAAGCCATGTATGCCTGTGTTCGTTCTCGAGTGAGGTCGAATGGGAAACTTAGCGACAGTTTTGAGTGTCCGGTTGGATTAAAGCAAGAATGTTTGGCCTCTCCTATCCTGTTCTTGCTATTTATCAACGATCTTGCGGAACTTATTGAAAACAGTGATCTTAGAGGAATACAACTTTTTCCAGACACAGTAGAACTTTTCATTTTATTATTTGCAGACGATATAGCTTTGATTGCTGATACAGTCATTGGTTTACAGGGACAGCTTCATATTCTGAGCGACTTTTGTGATCATAGTTATTTGAAAATCAACACAGGTAAAACAAAAATCGTGGTTTTCAAAAATGGTGGAAGACTTTCAAATAATGAAAAATGATTATACAAAGGGCATCCGTTAGAAATAGTTAAGTGTTTTACATACGTAGGTGTTTCGTTTTCCATGCAACTTTCCTTTAATAAGATGGCAGAAGATTTATCTTTAAAGGGTAAGCGTGTGCTGGTGTCAGTTCTGTCCAGTTTTTATAAATATGGACAAATACCGAAAAATGTGTTTTTTAAATTATTTGATACCAAAGTTGTACCAATTGTGCTGTATGGATGTGAAATTTGGGGATTTGCTGAACGCCAACATTCTGAAATAGTCGAACAATATGCTTGTAAACGATATATGTGTTTAAATACTAAAGTTTCTAATACAGCAGTGTTAGGTGATTGTGGTAGATATCCACTATGGATAGAATCAACTAAGAGATGTATTAAATACTGGATTAAGATTATAAATATGCCAGAATTTATATACGTAAAAAGATGTTATAATATGTGGAAAGTACTAGACGAAAGTGGAAGAACTAACTGGGTTAGCCAGGTCAGAAGAATTCTTTGTTCGAATGGGTTTGGTTTTGTGTGGATAAACCAACATGTGCAAAATGAAAGTGTGTTAATGTTGTCATTAGTTCGATGTTTGAAAGACCAGTATTTACAGAGTTGGATAGAAGCAATTAATATGTCGTCTAAATTGTGTTTTTACAAAGAATATAAACTAACCTATGATCATGAATTATATCTAGATATTTTGTTTGTTAAAAAATTCAGATATTCACTTGCAAAGTTTAGATCTGGTTCACACAATTTAGAAATAGAAACTGGAAGACATCATGACATTAATAGGAACTTACGGGTTTGCAAACTATGTACATCAAATGAGGTAGAGGACTAGTATCACTTTTTATTATGTTGTACAGTCTACTCTTATCTTTGTGGGGTATATATTCTACAAAAATACTTTTGTCATTCTAATATGAACAAATTCTGAATACTTATGTCTACCAAAAAATGAGAAATTGTTGCAATCAGTTGCATTTTACATTTATTACGCATTCGAGAAACGTAAAGAATTGATGATGATACAAAATAACTGAAGATACAATATTCTATTATGTATATGCCACATTCAGGATACTGCTTATAACAATGCTCTTACAATGATTTATTGTTGACATCTTAATTCAGAGGCATTTTTTACATCGTGTACAATTTCATAATTAACATGTTTGTATTATGTGTTGTGGGCTGGAGGCCTTATATCACAATAAACTTTGTATCTTGTATTTTGAACATGTGTTCTAGTTTTGGCTTCTAGCATATGACCTTGACTTTCTTAGGGCAAGACTAGAGTTTTTTTCCGAAGAAAGAACGCTGTTGTGTGGCCTTCTTCACTATGGAGCCCATATGTAGGTTCCATGACAGCTTGCTGTCTATGCTGAATCTGCAGTATTTGGGCTTTGAGGACATCTGCAGTTGCTGACCATTGATTGAGTAGTTGACAGGAATGAAACAACTTTGGTTGGTGACACTCAAAACCTCCTACTTGTCTAGGTTGAAGGTCATAAATATGCCAGTCATCTTCTTGCTATAGGTGGTCTAATTCTGCCTGCAACATTTTGGAATCCTTAGCAACTTTTTGGCATCCTCATCAGTGTTAATGATGCGGTACAGCATGCTGTCATAAGCCAATAGGCTGACCCTGAAATTAACTTGGAATGGTTATTTAGTCATTTATGTAGACAAAGAAGAGCAGTGGTTGATTGACAGTATCTTGAGTAACACCTGAAGTGATTGGGGCTGATGAGGAAGACTGGCCTTCAGGGGGCTGATGAGGAAGACTGGCCTTCAGGGGGCTGATGAGGAAGATTGGCCTTCAGGGGGCTGATGAGGAAGACTGGCCTTCAGGGGGCTGATGAGGAAGATTGGCCTTCAGGGGGCTGATGAGGAAGACTGGCCTTCAGGGGGCTGATGAGGAAGATTGGCCTTCAGGAGGCTGATGAGGAAGATTGGCCTTCAGGGGGCTGATAAAGAAGATTGGCCTTCAGGGGGCTGATGAGGAAGATTGGCCTTCAGGGGGCTGATGAGGAAGATCGGCCTTCAGGGGGCTGATGAAGAAGATTGGCCTTCAGGAAGCTGATGAAGATGATTGGCCTTCAGAGACGACCTATTGTGTGTGATCTGCCATCGAAGAATCTTCATCTACTTCAAGATTTTAACTCTGACACCATATTGATTTTGCAGCAAGATGTTTTTGATTTAATTTTCAATTTAACAGTAAACACATTTCCTGTTGGTTCCCTAAAATTATCACATACTGCATGCTAATTTAGGTTGAGCCAGTGTCCAAAAAAATATGTTGGCTAATGTCATCAAAGTTTTACTGAACTGAATGCAGCCCAGAACAGCAAACTTTATTTCTAATCGCTGATTATGTTCAAGAGAAAGAGCATCTACACTGTCACTCAAATTCTTCTTTTGTCATGTTATTAAACACAAATGTTGTTTGCTATTAAGGTTAGCAAACATTTACAGTTAAAACATTGTTCAGTTGGTTTATTTTATCAAACATTACCCAACACAGTAAATATTAATCAAAGCGCAGCCTTGGTGTTTAACTGCTTTAATCATGATCACACCCAAAATGTGCACACTTTTTTATTTTGAGTCTCATGCGAAAATTCATAATGCCCCAGATGTTATGTAAGTTTAAGATAATTGATTATTATTGAGAATAATGCAATGGAAACATTATCAAAATCACATAAAATTACCAATTTCTTAAATTCATTATAAGCCATGAGTGTTTACTTACATATATTTAGGTACACGTATAAGCTACAAAGATGAGATTGGCTGCTGAGGAAGAGGTTCTGATACGTGATGACTCGGGGTTGTTGATGGGAGGTGAGACTGTGCCAGTACACAGGTCCCATGGATGGAGGAAAAAAATGATTAAGACATTATGTCTGTCACTTGGATTTTTTGTTTTGGTAAGTTTCATTCTATTTCCAATTATTACATTTACATTTTCTTTTATGCAAAATTTTGTATTTAACTATCTATTAAACAGTAAATTATCTACCTCTCAGAAGTAGATAAATCACTGTTTAATACCTCTCAAAGGTAGATAAATCACTGTTTAATACCTCTCAGAGGTAGATAAATCACTGTTTAATACCTCTCAGAGGTAGATAAATCACTGTTTAATAGATAGTTACATACAAAATTTTGTATAAAAGTGGGTCATGAATATTTTTAACTTGACTCATTAGAATTTAATATTTTTGTTCATTTTTGTATGACATGTATATGATACACTGGTTCAGTTAAGTTGAAAGGAATTGACTCATATCATCAAAATTGTTTTTTTTTATTAAAATGTTTTAAAATTTTATATAGAGAAAAAATGTAAATTCATAAATACAATAATGATAATAGAATATTGCAAAGCAGTGATCAGGCGTATTTTTGGTATATTTGCCAGGCCGGATTAGCTCAGTCATAAGTGCGTCTGACTATCATTCCAGGGGTTGTGAATTCGAATCCCTGCCCAGCCACAATCTATGTGATGGTTGATATACGACATTGCGTCTCATTATCATTTGTCTGTCACCGCTGATTTAATTGGAAAAGTTACCAGTTACCAGTTACTTGCGGATATGAGGTGTGCTCGAGTACTGGTTAACCTTCCAGGATCCCAGGAAACAGTTGTTAGGTTAACTGATCGTCTGTTAGCCCTCAATGGCATAAAAATGATGCTAAATATTCAATCAATCAGTCAAGTTTAGTATTTTTCAAAGATTATTTCAAACATCTTATTTACACACCAGAATGAATCTTCAATACTTTGGTTTCAGATTCTCAGTGTAAACAAATATAGTTATTTTAAGAAAGAACCTTCTCAAAATACTTAAAATAATAATAATTGTTTATCACAGTATATTGCAAATTGTATTGTAAGCAAAACCATATAGCAATACAAAAAATTACATATGAACCATGGCCTTGTGGTTTAGGTGTCTGTCTCAAAGGTGGGAATCTAAAGGTTCGAATCCTAATGGAACCACTTGTTTTTATCTAATGTATCTGGTTGCTCACCCAGTAGCTAAATTGATGGGCACTGAATTTTTAACACCTTGTAACCTGGCAATGATAGCTTTTGGCAAGTCAACATAAAAGTGTCTGGTAAGGCTAACGCGTATTGTGGCTGGTTCTATAATAAACTAACACATTTTTACTTTTTATTGCCACTATGCAAGCTGTATTGTATTATATTGCAATATCATATTAACATGGTTACAGACCTATGGTACATGAACATTGATGAGAGAAGTTTTACACATACTGGATTGAACTTTCAATTAAAATCTTAATTACTACCGGTAATTAGAAATACATGAGAGATTGTTTATTATAAGTACATATTATTTAACTGTAAATTATCAAAATATTACATAAAACAAATTTACATGTAATTCTTTATATGTTATTACAGGGTTTATGTATTGCCATTCCTGGCCCTACTCTTCTAGATTTGGGTGACCAGGTGGGCGCCAGCACTGCTGAAATAATGATGATCTTCTCAACTAGATCTGTCGGGTATCTCCTGGGCTCCATTCTCGGTGGATTCCTGTTTGACTGTTTCGATAAGCAGCTTCTACTTTTCTGTACATTGCTGGTATCATCATTTGCAACCATTGCGATACCTTGGAGTTTAACCTTGGTTGTCATGGCAACAATGTTCTCTTTGCAAGGAATCACCATGGGAGTGTTGGACACTGGTAAGTGGTATATATTTTACTTAAAGGTGGTATATCAGGATGAAATGCTAATCTTAGGCTAATGCTATGTCTTAAAATATAAAATTATTTTTATAATGGATACAAAGTATCTCATTATCATAATTGAATAAAATATGAATAGTTGGGTTCAGAGTGGTAAACTGGAAAAAAAATTATCCCCATTCTAAAGATATACAGCACTAAAATATTGCTTGTTGGTCAGGTTCTTCACATCATTCAGACTTTTTCCAAGATGAAACAAATTTTACCATATATGTTGTTGTTGTTGTTGCATGGTGTTTAGCGTCGCTTTCAACAATTTTTCAGTCATATCGCTACTGTGTCTACTTGAGACAGTATTCTGAGCGCTGTCACACTGGAGTATCTTGCCGCAGACACATGGTATGATACCCCACCCAGTCACATTATACTGACACCGGGCCGACCAGACCTAGAACTCTCCTCTAAATGCTGAGCGTCAAGCGAGGAAGCTTTTAGTACCATTTTTAAAGTCTTTGGTATGACCCGGCCGGGGATTGAACCCACGACTTTCCGCATGCGAGGCGGACGCTCTACCACGCCGCGGTTTACCATATATGTAAACCTGTATGACAGATCTAATCAAAATCCAAATGAAATCATATGACTATTTTATACGTTATAGCTAAATGTTGCAATTTTAAGTGACAATCTATTTTAATATAACCGGTTGAGTGATGAATGTTCTGTTAGCCAATTTTGAAAAATCATTATAATATACTTCTTTTATAAGCAATAAAATTGCAAAAAAAACCTTTGTAGTCTAGATTTCAATATTTAAAGTGTTGAAGAGAACTCAACTACCCTCAACTCCGAAAGAAACATTACACTTTTTATTTCACTTGAAGTCTTTTACTCATTCGTCAGTAATTAATAAAGAGAAATAAATGAATTTTAACATATATTGATAATAAAATGTCAAATTGTAACAAAAGTTCATACATAACGTTTTGACCTATTTGATCTTAAAAGTGACTACCATACCCAATTATACTCCATTTTCACAGTCAGTATTGCGTGCGGCCACAGCGGGCTGCTATGTTTTGCATGTCCTCACTCGGCCTACCAATCTGTTAGTTGTTGATGGTTAACTGGTCTCATGATTTTCAATTTTTATGCTGAAAATGTGTTGTAGTCACGAGTATAACATTTTTTTTCATGTGCAATTCATTATAGGCTGATAGCTGGCGAATCATATGTTCGCAATATTCGTGCGCACAGACACACATTTCCACTTCAATGGTGGAACTGGATACCCAGTTGCTAATTCAGTGTATATATATATATAATTTTGAAATGAAATTGGATATGCAATGTTACAGACATTTGGAAACGAAACTGTAAGGTTTCTTTTGGAGTTGAGTGTATATCGCCGAAGTTTTATTAATCTTAGTAGTGAAATTGCACATTTATATTTAACACTTTTTTTTATCTCTGTGGAGTAAAATTCTTAAATTTTATTCACGATAAAGTCACTCATTGGCCAGTATCGTTTGATGCTAAAACAGTGATGAATAAAACGGAATATGCCAACCCATGTATTAACGAATTTCTCATAAATACATGGGTGAAAGTGTTCCGGATTATGCCGGATTTCCGGATTTTCTGTCTTTAAAAGGGTCATTTTTGTGAAACGTGTAAATTCGTTGAGATATTTTTAGGGGGGGGGGGGGGGGGGGGGGTACCCTCTGAAATACGGACGTGAGACTCATAATTTAATCATATTAATAAATAAAAAGACCGCGAATTCTGTCCTCGTTTCCAATGCCGCTATAATGAATATCGCCGAGGTATTCCGAAATTCGTAATTTTTCGGTCTGAATCTATTTATCATACCCCGCCAATGTTTACATTTTTAACTGTGATGAAGCTGAGTAGTGATGAGGTTTTTAGACAGAAATTCAGACATTAAACAGTTGGAAACGGGTGTGAAAAACAAATGGAGATGGGAATGGGTAGAAGAGAGAGATACGCATGGTCAGAAATTTGGAGAGTGGTTGAAGAAAATAGATGTAGCTGGAATGGCGTTTTGTGAAGTCTGCGGAAAGACAATCAGTTATAGATCCAGTGGGAAAAAAGCTTTTCGTGTGCATGGTGAGGATTCAAATCATAAAGCAAAGCTTAGGATTATCAAATTAAACCAGGTAAAGAGTGTTTTTTATCTATCTAGCTGGGAAAAGGTGGTATTATGAACACTGACAATTGTCACGAATGTCAATTTGTAATGACCATTATGAGTCGTAATACCGCACCAAACCTTTTTCCATTCTGTCTTTTCCAACTCTTTTAAAAGGTCTGTGATAGGTTATAATTTAAAATGAGCTCGCCCTAGGGGAAGTGCTGCCCAATTTTTTTGTAAATGTGGACTTGGTTTATTTTTGGTTTATTTTTGGCATTTTTCCCCCCAGTTTTTTCCCAACTATATTGAATATTTCCTTTGTTTTGATAACACCAGTCGTTTAAAAACTTGAAAAGATCGAGCTATAGATAGTTGTTTTTAAAAACACAAAAATTATTATGATTCCAGGTACTACCAGGGTCTTCCAAAGCTAAACCAGAGACGGAGTCTATGCAGAGTAGAGTCGCAAAACAGAGAGCAATTACAGCTGCTTCTATTAGTGAACATTGTCTCGCATTCACCCTAGTGGAAAACTTGTTTTTGCAATGATTTGTGTCAAGTAATAACTTGTGTATAAACATATTTCAGAAGCTTCCAAAGGTCTTCAATTTGTTCATTTTCTCTCAGCTTCAGGGGGGCTTTGCCCCCCATGAACCCCCCATCAGGGCTTTGCCCTGCACCTATCCGGGGGCCCTGTGGCCCCCAGGCCCCCAGCTTTTTTTTCAGGATTTCAATATTTTTTTACTTTCACCCATGTAAATAAGATAAACTACAAGAAAGGAATCAATCATTATCTTTGATTGAGTCCTTTCTCTTTGTGATATCATTTACTGAATTTTTTTTGCAAATGTAAGACAATATAGTTTATGTGACATATTCGTGTGTGAACATATTGGGGCTGTGTATTGTCAGGACACTTCCAATACAATACAATCCATAATACGGGTAAGGCAATATGCAATAAGATATAAGCTTATGTTACATATTCGTGTGTGAATATATTAAGACTGTGTATTGTCAGGACACTTCCAATACAATACGTTCCACGATACAGGTTGGGTGATATGTGGTACAATACACTGCTTAACATTAGAAAGCAATCTTACTTTTGCTCATGAGTTCTCACTGATATTAAACTTTGATGTATGTTGTTTTGACAGAAGGCATGGACTATTTTAATAGAAATATGTTCATGAATTGTCTCATATTTCACAAATCTTTAAAATAAATATTAATAAATTTCCATAAATATTTAGACTTAAGATACATACTGTATTTCTAAATAGATTATAACAATCAGAATATACTGACTCTGAATCATTTTCATACTGGAAATATTGCTGACTAGGGCTGAAAACTGTATTCTGGTATGGTCGATACGGACCCTGCCGATACAATATGCATACTGCTCAGAAATGAACGACAATAAACAGATATTCCGGTATATCAAAACAGCCCTAGAATTTATGTATTTTGTTTTTGTCCGGAAGACTTCTCATATAAAGTGTTTGGTCAATGCTTTACACACTGTCATTTTACATTACTTTAAAATTTTACATGTATTCTTTTGTTTTCTTTTTAGGTGGAAATGTTTTCTGTATCAAGTTATGGGGAAAGAAGAGTGGCCCATACATGCAGACGCTTCATTTTGCTTTTGGGATAGGAGCCTTCATAGCTCCACTACTGGCCAAGCCATTCCTTAGTAATGCTCTGCTGACTAGCAATTCAACGACTTCAGTTGTACAGGGCAACATCCCTGTTTCACCATTTTTACAATCCAGTCTTTTTAACAACCGGAGTGAGAGGTCAGAAGATGCAAACACACTTTGGTTAGAGATTAACAACAACAACAACAAAGATTTTGGTTTAGGTAGTGTAATGATGCACCATGGGAAATTGGAAAGGTACAGAAGGAAAGAGACAGAGGAAATGAAAACTACAACTCAATTACCAGCTGCTGGGATAACACAATCTGTAACATCTGAAAGTGTTACTAAAATGCCAACCATAAATGGTAGTAATGTTAAGAATGCTGCAAACTCAGACCAAAACACTGAAGGAGATGTATCTGAATCAACGAAGGGTGCAGTTCTTAATACCAAAAATAAAGATAATGGCAATGTATTAAATAAGCCTGATTCAGAAACTGGTAACAATGGCGTAAGTTCTGTAAATAATACTGTTACTTTAGGAACAAACCCAGTGGTACAAATAGATACAACACCAGCAAGTTTAACTGAAAAGTCACCTCAAAGAATACCAAAAAAACCTTCCCATACTTCTGATAAATCTCTTAATACTGATTTTGCCGATGGCCGTCGAATAAAAGATCATTTAAAACAAAAGAAAGAGGAAAATAATGCTGAAAAGAATAATGACAAAAAATCTAATGACGTTGAAAACAAGCAGCGTATCCGACAAACAAAAAATATTGGTGGGACTGAAAGCAGCACAGCAACTGTTCCAACTAAAACTATAGATACTTTAAATGAAACCAACATAAACAAACATACTGAGGTTCCAACAAATACAAATAAAACTAAGGTAGCATCTGTTACTAGTGCACAAACTAGTGCATCACCAGCAGTAAATGTTGGTGAAAAAGTAGCCGAGGACCTTACAGAGAAAGTTATAAATGCAAGCACTGCAAAAGTCGTGACAACTAAACTTAAAATAATAACACCACTAGCAACAAAACCAACTACATCTACAACACTAAAATCAACTACAACAACACCAAAACTAACAACAACACAAAAACCAACTACAACACCAAAACCAACTACATCACCAAAACCAACTACAACACCAAAACCAACTACAACAACACCAAAACTAACAACACCGAAACCAACTACAATGCCAAAACCAACTACTACAACTCCAAAACTAACAACAACACTAAAACCAATTACAACAACTCAAAAACCAGCTACAACACAAAAACCAACACCTACAACCAAGTCAACTATTACTTCTACTACAACAGCTACTACCAAAGCAATAAAGAAAACCACTACCCCTAAACCATTACCAACAACTAAGGAAACTAAACCTGAAAATGATGAGCAACCTGATAGTGATTCAAAACACACCAAAGAGAATGAAGCTCACTCTAATAAACCACAAAACAAACCTACAGACGCTCCAGAAGTCACTTCTAGAAATAATGCTGAGAACTCCAATGGCACAGTTAATCCAATCATTAAAAATGAAAACGATGACAGTAAAACAAAATCTGTTGAAGAAACTTCTGTGGTAGTTACAACAGTGAGTCCAAAAGTTTCAACAAAACCAGAATCAACATCAGATAGTTTCCTGAAGAAGACATTAAAGTTTGTGAAGCATATCACGAAAATCCAGTTTGCTTACTTAATTATTGGACTGACTATGTTTGCCAATGCTGTAATGTTCCTTGTTCTTTATTGTAAAGACAAGAGGGGACTTTCGCCAGAGGGCAACGATAATGACTATGGACACTTAAAAAATGACAGTTGCTGTTACAAGGGGACATTAATAACTCTGCTTGGAATCTTCTTTTTCTGTTACGTTGGAATGGAGGTCACATATGGAGCTTTGGTTACAACATTTACTGTGGAGTTTAACCATTGGCCCAAAACTCAAGGTGCTGTAGTTGCTGCAATATTTTGGGGCTCTCTTGCTACTGGACGTGGATTTTCAATATTTATTGCCCGTTGCTGCGGCCCCACTGTTATGCTTGTTATTGATTTTATATTAATGATTGTAGGAGGTTTAGTGCTCAGTATAGGTGTTTATTTCTACGCAAAATTGTTGTGGTTAGGAACTATGATCTTAGGGCTTGGTATGTCATCAGTGTTCCCTTCGGGAATATCATGGGCAGACAATTATTATAGTCTGACAGGAAAGTCAACAGCCGTGTTGGTTGTGGGCTCAGCTCTTGGTGAAATGGTGGTTCCCATAGTTACGGGGTATTTTTTTGAAAAGAGAGATGCAATGGTGTTAATGCAAATGACTTTGGCTTTAAGTGTAATAGTTTTATTGATTTTCATTGTTATGCAGTGTTTTGCATCACGGATGAGTTATGGACCTGTGGTTAGAGACAGGAATGGTTTCTTGCCTCTAGAAGATGACGACGATGATATAGATAATTTGGAGATGAATTTGGTACATTTTGATAAGTCCCAAACACGGCGAAGAAAAGACTGGAGAGGTGGAGGTGAAACAGAATACAGGACTCTGGTCTCAGATTTAGACGAAGATTGATTTTTTTTTTTTTAAAAAAGTATATAATGTTATTTGCTTCAGTGGTATTATACATATTGTAATTTTCAATATGACTAGGCCACCATTAAAAACTTGTTTGTTTGCGTCTTCTGACTCGTACCATTTAGGGGTGGGTACGTAATTTTTTTTATAAATATATTTTTTAATCAATCAGAGATTCTTTTTAAGGACATGTAATGACCGAGAATTTTTTTTTAGGAAAAAAAATCGAATATTTTTTGGAACCCCCAAAATTAGGGCATGAGCAGCAAACAAACAATGTTTTAATTTAGGCTCTATAGTAATGAGAGAAGAAACCAGTTAAGGACTAGATTACAATGTATATGAAAATGTGATATTATTTTTGAAAGAATTCAATGATGTTATTCTAAGTCTTTAAAAGTTGCATATTGATAAAAATGAATTGGTCACAACCAGGCTTTTGCTTCTCAAACATATTTAATATATACTTAAATACTTCAAAATTTTAACCAAAATAAAGCATCCAGGTGAACGGGATTTTAGACTGGCTCCAATGAAGCTGTATATTTTGGCTTAATTGGCATTAAAAATGGAATACACGTAGTTA
Source organism: Panopea generosa (assembly GCA_029582155.1). Taxonomy (NCBI): domain Eukaryota; kingdom Metazoa; phylum Mollusca; class Bivalvia; order Adapedonta; family Hiatellidae; genus Panopea; species Panopea generosa. Next base: position 66,739,440 of record CM055902.1, read on the forward strand.
GGTAACCAATCAAAATTGAGTTTAATAGGTTAAGTATTTAAAGGGTGTATATCAGGAAAAAGTGCTATAAATGTATTAAAAGAATAAATTATTTTTAAAATGGATTAAATGCATCTGATTATCATAAATAAAAACAATCCCAATGGTTCAGTATGTCAAACCAACAAAAACGTGACAAAATGGATATTTAAATTAGATCGGTAAACTAGAAACAAAATCCCCGTTCTATAAAAAGAAAGCTCATAAATACTGTTTGACGACTTTTGTGTCGTCATTCAGACATTTTTTTAGATGCAACATTGTTTATTATGTGTAATCTTATAAAGCAAATCAAATGAAATCATGTGACCCATTTAACACATCATCAAATTTTTGCAATTTTAAGCGGGAAATCTAGCCCAAGTTATGAAATCCTTTTTCAATATATTATTTTGGTATGTTTAATTAAATATCCTTATGAAAATATGGGGTCAGTGAGTTTATATAGGCATGATATATTGGGGAAAAAAATGTTTAAAGCCAATTTTAAATTTTTTAAAATTCCTGATAAATTCCCTGTAAGTAAATTTTAAGAAGAAACTGAGACCTGTACACAGTTGATGTAATGGCACTAGAGCTACAACATATTTTTATTTCCAATTTCAGAAGCAGTAATAAAGAACTGTTATGATTTTGTTATTTTATTGAAATACAAACTTTGAGACATGATCACCTCTATAAAAATCTGATTATTTTCATGACCATTTGTTTTAGATTAGAAAATGACCATCTAAATATGTTCTAGCATCTTTTTTTCAATTTGTTGCAATACATGTTGACTATCAACTTAAGTACATGTTATTAAGGAAAGAAAGTTTAAAAATGAAAAAAAAAAGACCAACAAAAGAAATACTCCTCAAAAATGTCAACAAAAGAAATACTCCTAAAAAATGCCAACAAAAGAGTATGAGTCAGTTGAGAAATACTGAATTTAATTGAACTAGTTTCACAATATGCATTTACTGTTAATTTTGTTTATTGTATTATTTTGTTGTTAAATATTGCACAAATTGCTTTTGACAATTATTTTATGAATATATAGACCAGAATCTAAACTGTTTTGAGCAGATAACTTCTATATAATAAGCATTAACTACAGTCTTTAATTTGAACAACCCAACATGTTTGAATTGTTGTTAAATTTTATTTATCATTCTCGGATTTTTCGTAGATAGGAACTTAAAGAAATGGCTTGTCACATATAAACATCATGACATGTTGCATGCAAAACTTAGATCTGTAGCTTAAAGGTCAATTTCAGACTTGGAGGTTAAATATATGAAAAAGGTGAATTCATATTTTACATTCACAGACCACTTAAGGGGCATTTGTCACTTACTAGTGACATTTCTTAGTTTTGTTTAACAATGTCTTAACTTTGTTAACCTTATGTTGATTTATTCCTATTAAAGATGTTATTTTTCAATAGTGGGATGAATGGGCGTAGAGCTCTGTACCTTTCTTGCACTGCTATTTTACTCGTTAGGCCATAATAAATTAATTGCTAGATTATCATCCTCACCTGCCCCCTAATTTTCATGCCGCCCGACCCTTTTTATTTTCATTAAAAAGAAAAATTAAAAAACTTTTTCTTTTTTTTATTAATAAAAAAACATCACAAATTTTAAAAATGAAAATAAAAAATAAAATCCTCCCCGATTTTATTTTAAAGAAAAATTTGGATGATAATCTAGCAATTAATTTATAATGTCCTAATCAGTGTTTGATTTGTGGCCAATGAAATATCAAACACATCCAAATATACACAGTAGTAACTTAATACCATAAAATCTTGGATAAGCTTCAACATGCTAATTTGAGAAATGTTTGAGTTGTGACTCTAAGTCTTGAATAATCAAAAATCTCTTTGTTTGACCCAGTCATTTATGCCCCATATGAGTGATGTATGATCATCACTGCACTCTTGTAATCCAGGTTTGACAGTATTGCATTCAACTGTATACTTTCGACAACAGTCTCATAACGCATAAACCATTTACATGTGATAACAGTAATCAATACCTCTCATTATACCTGGATTGTAAGTAACAGTGACATGGTGGCGACTCTCGCATGACTCTTCAGTGTCATGAACACAGTCCATTTTCTTAAAATAGATCAAATTTCAGGTAAAAAATTTTGACAAAAAATGCAAATTGTAATCCCTAACACTGAGCATTATCTGTCATTTACTGTTGCTGTAATTTCCTTAAACACTTCAATCAATTGTTACAGTTGAGATGAAATTGTTATGGTATACATTATAAACGTGTTTATGGGAATGTATTCCTTCCATACAAGGTTATAAGAATCTTACATGGGTTTGAGGTTCGGATACAAAACTCCATCCCGAGGGATAACTGTTTAGGCGGGAACAAGAGTTCTTATGAAACAGTTATCCCAAAGGACGGAATTTTCTATCCAAACTGAAAAAGCCATGAATAATTCTTTTCCTTGCATACCAACCATATTGAATAATTATTTTAATTTAGTTTATCATTATAGATTTTACAACGGCCATTTTTAAGATGTTTAATATGATTTATATCATATATTTTATACATTAAGACATCTAGATGGTTCCAACGTCATAGCGCAAGAATTTTATCTTGGCCCTATGGTGAGATAGAAATATCTGACCCTGGTAAAAATGCAGATATCTTTATCTGGCATGCAATGAAAGGACATCTGCATTTTTACTGGGGCTAGATATTTCCATCTTAATCCCAGGCTGAGATAAAATTCTCTCCCTGATCTGTTAACTAACATTTAAAATTATAGGACATACATGTAAATGATATAATTTGACATCTTAAAAGTGAATGCGTTAAGAAATGTTATAATGAATTAAATTAAAAAATTATTCAATGTATTTGGTATGCAAGAAATACTTTCCCCCAGGATAAGTGCTTCCCTGGTGACTAGGCTCTTGTCAAAACAGTTTTTTATCTGAAACACAAACCCGTGTAAGAAGGTCCAAGATCTCGTAGATTACTGTCAATGAATTGGAAGTTTTCTTTTCTAAGAATATTTCCTCTTTGTTTTTTTCAAAATCTGCTGAATATTGAGAAATTAATTAAGGAATTTATTACCTGAAGTCAGATCTACCTCTAGAAGATACTAAAAGATCACATGGGTTCTGTACTCTAATTGATTGATCGAATGAATATTCAGCATCATTTTTATGCCATCGAGGGCTAACAGACGATCAGTTAACCTAACCACTGTTTCCTGGGATCCTGAACGGTCAACCAGTACTCGAGCACACCCCATCTCCACAAGTAACTGATAACTTTCCCACTTGAATCAGCGGTGAGAGATGAATGACAATGAGACACAATGTTGTATATCAATCATCATGGAGACTGTTGCCAGGCAGGGTTTCGAACTCACTACCCCTGGATTGATAGTCAGATACGTAACCGACTGAGCTAATCAGGCACGGCTCTGTACTCTGAATGATATAATTGTTTTTGAAACAGCGATAGAGGTAAATTGCTTTTTTATTTCATAATAATAATTGCATGCATTTTCTTAAATCATTAATTACATGTAAATGTGCCAAAGAAGCCAAAGAAAATATTTCTTATTACTCATGTTGTGTAGATGGTAAGGATTTTATATTTAAAAGATCTCGCCTATATATCTCAGATTTTGAAGATTTTTTTACATAAGCAATATAATAAGGTTGTATCGTATGTATTGTGGTGAAAATTATATTGGACTCGACACCTGTAGGATCTCCTCCAATATGCTTTTTAACTACAATATGTACTTGTGCAATATATACCCATATTGTTCAAAACACTGTATAACTAACTGGTGTAAATTATCAGAAACCTGTACACTTGTACTATGAAGTTTCAGCTTTTGTTTTAGCTTTGTTTTTTTTTAAATAAAGTATAGCAGTGTCTCAGTGATCTGCTATTTTGTTTATAATGACGCTGTATTTCACTTTAATATTAAATGACATTTTCTTGACATCCTCTGAAATCACATGCCAATGTTGTGTGTTTTTAATTGTTTCACTTTAATTTAACTTCGAATTCATGAAAAAAATAGTGTGAACACCTCATTTTTTATTCGGTCATATTATAGTAAAATGAATCAAGTTTAACATATGTAATTTTCAAAAACTTTTTTGCGCAATCGGGCATGACTGTTCATAATTTGTTTTGAACCTGTGTTTAAATCATCCCTGTCATAATGTTTAGATGTAAAGGTAACACAATTGGTGATTTATTTGTAGAAAATTTGTATTCTTATCACAGGAAATAAAATATGTAATTAAAGAATGTTATTATAAACAGTTTTGAAGTAATATTGATCTTTTTATAAGGGAAAAACTGCAAAAAAATCGTCTTAAAAATATGTATTGCTAAGGGGGTGCTGTTAACAAGACACTACAGTACTATATTAAAAAACAACAAAGCTTAAACAAAAGCTGAGACTTCATAGTATAGATGTACAGATTTTTGATGATTTACACCAGATGTCGTCCCAGATGTCACAAAACTAAGATAGGAACACCACAAACTAGCTTAAATAAATAAGCTGTGTGTTCAAAGCAGCAGAAGAAGGAATATTCAGATTATCTCAATGCTTTATTAGCTTGTGGAACATTTTGTTGGTTGCTGGTTTTTATCATTGAAATTTCTACTGAATTTATTTTGTTATATTTTAATCGCCATCTTGAATTTTGAATTGTACAATATGAAATGTTTCATTGAATTCAATAAACTTCTATATATCGTATGGTCACATGGTAACATCTAGGGTATGCGATGGCTCTAGGTATAGAATAAAATGGCATATTTAGATAAAATATGGTATTTAATTGAGATTCTGCTCAATGACCTAGGTTGTATTGTGACTCCTGATCTATATTGGCCAAATGAAATATGATGACCCATTATAAAGTTTTGCATAACGTTCAGTATACTGGTCATGGCTATATTGAAAATGTTTACTTTTTATGTCACCTGTGTCAGTAAACAATTGACATTTTCAAATTCTTCTCAAAAACCGTAAGCTCAATCATAATGAAATGTTGTATGCAGCTTTGGTACCTAAGGATGAATCAGAAGTGTAAATTGCATCGTCCCCCCCCCCCCCCCCCCCCCCCCCCCCCCCCCCCCCAACCCTGGGGCCATGGGGGCAGAGTCAAAACAGTCAATTTAAGATAAACTTTGAAAATCTTCTTCTTACTGGGGAAGCACTCGGAAACAAAGTTAATGGTGAGAATGATTAGGGAGGTATGTGAGTCCTTTATACAAAAAAATGTCCCTGGGTCTCAAAGCTTAGCCCTTGGGATGGGGCCTACTTTACTAAATCTATATAAGAGAAAATGACAAAAAACATAATTTCTGATGATTAAATCGACTCATTTGAATGGTTTTTGGTGTGATTTGGTGTTGCTGACATGACAGTTAATGATTATGTTTTATTGACAAAATTTGGAAAATAGATTCATATAGCTTTATGCCATCAAAGATTGCCAGGTGACCATTATGGCCTGTGGGCCTCTTGTTTATTAATAATTTTTTCATCCAATAGATAAACTACAATATAATAACCAGCTGTTGTGTTCTAATTTCATGCTGATTTTTTACATGATTCAATAAAAGGTTAGATCATTTACTGATATATAGGTGAAACCTTTTTAAACATGTGTATAGATTATTGTTGATTATAGATACATTTAATTACTTATACATAAGATGCAAAAAGGCCAAAAGTGAACATTGATGTGATTCTGTAACATGTTTGTCCATTGTTGTTTATTTAAGTTTTTTTTTATTGTTTATATGAGATTAATGTTTAAAGTTATTATAATTGAGCTAACAAAGAAAGAACAAAGGTTTATAAATAAGTATGTATTACATAGAAATGTTTCATTTCAAAATGCTTGTTTAGAATGTTCATGATTTTATAATATTTATTGTAGCTTTGTTTGTTCAAAAATGAGAGTTTAGTTCTGATACTGCGCAGGCAGGTGTTTGTCTTTATAATGTGGGATACTGAGATCATAACAGCTTTATTGATATTTTTTATTTGATTGAGGAGTCATTGTCATGTAAAGTTTTATGCAGAAAGTGAGAGCTAATTTTACCTTACCCTTGTTATGTCATTGTAATTCGATGAATAGTGAAGGGAATTTTTAAGTGTTACCCCTGTCCGTTTGTTTATTTGTTCATCCGTCCGTCCATCTGAAGTTGATTTCCGATCAATAGTTTCTGAAGGGGGCCCACCAGTCTGTTACGCGTCTTGACTATCAATCCAGGTTCGTGAGTTCGAATCCCCATCTGGCAACAGTCTCCATGATGATTGATATACGGCATTGTGTCTCATTATCATTCGTCTCTCACCGCTGATTCAAGTGGGAAAGTTATCAGTTACTTGTGGTGATGGGGTGTGCTTGAGTACTGGTTAATCCCAGAAAACAGTGGCTGTGTTAACTGATCGTCTGTTAGCCCTTGATCATTAAAAATTCAATCAGTCAATCAATTTGAAGGGGGTCTATGTATTTAATAGACATTTGGTGTGTAGCTATGTAATTATTATATTCAGGCCAAGTTTTATGTTTGTTAAAGTCAGTCATAATTTACAAAAGTTTTGGCCCCTTTTTACTTAATTTTCGGTAAAATATAAGTTTACGATGAATAGCAGGGGCATTCGTATCAACAGACACATTTCTGTTGTTTTTTTTAAGCTACACCACTGTACACAATTGTACTCACTTTGACCTACTCGACCCATAATGAATATGGGTGCAGCATTCATTTGCTATTGATTACTTGTTTGTGTATTGATAAGACTATTAGAATGTCCCCATTCATAATGTTTGTCATTATGTGGTACATACAAGCAGGTACATATGTATGGTTCTTTAGGAATTAATTTGTTTCACAGTAAAGTGAACACTGATATTTTCAGATGTATAATATCAATGTTAAGGAGAGTCTGTCATTTTTAGGGTAATACTATCAAAGTAAAGCTAACAATTTAATATCTAAATGTATTTATACAATATGAAGTAAGCATTTTTATGCTCATCCAAAGGGGGGGGAGCATTTAGTTGCTGCTTCATCTGTGCATCCGTCCATCCCCCAAATTCTTGTCCGGGCTATTTTTCTACAACTTCTAGTTGGAATTTTATGATACTTACTAGGATGCATCATTACCAAGTGCAGATGTGCATATTGTCTTTGTTTTCTGGTTTTCTGATGATTTTTCAAGGAGTTATGGTCCTTTGATTCTGTCTGTGACCAAATTCTTGTCCGCGCTATTTCTCTATAACCCATTGTTGGAATTTTATGAAACTTGCTAGAATGCGTCACTACCAAGTGCAGATGTGCATAATATCTTCCGGTTCGGTGATTTTTCATGCAGTAATGGCCCTTTTATTGAGTCTGTGACCAAATTCTTGTCCAGGCTATTTCTCTACAACCTCTGGTTGGAATTTTATGAAACATGCTGGGATACATCGTTACCAAGTGCAGATGTGCATATTGTCTTTGTTTTCTGATTCGATGATTTTTCACGGAGTTGTGGCTCTTTAATTGAGTCTTAGACTAAATTCTTGTCTGCGCTATTTCTATAAAACCCCATGTTGGAATTTTATGAAACTTGTTAGGATGCATCATTACCAAGTGCAGATGCTCATATTGTCTTTGTGTTCTGGCTCGATGATTTTTCACAAAGTTGTGGCCCTTTGATTCTGCCTGTGACCAAATTCTTGTCCACGCTATTTCTCTACAACCCCATGTTGGAATTTTATGAAACTTGCTAGGATGCATCACTACCAAGTAGAGATGCACATATTGTCTTTGTGTTCCAGTTCAATGATTTCATGCAGTTATGGCCCTTTCATTGAGTCTTTGACCAAATTCTTGTCCAAGCTATTTCTCTACAACCTCATGTTGGAATTTTATGTAATTTGCTATGTTTGTGTTCCAGTTTGATGATTTTTCATGGAGTTATGGCCCTTTCATTATATAGTTACATAGCAAATTTAACACTCTTATTTTCTCTATATAGTTACAGAGCAAATGTAACACTTTATTTATAGATGCAGAAGCACAACACTTCAGTTCATAATTATACTCGAAATATTACAAAATTGAATGAAGGAATGACTTTTGTTTCTTGGTAACGTGATCGCTTTTATTTCAATCTATAATTCAGGCAATACAAGTGATTACTAGGTGTAGCCAAGGAATTATATAGAGAAGGAAAGGCAACTGATTGAGATTTTGCGTATTCACGAAAAATCTCGCAATATCTCGTTTTCCATTATCTTTAACTTCCAGTCATCTCAAGAACACAAATAAAAAATCTTACATTGCATAATGAAATTCTCATTAAAACAGTACCATTCCCAGAAATTTGTGTTTAAAATTGTTCAAGTATTTATGATTACAAAATGTGTATACTGCAGCTAAAATAACGACAAATTGCAATAAATTTTCCTTCAAACCGCAATATCTTTGATTCAAGACTACATACAACTTACAGTTAATGTACAAGTTTATGTACTAGAAAGCAGTTGCCTATGAATTATGAATGATTAATTTGCAAATAATTAATCTGTGTGCTATTTTATCACCATTTATTAAGTAGATGCAAGTTTCCAATCCTTCTGTACAAGTCCTTGGTATAGACAATGCCGATAACAGTGACTTTATTGAATGTATGTTCCTGCTGATAATGAAGAGATACAAGCATCAGTAGTCACATGATCATGAATGTATATTTTCCATTTTCAGCCAATGAGATTCATGTGCTGCCTGTACACTTCTTTGTAAATATGAGATATATTGTTGTATTAATTGTATGTTTATCTTTTTTGTTTGTTACCATTTCATATCTAAGCATCCTGGATTTATTATTATTATTTGTCCTTTTAAGTGTCATAGCCATTTATAAGAATGTGTCCTCATAGCAATTTTTTACAGAATTTATGAAGTCATTCTAGCTTAGTATATGGGGAGAAAAACAAACTTTAAGGAGGAAGCAATACTCAGTTCTATTAGAGGTATGGAGTTTTTATGGTTCATTTGGAAAAATAAGAACAAGAGTTCTGCTTTCGGAAGATGCTGACTTTTGGTGTCTGAAAAAGCATTATTCTCTTGTCATCTAATGATATTCTAACTGGGCTCGATTAGCTCAGTTGGTAATGCCTCAGACTATCAATCCAGGGGTTGTGATGATTGATATACAACATTGTGTCTTATTATCATTCGTCTCTCACCGCTGATTCAAGTGAGAAAGTCATCAGTTTCTTACGGAGATGGGTGTGCTCGAGTGCTGGTTAACCTTCCAAAACCTCTGGAAAATGCGGTTAGGTTAATTGGTCGCCTGATAACCCTTGATGGCATAAAAATGACGCTAAATATTCAAACAAAACAAATCTCATGATATTCCAATTATCTTCATTTCCACTATTAGTCCAGGACCTAAATTCATCAATATTTTGAGTCTGAGGTTCAGGCTCAAATTGTCGAAAAATTTAACATCTATTTAACAAGCACTTTTCTATATCTGTTTGCATAAACAAGAAGTTTTAATGACTATTTAAAGATACGAGTCTGAGTGAGATTCTCAGACTGGTTGATGAATTTAGGTCTAAATATAAGGTGGGAATATGCTGGGCATGCACAATGAGTAATTGTATAGTAAACAATACAGCATAGTATACAAATATGTGTAAAATTATAATAAATGAATTCCCTTCTGTTATGAGAACAGTCCATTTGTCATTTTTGGTGCTGTATATATCATGGATACATTGTTTCATTGGTAAACTAATGATCCTTTCCTGTTGCTGATAGTATCGTTTATGACACATTTTCCTTCCTTTGACATGGACTGTATGTACACATTGCCAAATTAGGTGTACATGCCTTAACATTAGTTTATGATACAAATGCAATGACAGTTACCGTACGTTCATGTCTATTGTATAATTGTGTCCATCATGTGAAGATATTCTGTTGCTTTTGCGTTAATAAAGTATGTTTACAGCAATGTGAAGTAATGTTGTTTTTTGCATATAACTTTCCCATGAATGTTACTTTCCCCAAGCGAGTAGTGGAGTGCATGCTCTTTGGTAAAGCACCAACTCTATGATCCTCCGCCTTGGCTAGGTGTGGTGTTCTTGAACAAGACCTTTTTTCCGCATATTTACCTAGGAAAACTTTAAGCGGGATGTGTATAAGTTGTACTAACTTCTTTCACAATCAAATAAAAATGAAAAAGTTCAAACTAAGCAAGTATTTCCCTTCTGTGTAAGTAGTTGTGCAATACTTTTCTGGTTCCGAAATATAAGTAATACATGTACAGTTAAACCTGCATACTTTGCAATCCGGACTGGGTCAACATGTACTTTTCACTTCCCCGTCTTTATAAAATATATTAAATACATAAAACATTTAAAAATATAAAACAGAATGTGTCATATTAAAAGATTAATGAGTGTTGGTTGTTTAAGAGGTTTGAATTGAAATTTCCTTAAACTGATTTTCATCTCTACCTGAGAATACGTGTACTTGGGTGTATTATAGCTTAATATAAAATCACAAAGATAGGCTCTATAATGGAAGAAATCTAAATTGTTTACCTGGGTAAATACTTTAAGACCTTGGACACCTCATAAAAAAGACACGGTATGGAATGATGAGTACACATTTTGTCAGATTATTGAAGGATTTCGCGTATACAACGTTGTAAGTTTATTTATTTTGTAATATATATATATAATAAAAAATATTCACATGTGTCGATATATGAGATGTACACGCGTTTCAATAAATGAATATATTACATAAATAATAATTGATAGTTGCAATGCAATAATATTTTTATTTTATCGAGTGGACCAGAAGGGAAAATTTTAATTGCATTTTTATTTATTAAACCACCATTTTTTGTGGGTCGGGGGTGGGGTGGGTGGGGGTGGGGGGGGGGAGTAATTGAAAATAGTTAAATAACGTTCATAATAATTTCATTACTTTTCAAGGTAAAATAATCTGCATGTTAATGTGTTTTTTGTTTGTTTTTGTTGGTTTTATTGTGTGTTTGTTTTATGTAGGTTGTTGTTTTATGGGCTGGGTGGGGCTGGGGTGGGGGAGCGTGTAATCTATATTATAAGCATATTTGTGTTCGTACAGGTAGAGTAAACCTGTATATTCTCGAATGTTTCTGTTTTAAAAAGGGGCATTACTATTGTGTACTAGTATTTGGTTTAGATGTAGATAGCCAGAGTAAATTAGAGAAAGGTTTCCAAAATGACCCTCCTTGACAGTTAATAATTTAGGCACTATTGCTTCATGTCACGTGCTGAGCGCCTTTCTCGCCGGCCGACTAAAAATTTATATTATAACAAGGGCAATAACTCTACTGGAGTATAAGGCAATTTTCTACACATTACACATGCAATCCAGTTTTATTGTTGTATTAAAACTTCAAAATGAATCTGAGAGCGGGTAGCTGTCAAAATCGCTTCAATAAAGATTTTAGACGATGCTAGGCTCTAACCTATGAGGCAAACGGTGATAGGTCATTAATCTATTAATCTTGCTGTGGTAAATTATACGACTCAGCTGCGGATGGCCCTGGTATACGAACTATTTATGTCATAAGACCAGCATGGTTAAGAACCTCATGTACTTAGTATATAGTATTTATGTAACAGATAGCATTTATAATAAACTGTATTTAAAGATTTTCACAAGTGATGGAGGACGCTTCGGATACAAGTTATATAGCGGGTCGCGACGCTGAAACACCATTGGCACTCTGGCAAGATGCCGGCCTCTCTCTCCGACAAAACCAACAGCTCTCCGTTATTGAGGATCACCTGGAAAAGGAGGGATTACAAGAAACTTTTGGTAGACTCAAATCTAAAATTAAAAGGTGCGTTACCGCTGAAACTTCTTACAATGTCAAGTTCGTCATATGACACTGCACTAGCAAAATCCAGAGTGAGGTGGACCTGACATTGTCCCCAAAATATTTCTGTTAGTTGTATGGTTAACTAAAAACCGTTACCAGAACTGACAGCACACCTGCACCCAACGATATAAGGGTTATAAAGTTCTATGCCAGCGTAAAAAGTGCATATTGATATATTGAATTGGATACCCTCTTTAAATTCATAATTTGCTCCGAACCCATTATAGAAAAATAAACACCAATATATGCCCCAAACCCCAAATATGAAATCCTGAACCCGTCTTTGAACATTTCATTTTTTTAAAGGAACTTTTATTGATATGAAATAAGATAAATATACGGACACTGAAAGTATAGTCTAACATTTATTCTCTGTACAATTTGCTAAACTTCGTGAGTTCTAATATTCTATGTTTGGGAGCCTCTAAACGAAGGTTTAACATCTTCTAGCCAGAGTTTGCCCTTAACATTGGCCTCTGAACTCCAAATGTTTGCTCGTTTACACAAAACATTGACTTAACCAGTTAATACCAATCTTATCCATTGAAAGAATAAAATTTAACATAAGTTTATTTTTCCAAGTTATGTTTCGATAGGTAAAATAATAATATTGTCACATTTGTGGAAATGACAATTTGCAAAGTACATAGTTAAAGTGCAATGTCACCCGTATTATACTAAATAAAAAAATGATTAAGAAATTACCACATAGTGCATAGATCTGGACTTGTATAGAAGGATAAGAAACTTGCATCTCCTGACTTAATGTTGATGAAACAGCACACAGAGGATTCATAAATTGCAAATTAATCATTCATAATTCACAGGCAACAGATTTCTTGTATAAAAACTGTAATTTGTATCTTAGATGTTTAAACATGTTTCGATCACGCAAAATGATCTTGAATTAAAGAGAGTTGAGGTTTGAATGAAAATTTATTGAAATTTGTCGTTATCACAAGTTCTTCAACAATTTTAAACACAAATTCTTGGGAATAATATTGTTTTAATGACAATTTCATTCTGCAGTGTAAGAATTTTAATCTGTGTTCCTGAGATGAATGGTTGTGAAGATAATAGAAAACGAGATATTGCAAGATTTGGCGTGAATACGCGAGCGTTCACATAATTTCAATCCTTTCCTTCTCTATATATTCCTTGGATCTACTAATGTTTTATTTTTATTCGATCAGATTCCGGAAGGCAGGGAAACATCTACTTCACAGCAAGGCCGTTCTCATGACGGTGGTAATTCTGAACTCCCTAGACTGTACCCTTGTCCTCAGCGAACTCATCCTGGACGTCTACTTTCTTAAAGGTACATGTATATAGGCATTGTTCGAGATAGCATTTTGTTACCATGGAAACACAGCTATAATGAAACTAGGATCAGTAATTTGAAAGTTTATTCCGTGGCTGTGATGGTAAGTTCGTGTCACAACTTCCTCACACATACTCGTTCTATTCCGTCTTCTTTAGGCATCCGAGATAGTCCGATTGACACACGTATGTATGCCCTGATACTGTGATTTCAGTTAGATAGCACGTGTAACCGAACATATTGCCTCCTTATTGTATTTTGATGTCTCACGCATGACTGGTTTTCACGTAAGCTCGGGTAATCAAGGAGGGAGAAGGTCTAACCTCCCGCACCCCCTTCCACTCCCACCCCTGTGTTTGAGTCGCTGTTGGATAAGGTTCAACAGCAAACTGACTTTGATGGACGACTGGTCCAGTCTTTCTGTAAACATATTCACGCGGGAATTGGTATGTCTTATGAAAATGATTTTAGGGGTAGATCGTTTAAAGGTCAAACTGATACGGGTCAAATATTGAAAATAGTTCTGATTACCTTTGCTGAATGAAAGGATGGATTTATTTTAAACAACATCAAATAAACTTGAGTTAAAGAGTCGAGCGCATTGTCCCAGAGTTCTTGGGGATATTTTGTAATGTTGTTTTATGTTTGAAATACTGAATTTCTTGATCCATTGATCAACATTCTCACATATAAATTTTTGGGCCGGGCTGGACTCGAAAACTCGGTGTGAGATAAGCAGCGCCTCAGGCCACTCGCGCACGGAGGACACCCGGGAAAATGGTAATAATCAAGGTTTTTTTTAAATATTTTGTTAATTATTACACCAAAAGGAGTTGCATATTTGTTAACATTTAAGCATTATCGATGCATTCAAATAAATATCCTAGCAAAATATTACTTTAAAATAATCTGTCTGAAACAAGCTGGCTTTCTTCATCATAAAGGTTCGATTGACAGTACGGAATACGTTCTGGAAACATTTAACAGCATTTTGAAGAAAGTGTACCCGAACCAATTCAGCGACATCCCCGTCCATGACATACATGCCTTCTACAATAAAATACTGGGAGCTCAGCTTGTGTGGAACAGACACTCCTCAAACACAAGCTCTGGAGAAGGGTGTGGCCGTTACAGGACGGATAACATGGTCGCTGTAAGTATTGTCTTTACAGCAGTACATGGACGTTGTTATTGTACATGACATCAGGGAACTATATATATAATAATACAAGTCCTTTGTTTTAGAATAACTGTCTATCATTTATTATATGTTTTATATGTGTATGGACCGCCTAAAAGATTGACTCGTTTAAATGTGTATCATCGTTAAATCAAGATTGACTTATTAATATTATGATAAGTAATAGTATTAGTAATAGTAGTAGTAGTAGTAGTAGTAGTAGTAGTAGTAGTAGTAGCAGTAGTAGAAGTAGTAGTAGAAGAAGTAGAAGTAGTAGTAGTAGTAGTAATATTATTATTATTATTATTATTATTATTATTAGTAGTAGTAGTAGTAGTAGTAGTAGTAGTAGCAGCAGCAGCAGCAGCAGCAGCAGCAGCAGCAGCAGTAGCAGTAGTAGTAGTAGTTGTAGTAGTAGAAGTAGTAGTAGTAGTAGTAGTAGTAGTAGTAGTAGTAGTAGTAGTAGTAGTAGAAGTAGTAGTAGTAGTTAGTAGTTGTTGTTGTTGTGGTGGTGGTGGAGGTGGTGGTGGTAGTAGTAGTAGTAGTAGTAATAGTAGTAGTAGTAACATTTGCAGCAGTAACAATAGCACTAGCAAGTTATGTGCAATGTCTTACCTATTGTTTTTTACACTGTTTAATGAAGTATGGTATATTATATCATCTTTATGTTTGCATAGCGGATGTCCCCGCCATCCATCCAGACACGTGACATGCTCCCCACGTACACGTTCCAGGCTACGGACGATCCAGCGTTCCTTGACGAAATATCAGACAGCATTGAAGAGGAGCTGGGCCACGCCTTTCATAAAACCAGCATCGCAATATTAAGCATTCTTGTACTTTATGTGAGTCAACTGTTGTCCGTTGTGTTTTCCAGATTATATACTGTATATATGCACCCCAGCCCACTCTAAATCGTTCTAAAAAACTAGAAAACATTGGACTAAGATGACAAAATGCCATGAGTCCCGTTTCCCCGTCACATACTGTTAACGTATTTGACTCCTGGTCAAAATCTACCCGCAACCTCTTCACATTTAAAAAAAAATACTGAAAGGTACACCCCTGCCCTTCCATTACCATAATTTCTGAATCCGTCCCTGTTTCCATTTACGCACAACAACGCATGTGCTACAATGTACATAAATAAGTGTTAATTTTACGTTTGATGGAATAGCCTGTGTTATTGCTGTGATGAAAGAGGCGATAATAATAATAATAATAATTATAATAATAACAATAATAATAATAATAATAATAATGTCTTGAGGAAACGAGATCATGCAACTTTTGTATTTTATAATTTTCGTCCCAAATTTTGCTCTAAGTTTCAACTACCCACTTTACTTCCTTTAATAATCTTTCATTCCATGATATCGTGCCATCAAATACATACATAGTAACACGAACGTATATAGATATGTGACCAAGGACTAATATAGAGAAGGAAACACAACTGATTGAGATGTTATGAGCGCTCGCATATTCACGCAATATCTCGTTTTCAAAACTTCCATTCATCTCAGAAATACAAATGCAAGTTTCCTATCCTTCTATACAAGTCCTTGATAGTAATAACTGAAACAGTTATGCTACCTTCACTAATACCTTTTCTACAAAAAACGATGTTTCAATTAACGCATGATCTAGGTAAACGTGTACATTACACGTGTCTCTAGTTTCCATCAGTTTAACCACGCATTGTTATAACCGACTTTCATTAAATGTTGTGCAGACAGACAATTTGCACGTTCGACGTGTTCGTTAATTTTAGGCTTCCCTCCATTAATTATTTTTAGTTGTTTCTTTTCAATTCAATTATTTATTTTTTTAAATTAATTCAGTACTCCGTTTCACAATGTGAAAGCATAAGTACATAAACTACAAAGTTTTTATACGGTCACTAGATTGTTCAATGACATTACTAGAAAATTTGGCAATTTTACAACTTTAAACTAACCTTATACTGTTTTGTCCTCGATATTGAAGAACAACACTTACTGCATGACGTTGTTGTTATCAGGACTGTTTAATTCTATTTCAGACTGTCTTTAAAGTGTTTTGCTATGGCCTTGCTTTCGTAAAGCATAAACTAGAGGTAAATAAACTGTATATGCATCAGTATAGAAACTATATAATATAATATCAATGCTTATTAATGAGAGCAAAAACACATTGTTAACAGGAATGACGTGTGAACATGTTTGTCTTGGACGGCAATTTTGATCATTTTTCACTTACTTAATTAAATATCGTGTTTTAGAAATAGTGATTTATGTGTTCAAAACTTCAAATGCGTCATTACCAGCAACAACGTAACCATTATCATTATCATTATCATAATAATAATAATAATCTCATCATCAGTATCGTCACCATCAAACATTATCAACATCATCACTGATTATATAATCAGCATCCTTGCCATCATCATAGGTCATTAACATCATTGTGAATATCACCATCACAACAATCAACATCAGCATCACTATCTATATAATCATTATATCATTATCATCAGCAGCATCAGCATGAGCTGCACTATCATCACCATCATCATCAGTATTAGCTGCACTACCATCATCATATTCATCACCGCAACCACCACCACCACCATCATCATCATCTTCATCTTCATCATCATCATCATCATCATCATCATCATCATCATCATCATCATCATCATCATCATCATCATCATCATCATCATCATCATCATCAACAACAACAACAACAACATAATAATGAACGATGGTGTTAACAAATTGCTGACATTATTCAGGTATTTGATGGCGTTATTATTCTGGCTTCATTCACTCTGGACATTTGTTACATCCGGGGACTGACCAACTACCCGGCCGAGTCGTTCATACTCATCCTAACCATCATGATCCCGTGGAGGGTCATCCGGGTACTCAACAGTAAGAAGATAAACACACATCATCTTGTCTGTTTCAGTTTAAAGGCGGTTACCGTGGCGTTTTTATTTGCTTTTTACTTATGTTAGTATTATAACCTATTCAAACGGTAAATATAATGCATATGTACACATTACAAGAACAATGTGTATAACAGAGAACACATTTATGTGATAATGCGCATATGTGCAGACGTCTTTTATTCGCTTTACTCTTTTTGTCCGCTAAATAAGCTTTTTGTCCGCAGAAATATTAGTGATACGTCGACATGTGTCCGTATCATGCCTTTTGCCCGCAGAAAAGTTAGTTAAACTATGACTTTTGTCCGTAGCTTGTTTTTGGAGAAGACATAATCATTCTTGTAACAGTGATGTTATCAAAATTAATTCACTGAGACATCTCAAAATTAAAACCAACAAAATACACATCCGTAGATGCTATGTTCTTTGCAATACTGGTTCTGTGTTCCAAGTTTCAAGCCAGTACTTGACTAAATATACCAGGCCGAACTTTTGGTAACATCTCTCGTTCAGTATCACTTCGATTATGCATGTTTCTTCTGGTATTCCACTTTGACTCAAAATCTGAAGATTAGACTTCAAACTACGCAAAATAAATTCATACAATTTGTTCTCAACTTGGACAGCATGTCTCATATTGGACAGGAACATTTTAAGTTTTTAAACTGGTTATCAGTCCCAAAAAAGAGTTGATCAGATTAATCTATCATGTTCAAAAATCAAGTTGTGTTCATCTCCAGATTATCTAGGTGAACATTTTGTGCCACTTTACTCTGTGCATGATCTCTGTACCCGATCTAGTACGACTGATCATTTCTCCTTAATGCCCCTTTCAGTTTTACTGTCATAGATAAAAGACGGATTGCTTTAGCAAAAGTAGGCAGCTGCGGAGAAACAGTAATGTTCATGCCGAGGTGTTGTTCTATGGAACAATCTTCCTCAGAACATAAGAAATATTGATAGGCCAAATAATTTCAAGAATGTTGCCAAGAATCACATGTTGGCCATCTAACTATCCATTTGATATAACATTGATCTCAGAGGGTTTTATTCAGTTTCCTGATCAGTTTTTTTATTAAGTAGCGGTACCTTTTTAATTTCTGTAGTTTTTTTTTAATATAAGCATATTATGCTTGAATTGGTATTCTATAATCTAGCACTAACTGTGATAAAAACATCTTTGTGGGCCCTTTATTATGATTATTGTAAAGTGACATTAAAGTTAGGTCGTGTCATAAAACATATATACGGTAGTGTTTAAGTATAGTACGTAATACCAATGAGATAATGACACGATATGAAATATGAAATAATAATGAAGTTGTTTGTGATATTTAATAGTACATGTATACTCAAAGACAGTTAACTAATCAACTGTGATTACTGTGATATATATTCAAAACGATTACTAACAATTACATGACTTTCTGTGGCATACCATCAATGTTCAAGGACCACAATGGAAATAAGAGAAAAGCCGTTTTCTCTTTTTTGTTTTATCCTTGGTATTTGTGTACAGTTCATGGCCTATATGTGTGTATCGTTATGACAGTTTGTATATTATTGTTGTTATATCGCCCATGCATCATGCCATGCTTTGTATGTATTACAAAAATAAATCTATTTATCTATTTGATCGGAATATCGCTTGACCGTTTCCGATACGTTCAAAATATCACGAATGAAAACGGAAATGACCGAGCGTTATTCCAGTTATATAATATATAAGTCAACATTCCCACTTCACACCTCTAAGTTTTACTCATGTATTCGTATGGCAGGTCTCGTCATCGCAGTGAAGGACAACTACGACTTTCTGTTGAAACGTATGTACAAGAAGAATAAGAACCAACTGCAAAAGATTCAAGATTTGGAGAACCAGAATGTTAGGAAGCAGGTAACAACATAC
The DNA here is from genome assembly GCA_029582155.1 of Panopea generosa. Lineage (NCBI taxonomy): Eukaryota > Metazoa > Mollusca > Bivalvia > Adapedonta > Hiatellidae > Panopea > Panopea generosa. The sequence goes on from CM055902.1 coordinate 66,758,782, forward strand.
GTCTGTGGTATTACACACACTAATGATGATGATGATGATGATGATGATGATGATGATGATGATGATGATGATGATGATGCTGTTGCTGCTGCTGCTGCTGATGATGATACTTTGTAACTTTTGATCTAAATGAACATGAATAACTTTCTTGGATTGGGATAGCATACTAGTGCATGTTATTATTTCTGCACTTTGTAGGTTTAGTTGCCCTTGACCTTTGTTGATCAATATATATTGACTTAATAGTAAAATGCTTGCCATTACTCATGTAGCACCCTAGAACAAGGGGATTGATGATTAAAAATGTTTGTTTTTTCACCAGACATGCAATTTCTGTCGTTTTTCACCTTGACTAATTAGCAAAATGTATACTGATGTTCTGTTTCTCTCAGAAAATGGTGGATACGCTTCTGCAAGTCTGCAAGTCCAACGGTTTATCCGGTACACAGGATGACGGCTGCTGGCTCGACGCTGCAGGCAAGTAATTTCGTTATCATAACATTCAGGACTCGCACCACTATTATCTCACTTGAGTACTCCGGACAGATGAAGGAGGTAGAAATAAAACTTTAGATCTCTTTTTCTTCTTTTTTTCAGGGCTTTATACTGCATTTATTTATTTTTTGCTAGCATGGGTTAAATGGTCAGTATTTTAGAAATCACCACTGAAAAGTTGATGTTGATACCAGCTTTCTGGACAATTCTGCGTCATTTCAAAATTGTTGGTTCGAACTGCATCTAGGGCGAAAAGTTGACATATTAATACTTTGGAAATTGATAGGTCTCACAAAAGCATTGAATTAAAAAAAAAACATGGTCAAGGTTGCTTTTTTCCCTTTATAATTGCATAGCTTGAACAAGTGAAAAGTTTGAGTTCAGACAAATGCTTTGCTTTTTCACTGTGTTTTGGACATAAATGTTACAATGGAGCCCTGTATTTTAGTAATAGTAGTATGAGACGTTAAGAAACAATAGCAAGTATTTTTTAGCATTGTTTATGTTTTAATTTGCCCTATTTCGCAGCTGGATTTTCTTCTCTTTTTTATTTTTATTGTGAAATTTGTAAATGTTGCTTCCGCGGCATAAACTTGCAAAAATAAACACCATGTATGTGATTGTAATGTGTATTTTTAGATACATCAGAACATGTCTTAGATGTATTTTGTTATAATTCTTTATTGCATGACCTGTTCATTTATTTGGAATAAATTCGGTTTTATGATATCTTTTTAACATAAATGAAAATAAATCCATTGCGTCATACAGTTATTAGTTATTTGTTTAACTAAGTTACTTCCCTTTGATCAATATACATGAGTGTCTTTACAGGGTTGCTTCCCTTTTATTCTTGTCCGTTTGTTCATACGTTAGCTAACGTTCAATAAAGCTTGATTATTGTTGACCGTGTTTTACGTCTGTGTAGTGTTTCCTTAATACTGGCGTAGTTTCAAGAGTTTTCTACAGAAACCGATTGTATAACGGTGTCCCACGCATGTCACATTTCATCCAACTTTTGAGGGTCCTCCGTGGCCGTGTGGTCTCAAGATCACTTAACTCTCACCGCTAAGGTCGTAGGTTCGAGTCCCACTCGCTTCAAACACTTTATGTGAGAAAGTGTGCTAGTAACTTGTGGAAGGACGATGATCTACTCAGTCTGACTCTGACTGAGGTCTTCCTCAACCAGTAAAACTGGGTATGCCATATATGACATGCAATGTGTTGAAAATGACGTTAAACACCATTCATCAATCTTTGTTTCAATATAAGCTGATATTTTCTGTCTCCAGAAAAGAGCAATACAGCGAATATAGAGTTAACTCAGACGCTCGGTTCCTGTTTTGGACTGCTGAAGAGGGAGGATTCATTTGATGTCGACGAAAACGTTGGAATTCAACTCGAGCACATCAAGCACCAGAATTCATTAGACATATCAAATAATACATTTGCAAACAAATAAAACATAAATTTATGTGAAAATGTCCAATTTCCAAGTACAAATTATTAAACGATAGCACATCAATGTATAATAACTGTTTGTGCACGTGTAACGGTAGTTTGGTGGACGATGTGTATCTGATGTTTAAATCAAATTTGTGACAATATCTGACATTTATTATAGCTTTGTGAACATGCGTTTATAGCAAATAAAAGTATAGATTTGTGAGCGACCATACGTTTATATAAAATAGATGTATAGATTTGTGAGAGACCGTACGTTTATATAAAATAGATGTATAGATTTGTGAGCGACCATACGTTTATATAAAATAGATGTATAGATTTGTGACCGACCATGCGTGTATATTAAATAAAAGTATAGATTCGTGAACGACCATGCGTTTATATCAAGTAAAAGTATAGATTCGTGAACGACCATGCGTTTATATAAATAAATGTAAAATCTTGACTCTTCACCCTACTCCCACACACACGTATTGAAAAAAAGACCAGAAAATACACCCGCAAATTGCACTCCCTATCATGAAAATACTGATTATTTGAGAAGTAAAAATGCATTTATATATTATTTATGTATGTACACATATTATTTGAAGGCCGACGATAGTGATAAGGAAAACTTGATAAAAGATAATGCTTTGATCACATACAATGCAATATTATACCAGTGACAATACTGCTTTCAATCCATTTAATCAATATCTTGTGTGAACACCTTGATAAATATCTCCAATATCTACAATAATGCGTCTCATTTCCATTTTTCGAAGCTATTGTATTGATTTTGGTATATTATGCTGTTTAAATATGCATGTGTATAAATGGTTTATTAAAATAAGAAGTATTATACACAAACCAACTTTATGGATTTGATTTGATTTTAATTATTAGCGTCAGTTGTATGCCATCGATGGCTAACAGGCGGTCAATCTCCTAACCACTCTTTCCTGGCACCCAGGGCTGAGTTTTTCAAAGCACTGTTAAGCGAAATTGTTTATATTCAGCATTTTTAAAATCCAAAGTTTACTTAACTCTTTACTCCATATGCATTTTAACTGGACTCTTCCAAACTCAAAAGCCACATATAGTCAATGTCCATGAATAGATACATTTTACCTATTTATTCTGATAGAGAAGAAAACAGTGCAGAACCTGTTCTGATTGCTCGTAACTGGTTCTACACTGTTTTATAAAAGCATTCTTTATTAGAGGTGTTCAAAGGTGTCCATATGGAGTAAAGGGTTAAACAAATACAATGGGTTATAGGAGTAGAATAATATTTTGTTAAGAGTGGTCTAACGCGCCGTCTCAAGATCACTTACCACTCACCGCTAAGGTCGTAGGTTCGAATCCCGCTCCGTTTATATGGGAAAGTTTGCCAGTTACTTGCGGAAGGACGGTGGTTCTACTCAGATGCATTCTAAAGTCTTCCTCCACCCAGAAAACTGGATATGCCATATATAACCTGAAATGTGCCGAAAATGGCGTTAAACACATCCAAAATATAATTAACATGAAGATAAGGCCAAAGTGCTTTGAACAGTTGGGCCCCAGACGGTTAACCAGTACTTAAACACACCCATCTCCGGAAGTAAGTGACCGCTTTTCCATTTGAATCAGCGGTGGAAGTCTAGTGACAACGGGACGAGATCTCGCATACCGCCATTTTCTAGTGTTTTGATGATTGGTGAGCGGTAGTGTTTGATAATTTTCAACTTCGCCCGAGATAATCTTTTACAAATGGTTATTATTTAATAATTGCATGTATATGCTGTTTTAAGAAGCATAAATTCATTAAATATATGAAATATTTTACATAAACATGCTTAGTGATAACCCCCATTTTTAATGTTGCGATGATAGTCTTTTGTTGGGCTCTTTGCACGGCGGCCGTGTTGAGTAATTTTCGACTTCACTCCATCTATATAATTCCTTGACTCCATGAATTTATTTATTATATATGTTTTTTATTGAATTTCCTGCATTTATCAAGGTATTAAATTAATTGATGGACATTACTTATTTCACGAACATTTCACTTACTGAAAACTAAACTAAAGTTTTCTTATACAATTTTGCAATGTTACTACTTAAAAATATGAAATATAATTTGCAGATTAAGCAATTCATATAGAATTTGCCGATCACGATTTATTAAATATTTACATGTATATAGCTTAGTCTACTTAATTTTCTGTTGAACTCTGCCATATTACCAGATTAATTATATTAACTGTTAACGTCAGAATGCTAAGAAGGTTTTAACATAATCTGTTATTCGGCTAATATATACATTTTTACGATTAAGTAATTAAATTATGACTTGGCAACTGACATATATACATGTCTGTCAACATGTTCTGTTAAAACTTTGTATAAGTAAACTAATGACAGCATTCCACGCTCAACTCAAATTTGTACTCAAACACAATTTCCAGAATTCAAATTAAAACCCAAATAAAGCGAAAACACGAATTCGGACGAAGTAATGCTGATCTGAGACAGCTATAGGTGTATACATATTTTGTTATGAGTCTGTATGTTTTTGAATTGAGCATGAACCAATGAGTAGAGCGTGGAACACATTTTTATAATTTCGGACCCAGATTTAAAAACTGAGCTTGAAAGCTGAGATGTTTATACAAAATTAATGATCTGCAAATATACCTGGGTATTTCAATTTTGTATTTGCATCATGTAGATATTAAATTGTAGATATTAAATATTTTTTCAGATTTAGAGCTTAGACAAAAATAATATCAAAGAAGTTGTGTGTAGCTTTAATTATAGACTGGCCCGAGGGACAGGCAAGCTTGTCTGGGAGAATATGTTTGAACATTCTGCCGCATCAGAATTTGATAAAAGACACGACACCCTGGTATCAGGTAAGATTTTATTGTGCAAACAACATAAGCCTTATGTCTGTGGTTCTATGCAATACAGGTTATCAAACAATATTCATAAATAATAGATGTAAACAAAAATTTACCCAGACGACACTTCCGCCATTTGAGAAATCCCCCGTATGACGTAAATTGAGGATTTACTTTTTTGCTTGACATTGACGCCTCCTTCTGGGTAAATTTAAGGAATGACGTGTTCCATATTATCACAGATCAAACGTTTTGATATTGGCAAGATATTCTCGCCGATTGAGCAATAACACGAACAACAGACTCAATTTTGCGTGAATAATACTTTAAAAAGGAATTAATACTGATACCACATGACAGCAACATCTATCACGTGATAGGTGACATCACAAATGCAGTAACTTAGCAACGGTATGATTGTAAGTTTGTAAAGTCAAAATCACGTGTAAGATATTGCGAAATCACGTCAAAGCACTAAATATCGTTTTTTTTTTAATTTCGTTAAAACTAAGGTTCAGCTCCACCAATTTATTGCTAGAACAATGTGGTTCAACTCCACCAATTTATTGCTAGATCAATGTGGACTCGTGTTAGGGAGGCTGGTGACAAAAATATCAGTCTTGCGCCTTTATCTTCAAGACATTATTACAAATTTGCATCCAGTCTTCTTAACAAGTTATAGATTAACTACTTTGATTTTTATTGAATTTTTTATCTAGTCTACTTTTTCTACTAATAAATATATTGTAAATGGCTAAAGGGGTTCTTTTGTGTGCCGTCTCTTTTATTTTACGACATACCGTTTAAGGAATTCACAGCTGCATTCCGTTACTGAACAGCGCTAATACGCAAAAGAGCCCGTTTATCCAATCACACTACTGTATGTTATCACGTGGTCTAATGACAAACACGACAGCTTTGATGCTTTGAAATGACTATCGAAACAGTAATAAATATATAAAATATAAAACAATGTAACTGGTAACACACGTTTACATATAAACATTGTGGACGGATGAGAAAAAAGTATATAATACTGTTGATTCATGAGTGAAATGCACACCCATTCCTATTATATTATAAAAAAATAAACCCAAACAAACAAATTAACTCATTTGAGGACAGCTAGCGTGTTATATATATACAGATCACAAAAAAAAACAGCTTATTACAGCTTACACTTTACCATATATAAGCTTTTATAGTTATAGAGAGTTTTTTTTAAAAAACACATATTTAACAATATAATACAATAATTAAGAAAAATAGGTTTTGTTTTAAAAAAAAGAGTCAGGTGATGGTAGTGTCAATAAGCTGGCAGTTTTGACTTGATTAGGTCAACAAAGCTAAAAAACGATAACAAATACCTAAAAACAATTCGTACTCCTTAAAATATGAAATGAATTTTTCAACGCCCAATGATCGCATTTTTCTAGCTACATCGCAACGTCTTTATATTTTTATCTTTTTTTTTAACACTGGTTATAGAATTCAGAAAAAAAACAGAAATTAACTAATTGCTTAAAGTAGAAATAGAATTTGATAAAAAAAAATACAATACCATAACAAAAGAATATATTTGCTTCCTGGTTTAACACCAGTTAACACTTTCCCACGTCCTTTTTTAAACATGACAGGACGAGTCCTCGCATTATGTTTAATGATGCACACAATTTGCAAAACAAAAAACTCATTCATACCGTTATGGCGTTGATTCATTTCATAAAAAAATAATCGACCAAGTCTCATACGCTGTGATATAGCACTAATAATATAATTTCGTCATACCCCATGCAGAATCAACAAAAAATGAGATAAATTTGCAATATGTATATTAGATGTTATCCAATTAGTTCCTGTCCGATGGTCACATGCCAACAACGATTAATGCTTCATAGCAACACACAACGTGGAATATTTATGGTTTTATGATCTCTTTTATTTCGTGTAAAAAAATTTAAAAATGTTTGTATTATAACAAATATAATCATTTTTTAATTCAATTTAAAACCTAGCAAGTGGGCATCTGGAAAATAGGTCCCACTTTTGGATCCATGGGGAATCCTTTGCGCATGCCCATACAATACTGTGAATCTATTCTTAAACTGTTCTCCTTGACTGAGATGTCGTGTTCCAGGGTTGCCTTTGTCTTCATGAGACGGGCCAAACTGAGCTCGGATGCCTTCAGACGTTCTTTCAAGATTCTGACGGATTCTCTAATCTCGCTCACTTCACGTTGGAGACTGAAACAAAAAGGATGGAATGATAAACATGCAGAAAGTAATAAGTAAGAAGATTGATTGGTTGATTGATTGAATATTTAGCGTCATTTTTATGCCATCGAGAGCTAATAGACGATCAGTTAACCTAACCACTGTTTCCTGGAATCCTGAAAGGTTAACCAGTACTCCAGCACACACCATCTCCGCAAGTTACTGGAAACTTTCCCACTTGAATCAGCGGTGAGAGATGAATGATAATCTGACACAATATTGTATATCAATCATCATGGAGACTGTTGCCGGGCGGGGATTCGAACTCACAATCCCTGGGTTGATAGTCAGACGCGTAACCGACTGAGCTAATTGGGCCCGGCAAGTTAGAAGAAAGTATGACTGAGCATGGGAACCATAGAGACATGGTAACACAAAGTTATACGTGATTACAATCGGATATTAAGTATCTAAAATGGTCATACTTTATTTCAACATGCAATGGGGTTGGGCCACAAGTTCTTTCAACATTAGGTTCGGCCCGTCCCCTACATGTTTCTACAATGTTTACAAAAAGTATAAAAAAAAATGCCATGTTATAAACAATTTTTTTAACCAATATTATGGAACTATTATAAAGGTCGGAAAGAAAAAAATAAAGTGGTTTAAAAATAACACCATTTCTTCATTATGTCGTCCATATGAAAAAAAAAGATAGTCCTTCTCAGATTCATGCATTGGTACATGTAACTGGGGGCGGGGTTGGGTTCCTTCACTTATAAACTGGATGAGATGCTGTATGAAGCCTGTGGTGTGTTAAAAATGACGTTTAACGCCATTGAAATGTGTACACTTCTGCAGAAAAATCACAAAAAAACTGTTTAAACCTGACAGCTCATTACAAAGGTTTAGTCACAACTAGGTGATAATGGTTTAGTCACAAGTAGGTGACAAAGGTTTAACCACAAGTAAGTTATAATGGTTTAGCCACAAGTAGGTGACAATGGTTTAGCCACAAGTAGGTAACAAAGGTTTAGCCACATGTCGGTGACAAAAGTTTAGCCGCAAGTAGGTGAGAATGGTTTAGCCACAAATAGTTGACAAAGGTTTAGCCACAAGTAGGTGACAAAGGTTGAGCCACAAGTAGGTGACAATGGTTGAGCCACAAGTAGGTGACAAAGGTTTAGCCACAAGTAGGTGACAAAGGTTGAGCCACAAGTCGGTGACAAAGGTTTAGCCACAAGTAGGTGACAAAGGTTTAGCCACAAGTAGGTGACAAAGGTTGAGCCACAAGTAGGTGACAAAGATTTAGCCACAAGTAGGTGACAAAGGTTGAGCCACAAGTAGGTGACAAAGGTTGAGCCACAAGTAGGTGATAATTGTCATGTGTAACTGATACTAACGATTTCATGACTGGATCGTTACACAGCTCCACGTTGATACGCCTGGTTCGCTCGTCCAGACGGGATTGTGACACCTTCATTGGTCGCTCCTTGTCCTGGATAGCCTTCCTCAGCAACTCAATGTTCTTCTCCATGTCGAAGATCTCGGCCATCGTCTGCAACAGGTAATGCAAGGTGAATTATAAAGGTAAAATATGGCGTATACACTTAAACTAAAACTCACAATACTAGTGTATTACTCAAAGAAAATTTTGAGTTCTCTTATTTAAACATGTTTTCATTTTTAAGTGATTCATTTGGAAAGACGTATAAGTAAGCTATTACTCTAATATGAGCGTACATGTAAGTAATATGTAATGCAAAGCAACATGTTATATAATGTGTAGGAATGACTTATGGCAGAGAATGTTAAAGCAGACGACTGTCAGACGAGAAACGACGAAAGTTCTTACTCTCTGTAAGTGAGCCTGCAGCCTGTTTCTGGCATCTGTCGTCTCGCGTATTCTCGCGTTGAATGCATTGTTGACAGTGTTGAACATGTTCCACATGTCGTTTGCGCATGTGCGAAGACAGCTGTCAATTTCTCCTCTGAGTCTCTCTGATGAAGCTCGTTCCTTCTGTGATCTGGCAATGTTTTCCTGTGTGTATCTTGCCCAGGACTCGGGAATGGTGATTCTGTCGAAATGATGGCAAACGTTTAATAAAGACAGCATCAAGTTGATTATTCAAATCGTAAATAGTTGTTGTTTATGAAAATATGAACTCTTTAAACAAGTTTCGCAGTATTGCTTATCATTATAGCAGATTTAGTAGTCACACTTTCACGAACTAACCAAATACGAGTAAACCTTAATCTGATTATAGCAAATACAATTTTATCATCGGCAATATTTATTTTCAAAGCAATTTAAAATTGGAATGTTAGAATTGTGTAAAATATACAATACAGTTGGCCAAATTTTCACCTAACTTCTCATTTAACTTCCGAAATGGTCGTTTTTAGTTATAATATAAGTCAGTTTTACTATTCAAGATGATAGAATACATGTTTATTTGATCACTGAGATACCTTGCAAACGAAAAAATAAATGTAAAGTACATTGTTAGTACAAAATTAAGAACAGGTTTTGTTTACAAATTGATGTTCGTCTCTTTCCGATAAACACCTTAGGCAAAAAACGGGAAGTTGCGAATCTTGTTCGGAAACGTGTCGGTCGGTCTTCACTTCATAGGGAAACATAGTATGGGGAACTGTTTGGGATGGAGTTAAAAATCAAATAATTGCTTTCGGTTTAATAGTTTTTAAGACATCCCCTTTATTCCCCTCAGTGTATTAATGAACTTGCACGTAAGCGATGAAACGTCCATATAAAATTAAAAGTAATATTACTTTTTTAATAACTGAACTAAACAAATCACCCTTGGCAGCCTCTCAATATTGACTGCGGTAAAGTGATTTGTGACGTAATAACGCGTGTCATAGTATTTTTATAACGCATATATGCAAGAGAGGATCCTGAGCAAGAGTTATTAGATCAAACTAGTATTCCGTCCTCATTGTTTTTCAGTGCGTATAAATAAAATAATGCGTACTACGTTCGATACAGTTTCAATGCAGACATCAATATATTAAAAAAATGAAAGAAAACCAAATAACGATACATACTATAAGTGAAGCCATAACTTTTCTAACCTTGTTAATGAACCCCTTATCTAACGGTCTTAATCCGCACACTACCACTGCAGTATTCATTTGTGTACTTTAGAACACTGGCGGAGGTACAGTTGGAAAGCAACCGAGTCATTACGGAATTACAAAAATGTAAACAAAAGTTAACAGTTCGGTCCGCTCGTTTAAGAAATACACATTTCGATAGAAGTTATTTATTTTCTTGCTTTTTTACTAAGTCACTAAGGGGTCTACAGGAATGGTTTTAGCAATACTATTAACACATTTAATTACAATTATTTTTGTTTTTATCCAAAATTGTGCATTTCGGAAGTTTAATGAGGCTTTAACCTTAAATTTTAGACTTTCCAAAAATAGATAAAATCTTTAAAATCTGTTTTACGAAATGTATTTGAGAATTTTCACAATGGTTCAAATTTGAGAAAACTCTCCCATTATTCCAGCATTAGAATCTCACTCTAACATGTCCTACGTCTGAGGAGAAGTATTCGAGAGAAGAAAAATCTCACTTGAGACTGGAAATTTGAGGTAGAGTACGAGTAGAATTATATCGCGAAACCTGGTCCTGCTGACACTTACTGTAAATTGCATATTGTACAATACAATAATTCATATCAGTTATTAAAGAATTTATTCAAATGACTGAAATTTGAAATATATTAAAAACAACGTACGTGTTATCTATACTCTCGATGCCTGGGTAGTATCCTATACCGGCAGAACCGTTTCTGATTGACTGCATACGATCGTCAAGACCCTGGGCATGGTGTTTGTCCTTCGCATCGATCTCGAGGGCGTGCTGGGCGGCACGGTTCATCCTAAAGTGGCAGTGTTATCATAATCAATAATGTATGTAGTCTGATTGCTGGCGATATCAATAAAGTATTTGTAACCAACTCCAAGCAACAGTCAATTCAATTATTTATTTACCTCAACACTGTATTCAATATATTGGTATTGATCAATAAATAATGGTTCAGTATAGTTCGAAAGTTAGAACCTTAATTTTTACGTTATTGGATATGTTTTGACCCTTTACTTCATATGGACACCTTTGAAACACCTCTAATATAAAAGGCTTATGAAAACAGTGTAGAACCAGAACGTGCAATCAGAACAGGTTCTGCACTGTTTTTAGCTCTATCAGAATAAATAGGTAAAATGTATTTATTCATGGAAATTGACTATGTGTGGCTTTTGAGTTTGGAAGAGTCCAATTAAAATGCATATGGAGTAAAATGTTAAGTCACACTAGCACTTTTACAATAATATTTTTTTTTTACCGGCATTTCTCTAGTTTATGTATAGATGAACCGCCTTTGACCTGATACTTACAATATCGTGAAAACTTACAAAATCAATAAATAAAACAAATAGAATTAACCAAAGTCAAAAACACAACAAAAAGATCGTAATATCGATAAATCAGTACTAAATTCAAACCAGTTTGACTAAAAAGGCAAATTTAAAGTGTGTTATGTTGATACAGTTTATTTTTGAAAGTACTTGAACGTTTGACTGCTTCGTTATTTTGGCTTCCCTCCATAAAATATTCTTTTAAATCTGATTCTGTTAAATAACTACGTATATCAAAGTATTCATTTAACCATCCAATGGGCATTGTTTTAGGAACATTTCACATCCTGGCATTCTTAATTATGACATTAATCATTAAATCATTAAGTTAAAAAACTGGGCAATATCGTTACTTTAAATTTTAAGAGATGGACACTTACTTGAGCTGAACTTGTGCCTTGTCTAGAACTCGCTTCATCTTAGCTTGGCATTTCTTGATCACATTCACTTCCTGGAAGAAAGTTAACCGATCAGAATAAAGCTTAGGGTGAACAACGATTATAAAGACTGAGTGAAATCGATTCCAATAATACTGGTGCTGAATCAACTGAAATATTTACTGTGGTCCTGTTCCAGGATTCAATTCAATATGTTTGCTTTTGTTTTGTTTTTATTTTGTTAAATTTTGGTTTTCATAGATAAACGAAATAAGACAAAACTGACTAACATTCTTTTTTAAAATCAATGCAATTTGAAAATTTCTAATCTCAACATTGCTTATAAGCTGTTACAATATCTGCAAATTTAAATGAAGATTTTGACGAACGTACCCGGACTAAACATTTCTCTACATCGTCATTGACAAGGTCGATTCCATGTCTCTTCTCTCTGTGCATGAGGCATTCCTCGGCGATGGTCAGTGGATTGACAGTGTCGCCAAAGGCTTTCTCGCAGGTTCGGCGGAACTCCTGGTGGAAAAAACAACATTTGAAATAAGTGTTTTGTTCATCTGAGAGTATTAACTAGGTGCGTTATCCTATTTGAGATTGAATTGTCTAAATTTAGTGATAAACTAAATGTCTAATGAACAAATGTTAATTGTGAAAAAAAGCTCATTAACCAAAATGGTTATTGTCGTCTTTGTTAATTACGTATACGGTGTGTAATGAAGAATTTTAATTTGAACTGAGTACGAATTGAGTGAAGTACGATGAATCACATAGACTGATTATTTGCTCTGCATATATACAGATATTTTACGTGAAACTCATACCACAGCTACCAGCAAGAGAGAAGAAATGCTAATTAGGAATTGCAGGCTATAAACAGCATTGCTATAAAACACGTTGATAGTTTAGAGGAAAGTATATATAGTCTACACGTTTTATTTATTTTACATCGATTGTGAAACTAATTATTACAACTCAGACAAATCACGTTCAATGTCTTCCTTGGCTGAACCAGTACTAAGCACAGTTTTCAAATCATTGGCACTAAAAAAGATAGACGTACGTTACTAACACATATTTTGATTTCAAATCATGTCAACTTTTACTGTTCAATAAATCACGTATTAGGTTAACATGTGATGAGTCGTACTGCTGCTCAGCTACACGTATTACTACTGCTGCCCAGCTACACGTATTACTACTGCTGCACTGCTACACGTATTACTACTGCTTCCCAGCTACACGTATTACTACTGGTGCCCAGCTACACGTATTACTACTGTTGCCCAGCTACACGTATTACTACTATTGCCTAGCTACACGTATTACTACTGGTGCCCAGCTACACGTATTACGACTTTTGCCCAGCTACACGTATTACTACTGTTGCCCAGCTACACGTATTACTACTGTTGCCTAGCTACACGTATTACTACTGCTGCACTGCTACACGTATTACTAGCTACACGTATTACTACTGGTGCCCAGCTACACGTATTACTACTGTTGCCCAGCTACACGTATTACTACTATTGCCTAGCTACACGTATTACTACTGGTGCCCAGCTACACGTATTACGTCTTTTGCCCAGCTACACGTTTTACTACTGTTGCCCAGCTACACGTATTACTACTGTTGCCTAGCTACACGTATTACTACTGCTGCACTGCTACACGTATTACTAGCTACACGTATTACTACTGGTGCCCAGCTACACGTATAACTACTGTTGCCCAGCTACACGTATTACTACTGTTGCCAAGCTACACGTATTACTACTGTTGCCTAGCTACACGTATTACTACTGCTGCACTGCTACACGTATTACTACTGGTGCCCAGCTACACGTATTACTACTGCTTCCCAGCTACATGTATTATTACTGGTGCCCAGCTACACGTATTACTACTGTTGCCCAGCTACACGTATTACTACTGCTGCCCAGCTACACGTTTAACTACTGGTACCCAGCTACACATATTACTACTGGTGCCCAGCTACATGTATTACTACTGGTGCCCAGCTACACGTATTACTACTGGTGCCCAGCTACACGTATTACACGTATTATTACTGGTGCCCAGCTACACGTATTACACGTATTACTACTGGTGCCCAGCTACATGTATTACTACGCGAGATTGAACGTTACTTATTTGAAGAGCAGTGAAAAGTATAAACAATTCTACGAACAATGGCGCAACCAAAAAAAAATGTAATTTTGAAAGCTCTGAAAATAATTTATCGACAGCTTGAGGAAAGCAAAACAAAACTACAAGTTGGCTGGTTATACACTAGTTTTACAATCGTTATAAACGCCAAAATAAAGCATGCTGTGTTAATCGTCAAACAGGAGTAGTGTAAAATACGGGATATTAGTTAAGGACAATGGGCGAATGGTCTACAAACTGGAAGTACTTCCGGGACTTCTGGTTCTAGGTTACATTTAATGCATAGACAAAACATCAGTATAGGAAACTGCATCAGTAGAAAGAGGCCAGCATTGAGGGAAAAGACGAGCATGTTAACTCAGATATTTTTAAACATGTGGCATGTAAAATTACATATTCCTCTTAATCGGAATTTTGTTTTTCGTTTCGAGAAACACGGTTATGTGCGTGCAAATAGTTTCGTCTATTTTTACATGTTCATGCTCGTGGAGTAGAAATATTTGCTTGTATATTCACTGAAGGTTTAGAAATAACACTTTCTACTCCAAGACTTACTGCACGTCTGTTAAACAATAGAAAGAAGTTTCTTATCGAAAGCCCATTGTTGCAATTGTTGTCTTTTGTTTTGTATATAATTTCCAAAAGCCACACGAGTTACCTTCAGATTTTCAATCTCGGTTGCCAGGGAGTTGATTTCGTTGTTAAGCTCGCTCTTCCAAAATGCAATGTCGTAAACTCGCTCGCCTGAGGAAAACAATAGGGGGGACATACAATCTCCTTGGTGCGCACCTTCATTGCACCTTAAACAACTGTAACTTCATTTTGGCAGAATAGTTAATTTAAGCAATTATGTTATATATTTTATCGAATACTTGCTCTTTTTGTTAATATGTTATTTTTTCTCCAAAAAAACTGTCATTTTTTGTGTGTGAACAGTTTGAGACAGGATGCCAAAAGCCCTTGATGTTTTTAGTGCCTACTTTTAAAATTTATAGCCAAAATGAATTTACCTGTCGCTTTAGAGTAGCACATATAAAAAAGTAAAATAAGGGAGGATGCTAAAAGATTAGATGGCGCCACTAGTAAGGTCACATGTTCATTACCAACCAAAGTCAATGTCACACATTCGGAGTACCTCTAAATTTTGTGACTCTGTCTCTGAACTCTGGATTTCACTGAGAAGTTCGGATTTCCAGAATGTAATATCCATAACCCTTTCGCCTGAAAAAAATGTTGTTAAAAACATAGCCAAGTCTATTTGTACCTATGGCGATATATGTAAAAAAAAGTTGCACTCTACGAATATTTACGGTTCTTAATTAATACTTGTTATCGGTAGTATTTATTGTAGTTTAGTTTAAACTTAATTATTTTACTTCTGTTGTGAAACAAGTTCTTACAATTTAGCTAAATCACACTCGAAGTCTTCCTGTGTAGAACCAGTACTAAGCATATGCGAAAAAGATGTCTTGCCCAAGGACAACACTCATAGCCATGGCGGAAGATCGAACCCACGACCATCCGATCATGGGTCCGTTGCTCTATCACTAGATCACATCAATTGTATTGTAGCTAAAAATCAGATTGGCTATATTTTGTATTTCCCTTTTTATCTTATTGAATGACAAATCAAGGCCATTTAAACATCATTTGAATATATATAATGAATAGTTATTAATTTGCTCTGTTGATTTTTTATTCTGGTTAAATTTACTCTATGCATACCAAGTTTCTTTGTGACGTCGTTTTGCCTATTCCTTGTGCGGGCGTCTGTCTCTTTCATGGCCCTCCAAGCATCAGCCCTGAGTCGTTCACCGAATGCACGTTCCTTGTCTGAGAGACTGAAGTTCATCTGATTGGACAGGCCCCAGTCATTCGGAGTGTATCGTGAGTATATGGTATTTCTGCGGTGTGTAAAAACAATATATATACACGTATCGTGATACATCCAGTTTGTATGTGTTATCTCCCTTAGTATCATCGTACACAAATCACAGATATTCTGAAATTGCATTCCAATCGTGAAACATCGGGTATTTCCGTATCCTCCGTATAAAGGCCTAGGTGATCACATTGCTTGCATTCTTGTTCGAAATATAGGAGTGAAAGATAAAAAACAAGCATGTGGAGAAAGTAAGAGAGAAAGTAAGAGGTTGCTACATATACACTGTCATAGAGTCAGTGCATTCTTTTTTGTCCAGACCTTACTTTTATTATTAGATGGAAAGGTAAGTTCTCCTCTAAAAGTGTTGAGTGAGCGGTTAATGAATTCGGATAATTTACAAATAATTAAAATAACTGATTTTGGGTGAAACATAGAAGACACAATTTTAATATTTTTTGAGGTTTTAATCTTCATGACAATGATTTTGTGATGTACATGTTCGATGTTTATAAGGAGGATGAGTGCTGCATTATTTCACTTGTTTCCCGTTCAATATCATTGACATCGTGAAAGAATAAAAAAATGTTTTGATTCTTTTTAAATTGATACAAATTGAGGGACAGTTGATTCAGTGAAGTCTACAAATAAAAAATGTACTTAATAATGTAAACAGAATATAGTTGAAATCTGATTTTCTGTACCGTTAGATTTAAAATCATTACTTCAGCCAAGGAAAGGGTTATTGAACATATGAATGGTAACAGCGTAGTACTGCTATGGTGGATATATTTGGAGACGGGGTACGATATTTATAGAACTCTATATGCCTCTGTGATGGTAAAATCAAATAATAAAATTATTTTATTCACAATGTACATAGTATGCGTTCAACATACACATCACATTACAAGTGAACATGATCTAGTAGGAAAGCTTTAATAGCTTATGTGTATCTGATTCCCAACAATAAAATGATCCAGAAGGAAAGCTATAATAGCTTATGTGTATCTGATTCCCAACAATAAAATGGCAGTAGAAGAGATTAATACTTTATTGATAAATTCGCTAATTTCACTTAGTCATAAAATTGTTCCATATTGGATCTGTGTGGTTAAGAACAGTAAACCATGTGCCTAAGAACGTATGCATAAATAGAGACTCTAATTAACTTACTAAGCATAAACGTTAATTGATTTATCAATGAAATTAATTTATTTCGAGTTTGTAAAACATCCGTGCAAGTTCGACACAAACAAATAAAAACGTACCTGGCTGGGTTATAGTAGTTCTTTGCATGACCCATATCCAAAGATCTGCCGGCGTAACCAAGGTGACGAGATATCGTCTTGTCTGATACGTATGGTAGAAGTTTAGACATCTCTGGCGTCAAAGGTGTCGCACTGCGAGATCGTACCAATGCCGGACTGTCATAATATGCCATTCTGGAACAGAAGGCAATATTTAAAATTAAACAATCCGTTTCACACAGAAACACATTTTGGGTGATAAAAGTAGTGTTTATTGCATAAATTTATGGAGTAAAACAAAGGATTTTTATGTTCCAAGTATCTTTGCTTTATTAAGTATTTGTTTTGAAAAAAAAAAATGTAAACGGTATGTCATTTGCGATTTGCAAAAAAGCACACATTTGAAAAGGGTAATTGCAAAATATATTACAATTTTCGGAGATAAAACAAAGTAGTACATTTCTTATATATTGAATATATTTCAATGATATGATAATCTTGTACTATATTTTGCGGAGTTCTATTGAACGAGAGAATCAGTGTTATACAAGAGACCAGGCAACCGACAGCGACAGGTGTTCACAAATATCCTTAAGAATTTTGTCACAACTTTTACTTAATTTGAAAGTTTCTCAATCATCGCCGTACTGTATACTGATATGTCATCACTTCTATAGCATTGTGTTCCAAACCAAAACAAATGTGTCTTCAATTTCAATTTTTAAGCGGCAACTAAGATAACGTGTATACTTGCATAGACATTCCCAAATTACTGAAAACATATGTTTAACTGTGTAAAAAAAGTAAATAAGTCATTTTAACCCATTTACTAAAACAATGATGACAGAATAGTTCAACTGTATATATTGTAATACTGTGTTTATAAGTGAGAGAGATTACTGATACGGCGATATTTTCAAGACAGTCTCATTGCATTCAGCAATCTTATCAATACATGTATTTGTAATATGAAATAAAAACAACATAACATTATACTTCATTTATCATACCACTCTTATTATTTGAACGTTCTCAAATATTTACATTCATCTTCATGCCATTTATTTACATAAAACATTATGGTTTTATTTCAGATGTAATTAAAACTAGTTCCGGTCACCAGGTGCAGTGAAGTGCTACAGAAATACGGTGCTTTCTCAACAACTATGTCTGTCTCGTTCTTTTTTATTACCCAAGACGAGAAGATTGTCTATCGCAGCTATTTAAGACTTTATTACACTTTTACTGCATTTAAATGAGGGTGTATCAAGATTACGAATGCTATAAAATAAATCAATCAGACGACGATATGCAAGCGTCTTACTGGAATCTTAATTGATAAATTGAATGCCGGTGAAGTAAAGTATGATGCGGTTAACGATTCGGCATGGTTTTACTCAGTATACTGAATTTAGATGTTCTTTTTCGGGCATTTAAAAGAAATAAAGAACACATCGTACAATCTGCAAAACTTTGTTAAATGATGTGTTCTTGTGGACCTGAAATATTATTTTATATATGTTATGAAAACATATAAGCAGCCCCTCTAATACAGACGATGCGTCATAATTATTGAAATATAATTATTAACTTAATCACGAATCTTGATTTATTTTATTTGGTTACTTTGATACGTGTTTACTCGGATAGTGTGTGACCAAGAGTCACGGGGAGTAAGAATATAACATGCATGCCTACTGACAAAGTTAACAATGCACAAGTTATAATATGAACAGAAAATTTCGACGGTTTTCATTGGTGTACTCGCTCTCTTGCTACTGACTTACACTATAGCCAGTATTTAACTGAGCAGAGAACAGTTAACATCACTTCATGAACTCTAGTAAATTATTCCTTTATGATGTTCCACCACAACCCGACATAATGCTTATTTATTATACTGTTAACACTTATGCTTTGTTTATAACAATATGTTATGTAATCTCGAATTTTTTAATAATAATAATGTGAAATATACGTCATAATATTAGTTAAAGTAATAGAAATAAGAGAAAATCGTTCATTTAAGTTTTGTTATTCATAACAAAAGAAACCCGTTTTAAACTTATATATTTTACATAGACAGTAGACTGAACAAGTTCTTGCAACTTAAACAAATCTCCTATTAAAATCATTAACAAAAGTAATGCGTGTTTTATTAGTGACCTTTTATATAAAACGTATTTCCGTTTTGAAGATATTGTTTACGTTACTAATAGATACAGGTTGGCGTAATAAGTATATATATTTACACTTCCGCATTAAAACATATCAAATAAAATATATTTATACTGATTATTGACATGCAGTTAATAAAAATGTCATGCCTCAAGCACGTATACCAATACAAATGTAGTTGCTAGGTAATGGAAGACACACGGCGACCGTGCTGAAAAAGGCCACAAAGATCGTGCTCATACAGGCACGAGTACCGCATTGATAAAGTCGCGAAAGCAGGATTGAAACAAATATTCAGGAGTTTTGTCCCACCTTCCCAACCCATGTTTGCCCTCTAATAGTATGGACTGTATTGTCTTATCCTCCAATGTCTGCCTACCAATATATGCCCTCCATTTCACGTCTTTCATGTGAGTATTGCTGCTTTCGTGCTAATTGAACTGAGCATAGGCTTTGATGATTAAAATAATAATATTTTGAATGATGTACTATTTCTAATGATTATACTGAAAACAATTAAACATGTTGTTGGTTTTTTTTCCGTTCAACAACTCCTGTCACCGTGGAGAAGTATAGTATAATACTTGTGCAAATTTATTTAGAACCATGCCAAATAGCAGGGAACAATAGAGAATTGCCATATTGTAAAGTAATGTGTATAGTAATATAGTATACAGGAATTGATTTGTAAGATTTGCTCAGCATACAAAATGATATACTACAACTATATAATTAATTAAACACAAATTATGAAAATTACATACAGATGGTTGGATGTTTAAAAAAACCCAGAAAAAGGCGGAATATCCTAAACAAGGCATTTTATATAATAAATAATTTAAATAATAAAGAAGTCAGGAGAGGTAACTACAAATGAAGAGTTAAACAATGTATTAAACTACAATTAGTAACTGGAAGTAATCTAAGAGACTAATTATATATCAGAATAAGTATTATTTTAATCAATTTGTTTCACATATTTCATTTTAATTTACTGGGTTAGCAAATATTCGAGAATTTAATTTTAATAAAAGCTTATATCAAAGCAATGATGGACTTATCTGAGATTTAGACCATCAAAGGAATGTTAGATGCGATAGTTGTTTTATGTCCTGTCCCATGTTCAGATTTTGTTTAATTACTTAACTATGTTCCAATGTTAAAATGTTTGGTTAAAACTATAATGTTTTATTATTACAGAATGTGCAAGTTCAACCAGTAACCCTTGAAAAGTGAAAATATCTAAAGTTTAAACTGATAGAAATGATTGACCAGGAGTTAAATTAACGTTTTTTAAAGGCAAAGTGGTTCCAATGTTGATATCAGCTTGCTTTATCAGAGGAACCGTTTTCATAGAAACAACAAGATATGAGTTGCTGGTAATGCCACTCTTAAAACATTCTTTGCTTGCTATATCCCGACCCATGGTTCAGAGTTGGTAGGTAGATATATGTGTTTGAGTGTGGGTGGGGAGAGAATATAAAATCATTTAAAAGAAAATATTCTAAAAATCGCATAAAAAGCAACAATAAAATGTTTGGATACATCTAGCTCTCTTGCCAGGGTAGGAATGGATACAGCAAGCTTTCAATTATTTGGCCTAAAACACACGTGTCACAGGCCACTTCAAATTCCACCACCGTAATATCGTAATTTGATGAAATATGGTTGTGTATGGTTGTTTTAAGTCGAAGCCCCAAGTCGACAAACAAATGGTTCGTACGTGAAAACATTACTCCAATAGCACGACTGTATGCATGTACTGAAATAGGTGACATATAGCTAAATGAAAATGAATTTCAAAATATTAAAATATTTAAATCCCACATGCTGTACTGGCTATATGACAAATCTATTTATACTAAACTGCCATGCATGAAAATGCGCAAGGCGAAGTTGCTAGCGACATAGGGACCTGTCATTCTTTTATGTCTGGTTTCAAGTATATCTTAAGAATCATTTTTACTGATCCAGTGAAAAAAATGACTGGTCCCGTTTACTGAAATACTAAGGAACTAGTACATACACATGAGAAGATGAATGTATGCATACATCTGCATGCCAAAATAGAAGGCCGTTAGTCAGGCATGTTTTTTAGAGTATTATCAAATAACTAAAGTGTAATATAATTAATTTAGCATACATTACCTGGTCATGCTACGCCCCCTATACAAATTGTAATATATTTATATTCAAAATAAGCAGATTCAATTTTTCTTGTTGATTTATTTCTTACATTTATTAAAGAATTAAAATTATTTTGCCATGAATAAATGCACGTATTATACAAACTTTGCATTATCACGAATAAATTAAACAACGCTATTCAAAGTTCAAATGTCTAACTGTTAAAACAATACAATGTTTGATAAGGAAATACTCATAGAAAAATCAATTTAAACATTTTCATTCCAAAATTTAAAAAAAAAATGTGTTTCTTTTTTTTTTTCATTGATGTCGACTTAATTTAAAAACTTTATTTGATCAGGATTTGGGCATATGATATACAGCGTAAAGTAATCTTAATTTTAAACTTGTGTGATACAATATAATTTATACAATCTGAAGGACCAGTGAAGTACTGTAAGTGTTTACTACTCAATTGCACGTGGCACTTTTTAAAACTTATCTATTTCAACATCAATTATGAAATAAAGATTAGAACTTGACGAGTTACTCTTAATGTCCTCCTTGGTTGACCAAGTTCTAAGAATATGCAGATAAAGTGTCTTGCTCAAGGACGAGAATCGAACTCACGACCCTTATATCCTTGGTCCTGTGCTCTACCACTAGGCCATGTATCACATAACGTTCATTATTCTGACACGAATAACTGAATGGTTTACGTTGTCAAAAATAAAAAAGTCAATGGCAATAACTTGTTTACCCTGTTCAGTGTAATAAAAGGTGTCCACTGAATTATTATTAATTAACATCGGTTCCTGTTATGGCGTCATCACCACAACCCTCAACCCCATCAGTTTCCCCGAACCCCATACCTAACCATATACAAACACATTTATATATGTAACTACACCTCAAGAATACTGAATTCATTCCCAAATTAGGCATTGATATGGGCATGACAAACTGTCTAAAATGATTAATAAAACTTGGATCTAATTTCACCAATATTACCTTAACTAAATAAATATTTAAAGAAATTTGCACTTATTTAAGTAAACAAACCAAAATTATACTAATTTATTCAAGGTCAATTGTGAAGTAAGCTCGGATTATATGAATCGTTGACGTGTCAGTTTCGTGATAAGAACCAGTAAAAGTCATCGGACTGAGTCTGGGTTCGAACCCGATACCACTTGCACGAGCGGCTAACATCCTATCAAGTACGCAACCGCCCCCTTTTGTAAACTATAACACTTTATTATCTTTTAAATATTTACTTAGTTACGTAAACGCTGGTGAAACTTAACATTGATTTATGTAAAATGTTAACTTATAAATCGTACATTTTGTTTATTATTGAATATATTATTATTTATAATGGCGCAAATCAAGATTATACATAACGTCGCCAATCAACAATGGATGACGTCAGCCGTCTACCACGTTGGTTATGATTGTGTCAGATTTACATCAAATATTTCAATACTTTAACGTCAAAAACGTACAAAATATAATAAAAAATAACTCACTTGTGACTCATGATTAATCCGAAAGGAACAACAGACACTGTCAGACGATAACACTCGATATAATTCGATCAACGGGATGAAGATAATTCTGTTATTTACTTTCACGATGTCGACGACGTTGGCATAGAGCAGTATCCTAGTAACCGTCACGTGATTATCTGAACTTCCGGTCTAACGTGCTGTAAATGAAAACAGTTGATTAACACATCAGTCTATGAATAATTTATCACCGAAAGTAACTCTACTACGTTTACATTCACAAGGAAATCGATCAAAGTATTCTTACGCCAGATTTTTTTCACTCTCCATACTTCTGTAGCATGTTCAACTACGCTAAAGAATTGGCTAACGACAGGCCACTTTGCCCTTATCTAATCTCGGCGATAAAAGTTCTACAACAAAATACTTGCGTGCAATATATATTTTTATTGTTTGATCGAAAAGTGCGATTTACAAGTGAAATAATTAATTTCAATATAATCTTTGGAATAAAGAAAAGAATACGAATAAAACTGTTCAATACGCTAGATATAAACCGTGCCGAGTGAATTATCACAATGGTTTATGCATGTAGCCCTACTATTTTTGAACTGCATTTCTCATAACGACTACCAATGAAAATCACTTTTTTTTCATTTTTATTTGCTGTACAATAGGTTATTAACTTTAGTGGTTGCCATTGTGTGGTAACAAAACATTCCATTATTTGAGATTTAATTGAGTCTTGTGTGAATGCCCATGTCGTTTACTTCACTTCGTCTAGTTAGGCTGTCAAGTTTGAAAACAATAAATTACAGTGCACAAAAATAATGGGAAATGGCAGACTTTTCATTATTTGTGATAAACAATTCACGTCATTATGAGGAGACCTCCTGGCTAGCAACCCACATTGTAATGAAACAAGTAATACCGATGGAAAGTGTTCTCGACTATATATAGCACACACAGCTGTTACAATGCATCCTTACAATGAGTAGGTTGTTCTCTTGGCCACGTAATAGGTGTGTCATGATTACATGCACAGAAACAGCCACACTTCAAATATTTTCATTTTCAGCGGAATATTATTTTTTTTATTTAAATTTACTAAATTAAAGTCATAAGTCACATTTCCTATTCATAGTATCAAGTCAAAATGTTGTTTGATGCATTATCTAGGGATAACTGTAAAATACATAGTATCCATGAAAAACAATAATAAAATAAGTATATCAATTCAGATTGATGAAATCCACCTGTATTTTACATGTCGTGCAGATAGCCGTCTGCTATATGCACGCCTAATGTGTTTGTTAATATTAAATGTATCTTAAAACCGTCTTTTTATTTATTAAACTGCCATGTTTATTTAGGTATTAAATTGGCCAATGATCATTATTTTAAGGACATTTATCATAGAATAATTATTAGATAATAAAATTAAAACAAAATCTGACAATTTTGATACTTTATTTTATTATTTCACAACAGTGTGATTGAGTTTTTTGATATGCCTATTTAAAGTTTTGCAAACATTAACTCACGAAATACTTATGACCTTTGCTGTTAATCTTAATGTTAATATTGCTTTTACTATAAGCACTTAATATAAATAAAAACAGCCAACCTTTTAGCAAGCTTATCAATATATCCGGAAAGCAAAAATAGTATTGATATAACAATGAATTATGAATGATAAAAATGTAGTTTTGACAGTCATGTGTCATAGTTAAGCCGATTTCCACTTTTAGAGATAGTTATACATACATCAATTCTGTGTATGTTACAGCGTATATGTAGTAAGAAATAATGCTCAAATAGATTTATTAAGTCTGTTATAGTATAGTAAGTAGATATATATTCAAGTATGTTGATTACGCACAGTTACTGCATATATACGTAACATGAAATGATAACTGAATTATTTATGCATTTTGTCCCACCCAATCTCATAAGTGATCTCCGTGTTGTTGTTTTTTAAACGTAACTACCGATAAACCAATAGAAGCAGAAAAAGATTAATAAAGTTTACAAAAACACGGATTCTGAATTTTTGGCCAGGTGGGGTTCATCTATCTCAGTGGGGGTCCTCATAAAACATGCGGCGGGGGTCTAAATATAACCATTTTAAACTGAATTAGTCCATATTTTAATATTCAGGACCTTTAAATAGAGGATCCCGATCGCATGTCCTAACCGTACGTATTACATATCCGAATGTTACCATATTTCGGAATGCAAAACATTTCTAGAAATGATGTGTATACTATTTTACATACAGGGTGTAACCATGCACGTGATATTGAATGGTTAAGTCAAACAAAATACGCCAACACTCCATTGGTTTACATATTTTATCCATATCAGTTTGCCAATGTACTTAAGACTTTAATGGGTTTATTTTTTCAGTTTTCGAACGTGATTCTAGCGTAGTGTTACGCCATTTTCAAATCTAAATCTAAATAATTTGTTTAAATGCCATATACATGCACTATAGGATACCACACATACTTCTTAAAGCTTAAATGCATTTTACTTAAAGCTACATAATCTGTACATAACATCATTTGACATAAGTGCCCGTATGTTATGGAAACTAACAACACTAGTTAAAGTGTTAGGTTTAATCAGGTTATAAACTCATTTAAATCTAGAAATATATCCAAGTGTGTCTGTTAATACGATATATAAGAGTAGATCTATATAACAAACACAGAATGCATCCATTTCAGTTGTATGTTCATTGGAAACTTTCAAAAGGTTCGCAACAGTTTCATTTTATACCACCAGGTTATGCAGTACTAGTTTGTGACCGAGCTAATCACAAGTATTGCTTTTACCCCCTGCCCACTTCACAATTTAAACCATACACGTGTATGGGAAATTCAGCATAATTTTGAAACGTTTTACACAAAGGTACTCCGTTTCCAGATTGCATTTTCTTTAAAATCTTGTGTATTATCAAATTACAAGAGATATGTTGAAGTGGTCGTTGATCAATGAAGATGTCACATGATACCTCACGTGGGTACCGATCCGATTAATCTGAAAGTCGTCTGTCATTCATAACTTTTGGCTTATATTGTTATTCTATACCAACTGTTCAACCTACATTTCAAGCATAATTAATAAAAAATTAAATGAAAGCGAACGTTCGATTTGAATACCATATACAATAACGTGTTTCAGTTAAAAAAATCAATCGAGTTTTCTTGATTTACGAGTGGTGTACAGACACACCAGAGTAAAAACCAAGAGTAAGCCATAGGTCATTGAAACAAACTACATTGAAATGAACATACAATATATTTACTATAAATTTATAAATCATTTGGAACACTTTATTTACAAATCCAACTACGGGCTCAGTCGGGCTACCACAGCTAAGTCCATAGAGTCGCATATCAAAAGATGACGGACTTGGCCGAGTATATACGATTGCTGTAAGTTGTTTTCGGCGGAAATATACTAAACAAGCATATCACCACTGTTGGTCCGTTAAGCTGATATGACCGACATTGAAAGGATTACTTAGTTTGTGTTTCCGTTCATGAATAATTAAAATTGCACCGTGCCGTGCATTTTGTCAATTAAATAACATTCCTACCATTACAACTAATCAGGCGGTGTATGTACAATACATGACGAAGAGTAGAAATGCACTTAAATTAAAGTACAACATCGTATTTAATTATTGTGGTTAAACGAATTTAGTCACCGTAACTAATTTAAAATCAAATTTTTTAATTCAGCCTTTAGTGAAAGGGTCTCAAATGTCATTTTCAGCACATTATATTATATATATGGTGACCAGTTTAATTGGTGGATGGAAAACCCAGATGTATACTGGTCATACCTAATACCGCAAGTCTAAAACATGTTCAACCATGTAAAGAATGGCATCAATACTAAACAGTAATAAGGTTACTCAAGTGTGCTGTGTAAAAAAACAGTTGCCGATACGAAATGCAAACAAATGCCGACGCTAACGAAGGGTGAAGCTTTGTGTATGTCTTCCCAGATTGTTTTTATACAGGCATTCGCGGTAATAGGTATATCGCGGTATTAGATATACAAAGGATATATACTAGTAAATGAATAGGAGAAAACCCATCCTTCTCATCCTTTGAATTCAATAAATGTTGAATGAGCTTAGCGTCGCTTTAAACACTTTTTCCGCGATATCGCGACGGTGTCTTCTTGAGACAGTATTCTGAGCACTGCCTCACTGGAGAAATACTCCGCAGACACATGGCATGGTACCCAACGAGACACATACATGATACATATACTTAAAAATGAAACACGGATTGTTATATTGATCTTTGTATATTATAAATCCAAACATTTACTTTATATGCACAACTGTCCATTGACAAGTGATGTCATAAATATAAAAAGACGTAATAATAAGCGCAGCTTAATAAAATATTATAAGCGTTAAGAGTATTAATTTTTGATCGAGTGATCGCAGTGTCACATGGGATTATATTGTCGATTTGTGAAACGGTTTACGGGTATTTAAAGTTCAAAGATAACGAATATTTATGCAACTGCACGCAAGGCATGCTTTGATAAATAGACTTACTGCTGATTTATAGATTTTTAAGTATAAAGTAAAAACGTATCACCAATTGCACATACGCGTTCAAGTCTGCATTCTTCGTAATTATGATTTAGGGAAACCGTCGAAGTGCTCCGAATGGCATATCAGTAGTTTATCATTTTAAGTGTGCTTTACGTCTAGAGAAGTTGATATATTACTATTGTTGAAATCGTAAATAGAATGTTGTCTTAGTATACAAAGGACCTCAAAGAATAAAACGCACATTAGATGTGGTAGTTGACACTACGACTGTCCGCTCTCGGTTATTTCCAGACACATTCGATCAAACATGATTGTGTGAATTACGGATGAAACTTTGTTCATGGAAATTAAAACAAAAGACGACACACTCGACTGAAATTTGATCGTATTTGAAATAGAGGAATTGTTTATAACGGAGACTTTTCTTCTGTATTTGTATAATTACAATATAATATTAACAGCTAGATATTTAGTAAATTTGTATGATATTTGTTTATTTTTTAAGCTCGATTGCGAAGGGAGGTCAAAGCTAACTCATATAAATCGCACCTAAGTCCGTGTCTCGGGTAGATCCAGTACTGAGTGTTGTTTCATAGAGGTCATCAATACGAGTCTGGGGTCGATCTCGTGACCTCTGATATCAGCTGCCGACACCCTATCTACTACCCCACACTCCCGCTTATTATAATGTATAGAATATCTAGAGCATATGCAAACGACGTGATATTGCGATATAATGATGAATATCCGTACAGTGATTTTTAGCAAGGAGTCTATGTAAATATGTGTTTCTACTTTCAATTGCTTCATATTCCAAACCGTTTGCGTGACTGTGTCGTTATTGTTAAACAGACTCATTTGAGATATATGTTAGAAGTATTCCGAATGCACCGCGACTTATGAAAACCGGCTAGAGGACAAATAGGATAAAGTCACCGCAAATAACAATTAAAAATACTGTGCTATTTTGGTTACGAATTAAATTTGAATAAATGCACTTAAACACATTGTTAAAATTATAAACCAAGCTATACATACGGTACATACAAACAACCAAACATTCTTATTTCGGCGTTTGATCTTCAAATAAGCTAATATTCGCAAAATAAATCCAGTATATTCAACCAGCAAATAATCAAAATAATTCACGCTTTATTTAATACTCACAAAAGTATTGTTCACAGTTTCAGAATATCTCACTAATAAGACCCTAGTGAACAAAATGAAATCACTGGTACTTTTCAGTACATACACATTGTCCAACCGCACAAATATCGTCCATTGATGTTACCATGGTTCCATCAAGTAGCAAATACACTTCCTATGGCTTATTAAATTACCAAAGAAATTCCCATGACTTTTAAATAAATAATTAACATTTGAAAGCAGTATTCCTTAATTAATAAACACAATTCCGTATACTTACATTCACTTTCACTCAAAAACTAGACACGACGAAGCAAAAAGACGCACACCGAACCACCGCCACCTAGTCTATGGTTAGTACTAATCAAAAAGAACAAAACTTATGGAAAAAAAAGCTGAAGTACCTAATGAACAGTCGAATTAACAACCAAACGTAAGATTATATATGCACTACAGACGTTTCTATTGATTAAATCTTATAATCTCCTTATCTCCACGCAACACAGATTAGACTGAAAGTCATGAACTCTCAGAGACCATTGGTACTTATAAGTTCAACCCACAGAACAAGTAATCGCTCTGTGTTTTAACTTATAAATCACACCCAGGAATTTAAACATTATAGGTTATGATACACCTGCCAACATAAAAAAGGTGGCACTCTATATACTGGAACGATTTAAAAGGAACTCAAATTTTAAAGACCATCATAGTTATAAACGCGTAAGAACGTTCTACCTTTGGTTTGATAGCCGTTCTAGCACCTCTTGCAACTTAGCGCTTACGTACACAAATAAAACGGAACATGTTCTATACCTATTCGGGAATCACTATGAGCAGCCGTTCTAACGCGTTTCGCAATTAAACGGTCACGTGCATAAACGTATTTATACGGCCAAACAGAACTTGTTATCACCTATTCGGGAATCACTATTCAGGAATAGTTTCAGCAACTTCCAGCTTTTTTTTCTGTTGCCATTTTTACGTTTATGTACGAACACGTTTTATATGCAATACGGCTTAAACAGAACATGTAAGTCACCAAACTCGGGAATCAATAAATCAAAACATAATGTCTCAGGATGACACAATTGGACGAGACAGCACGATTAACAACTGCTAAAAACAGAAATTGGCAAGTTTAGAAAGTTGAAGTAATATTACCCCACCGACTCTATATACACTCGCAATAAGCGTTTTAACTCCTGGCATAAAAATTATTTGGAGTATGCCTTATGGCAGGAAAGTCCTAACGAATGTGATTGAGAAAGTGCCAATGCCATGTGCATGTTTTCACATGTCCGTTCTTTGGCATAATGTGTTGCCTTTCCTTAAACGAATATAGTTTGTGTAACTATAAAAAAAAATTAAAGTATATGACACGTCAATGTACCTTACACCGTGTGTATTACTGGAGTATTACACGGAGTGCATTTTAATTTAACAAAAGAAAATCAAAATCGGTCATTACTCCTCGAGTAACCATGGCTAGAAAACAGCTGTAGTCAAAATGTGTGCACTGTATTCAAAACAAGAAAAGAACAAACACTTTTTATGATGGCTGAGTCGATAAAATTATGCTATGTGACTTAAAGATCGGAATGTAATTCGATTGAGTTGGATCAAATGGTTTCCACTCTGTATCTAAGTTACGTAATGTTTTTTTTAGACAATATGGTCGATGAGCAGATACTGGCAAGATAAAGTCATAATTAAGGTTTATTTCGTGTTTGTCATTTTATTTCTTAAAAATGTAAAACAATCGTTTTTTATTTGTTTAATAAGGGTAAACACCATACACTTTTATACGGCAGTTTTAGTACAGGTGGAATAATGAATCTGAAAAGAATCTTCATCGTCTGGCAAACTTTTTCATAATGTTGTACTTTGTAAAATGTTGAGGGCCTCATGGAAGATTGAATTTATTCAAATGAGTTCGCTCGTTTATAAAATTATTTGATTATTATTATAATTATTATTTTATCGGTCGATCACGAAGTATCTTTAAAAGTGTGTTATTCTACCAAATATTAATTATGATATTTTCAATAACAATAACTATTTCCTGGAATTGTAAATCTTTTCATAAACTCATGAAATATTAAAAGCTTTGTCATAGTAAACCAAGTGATTATTGTCAGCCTCTGCAATACCTTCAAACAATTAGAAACACTCACATTTGTTTGAAATATTAATTAACGACCTATTCATATAGAAGTAACGTGATATTAAATTTATTTACAGATATGATTTTCTCCGTATGAAGTTCTATCTGTTTTATTATATTTGATACTTAATTATTTAATTTAAACATTTCAGAACAATGACACAAAATGTAACGTATAGTTTAGAACAATGACTCGTGTGATATTATATCATGTAAGGATATACGAATAATTGACAATATTTCATTATCTTGACACTTTGATATATATTCGATAATACCATGGTGAGACCATATCATGGTGATACCATATTTTTATGCTGTTTTACCACATGTACTTCTTATTGTTTGCTTCAGCTGGGGGAAGAAATCCAGATAATAACCGTGCACATTGCTTTGGCAAATCAAATAAATGGAAATGGACTTAGCTGTTGGTTTAAGCGACATGAGAACACGTTTCACGTGCTCTATTTTAGACTGCTTGCACAACACTAGCATTAAATATTAATTTAAATCGATCATAAAATAAATAATAAATCAGTCAACGTTTTATGTACTTATTTATGTAAATGGTTATTGTTTGAGCATTTAAGTCTGACTTTGAGTTGATACTAAAATAGAGTGGTAAATTTGCTATTTTATATCTTGTAGACGTAACTTTCTGACTTAAAAAACTACTCAGGGGTGTTCTGTTTGAGAGATATCGAACGAGGCCTGGGATAGAGACCGCGACCTCGTTCATGAACGGGCAACACTATATCCACTACATAACCGCTCAGCTTTCTTTAACCGCGGCGTTGCAGTAATACTCATCTTTTGAAACTCAAACAAGTCTTAAAGTGCGCAATACAACATAGTATTTGATTATAAAAGATTCGTTATCAGAAAGAATTCTTCGTTAATCCGCGTTTTTCGAGTAACATCAATGTGACACAATATATAGAGTAATCCGAATGATCATAGATCTATGCCTCTGTTTATACGAATTAAACACACATATAGCCGAATTACATCAATGTGCCAATATGATTTCAAGTTTCAAGTAAATATTTGACCAGCTTGTCAATAAAGGCACGAATTGACAAGCCATTGATTTATAACAAAAGTTATTTGCCTTATAGTAGATCGTTCTTAATTTTTATACGACGTGTGGACATTTCCAATTGTGGGTCGGTGCTGAACTAACAATGAATACAAAGACGTTTAAAGTTTTTATGTAAAACTATCTGACTGCCATTTTCACTTGTATCAATGAGATTTTATACCAAAAAGGAATGAAAAGAGATTTTACTTATATAGTTTTAGAATTTTATAATATATATAAACTCAAATTATTGAACGCATTATAGTTGTATTATTTAAGTTTCGTTTCAACGCTATATACGGACTCTCGTAACATTGTTCTTTTTATTAAACTGTTGACATTCTTAAACACGCTCATACAATACTCCACTTCCTTATAAAAGCAGGCGCATATTTCCATGAAGTATGACGTAAGTTACCGAATACGACACCGGATTTTCTCGAAGTGTGACGGAATTAACCGGATATTGACGTGAGCTTTAAACAAAAACTTTACTTATAATTACTGAGGTCATAGATTCGATTTCAGCTCGGTTCCAAAACTTTATATGAGAAAGTTTACCTTGTAAAATATCAATACTAAAATGACTCTCTACCAATAATAAGATAAACATTGTAGGTCCGGACTCACTGCACTATTGTCGTCTTAATACTCCGAACAAATGAAAAAGTAAAATATAGTTTGTGTTCCTTTTTCTTGCCTTTTGATGAAGTGATATCTATATCTATACCTATATCTATATTCCTATGATGTGAAGAGCAGCCAATATCACAGAAAGTTGCCACTGGAAAGTGTGTGCTGATTTCTAGCCGAATTTTGCTCAATGTTGACTTGGTGGGTAGAATAACAGCATGGCCAAATTGTTAACATACTCGGAAACTTGACCAGTATCACAGAACCATGTGATTACATAACTCAGAAACTCGACCAGTATCACAGAACCATGTAATAACATAACCTGGAAACTTGACCAGTATCACAGAACCATGTAATAACATAACCTGGAAACTTGACCAGTATCACAGAACCACGTAATAACATAACCCGGAAACTTGACCGGTATCTCAGAACCATGTGATTACATAACTCAGAAACTCGACCGGTATCACAGAACCATGTGATTACATAACCCTGAAACTTGACTGGTAACACAGAACCATGTGATAACATAATTCAGAAACTCGACCAGTATCACAGAACCATGTAATTATATAACCCGGAAACTTGACCGGTATCACAGAACCATGTAATTACATAACCTGGAAACTTGACAGGTATCAAAGAAACCATGTGATTACATAACTCAGAAACTCGACCTGTATCACAAAACCATGTAATTACATAACCCGGAAACTTGACCGGTATCACAGAACTATGTAATTACATAACTCAGAAACTTGACCGGTATCACAGAACCATGTAATTACATAACCCAAAAAACTCCACTGGTATCATAGAACCATGTGATTACATAACCTGGAAACTCGACCGGTATCACAGAACCATGTGATTACATAACCCAGAAATTTGACAGGTATCACAGAACCATGTGATTACATAACTCGAAAACTCGACCGGTATCACAGAACCATGTGACTACATAACCAGGAAACTTGACCGGTAGCACAGAACCATGTGATAACATAACTCAGAAACTTGACTGGTATCACAGAACCATGTGATTACATTACCTAGAAACTCGACCGGTATCACAGAACCATGTGATTACATAACCAAGAAACTCGACTGGTATCACAGAACCATGTGATTATATAACCCGGAAACTCGACCGGTATCACAGAACCATGTGATTACATAACCCAGAAACTCGACCGGTATCACAGAACAATGTAATTACATAACTGGTCAAGAATTGCTTTTTTGTTTAAATATTTTGAAGAATTTGAGCCCAGTAACATGCTGTAGATAATGATTGATCACTGTACCTGGGACATTTACACTACAATGGAGCCCTAAAGGAAACAGTGTAATAGTGGTGTGAGATGCTAAGGCAGCACATCAAACTGCTCGGCCATAGTGGACCCTATAATGGAATACTATTGTATAGATGTTGTGCTTTGCATAAACATAAAATAAATTCTTATCTAGTGAACATGAATTAAGAATCAATATAAAGTAATAATATTTAAAACGAGTGCAACATGCATTGAATCTATTTTTGTTACCCTGTCGCGAGATAACACTTTGGTAACACATATATTCCATTGTTAACTTGAATAATCTTTAGTAAAAGTAAAACACAAAAATGATATTGAATTCGATTCATAAATTCGGCACGCATTTCAAAACTGCTTGACGACAACTCAATATAAACATTCGATTTCTAAAACGAATGCAGCAGTCGGCGTAATTGTTCGTACTCGGTAAAATCCGTCATCTTTCGGATTCCACGAAGCTTCATTTTATGAGTCTATTACCTTTGTTTATATATTCTATGTCTATGACATTTTTGTTTAAATAGTCTTTGTAAATGGACACAAGGAAGTGTGTATTGTCGTTATGCCAATAAAATGGAGAAGAACTCTATAAGATTTATCTTCCGTTGAAATCCTTTTTTATACTTATACTGATTTGTATGTATGTAAATTTGAATAAATAAACATGCTTAAACCAACGGAAACTGTAATCATATGTTAGTATTGCACCTTTGTGTATATATTAAGGACCCCATGGAATAACGAATTAACACAAACTAATTATCTCGTTAAATAAATGCCTTAGCATATTTTCTTCTTCTCTTCTTGTTATTAGTTTGTCGAAAAAAAATGTCACTGACCGACAAACGGATGACATAACCCTTATTTAATTCAATTTCAACAACTTGCAAAATATTTCATCAATATGTTTTTTAACAGTCTCAGTTTCAGTTTTATTGGCATAACGGCAATACATAATTGCCTATGGCCATTTACAAAGAATATTTAAACACATATGGCATAGACACACAATATATAAACAAAGATAAGATACTCACAAACAGTCAAATATTGTAAGATATCAAATCTAGACATTATATTTTCAGTAATTCAATTAAGTGAATATAGTTAAGAAGCAGTCATTGTATTCAAGGTAGTTTTTCTTAGCGTAAAAGCCTCAGTAATTGTCTTGATGTATTACGCACTAGTCGTTTATTTCAAACGGTAGATGAAAATAGATTTATAAATTTATTGACAGTGGGAAATGATATATATTTTAAATACTTAGTTCTAATGAGTTTAACGATGTTAATCATTTACAGCGAAGACTTGACTGCTTATTTTGAAGAAATGAATCCAGTTGTCTTGAATAAATATGACCTTAGTCCGATTTTATTTGAGTAGACTATAAGTTAAAGGATAATTCTGGATATGAGCCAGATACAATCAAGTCGTACCAGTCCAGCGATTGCAACCCTTTATGGTTTGCAAAAACATTCAAGATGGCTAACGGCTAACATTGCATTTGATTAATGTTCGCTATTTGCAATAACGCTAGTCTATACAGCAGGCATACAGTTACTTCACGCGGTTCAAGTTATTCAATATGTACATTAATTAAAGCCATTCCTTGTGTTAAGTTAATAAAGCATTATATTTATATCACAACAATCCTGTATAAAGTCAACACTTTACTGATATTTCTTTTCAAAACCGCCATTCATTGCTTCGCATAAATGCCTCCAGACAACGGTCCGTTACTCGAGTAGATAACTCAAAGCCAACATGGCAACCGGACACCCCATGATAAGGTGATATCGATAGAGTATTGTCAAAATACAATAACTCATTGATGATATATTGTTCATTTTGAAGTTTATAATCGTAGTGTAAATATTATTTTGTGTATTTAAACATAATTTCATTATCTTGGATTTTTAATAAATGTGTAATTCTAACAATAGGGTGCAATGCATGGTGATAGGGTTTGATTTTATCTGATAGTCTATATTGAGCTACATGTATATTTTATGTTATAGTTGTGTCTGCAAACTTTATTCTGTTTGGTGTATTGACGTTTTCCGTAACCTTTTTTCTATTAAATGTTTTAGGAATGACTTGTATGACATTATAAACATTGAACCATGTCGTCAATATGTATTCTGACTTAACATAACTGTAAGTATTTACATTCCCAAATATTTAAAAATAAAATAGGGTCAAAATCTATCTTAAAAAACTTTACTTAGATCTATTCCATTTTTTTTTTTTCTCTACCATGATCAGAACTTCGTATGATAGTTTTAATGTGGTGACTTTCAGAAAAAAATGTTAGGTTTGTCAATTAAGCAAGGTTTGAATTTCATGTCGTAAAGCCTAGAAAATAAAATTAGAATGATATATTAAATAAGAGGCTATGTGATAGTCTAGTCGTATTTCTGAAGAAAGAAGAACAAAGAGGATATATGGAAGAAGTAGCAGTAGAAATTTAACAAGTAGAAGAAAAAATATAAAGAAGAAAGCGTATCAATCAAACTTGATATCCATTTATTTCACATCCTATCACGGCTTTGGGTTTTGTTATGACGGTTCAAACTGGCTTCCTCTAACCAAATACACTAGATAATGCTACAATGTTGACAACACAATCAAATGGTGAGGTACATGTGTTTATATTGTGTGTGAGGTGTAAGGGGTGGAGTGGCGGGGCTGTGGGGTGGGGGCGGGGGGTTGTCTCTAGTCTATGGCAATAGTAGTGCCGGTCGTAATGTTAATGTTGTTGTTATTGTTGTTTTCAGTCATATTGCGATGGTGTCGACTTCAGACAGTATACTAAGCGCTGTCACACTGGGATAACATGCAGCAAACACATTGTATGATGCCCCACTCAGTCACATTAAACTGACACCGGGCCGTTCAGACCTAGAACTATCCTCTAAATGCGCCAAACGAGGAAGCTTTTAGGATTATTTTTACCCAGTCAGGGATTTGCACCCACG
Source organism: Panopea generosa (assembly GCA_029582155.1). Taxonomy (NCBI): domain Eukaryota; kingdom Metazoa; phylum Mollusca; class Bivalvia; order Adapedonta; family Hiatellidae; genus Panopea; species Panopea generosa. Next base: position 66,795,700 of record CM055902.1, read on the forward strand.
ACTTGTCGCATGCGAGGCGGACGCGCTCTATACCTAGACCAATAATTTTTAGTAAATATTAAAAATAAGTTATTTCTGTGTGGTGTGCAACGCAAAGTTATAGCCCAAAGAATGTTTATAATAGTAAAACACTACTATCCATTATTCAGTTTATTTGACCAAAAAAAAAGAGAAAACAAACAACAATACATTAATGCAAATATAACAAAATCGAAAATAAAGATAAAATTAGGGATATTACCAGTTAAATTCGAATCTATAAATTGTCTTCTTATGTTGTGATTCACTTTTTATTTTGACAAACCATACACCATTATTTAAAGTTAAAAGATAGATTCATAAAACAAGTTCAATATACTTTCCAGGGTAGAATTAATTGAAGTTCCGTGTGACAAACCAATCTGTTCAATTAATAAAGAAAGAGGTTGTGTATAACATAAATTACGTCAATTCCATTCAAAAGTCATAAAGATTTCACTCAAAGGTGCACAACCATTTGTATCGATATTGATTAAGATAAGCGCTTGGGATTAAAGGTATGAAAGCGTCTTTTGAACCAGATTTTAGGTAAAAGAAAATTAAGTCATACCAATATATCGATCCGTACATTTTCAAAATAAAATAAAATTTAATTTGATTGAAAGATGAAAAGGTGTTAGGTGTTCGTCTTTGCATGTTTTGGACAGATGTTTGTTATAATATATTGAAGTTCTGTGGGCATTTAGTAGATAGCATTATTTAGCCTAATAACACAGCTTTGTAGTTTACCGTAATGTATATTCCATACATCACATGTGAAGAGGCCCTCCCATGGGGGGTCCATGTTCCCTAGATATCTTAAAGTAATGGCCATTGTTCCCCAGATCCCCAAACGTATTTGCCATAGTTTCCCTAAAAAAATTTCCCACAGATCTCTAAATTTAGGCCTTTAATCCCTGGATGTATGTTGTACCAATAAATTTCCATTTTTTTTTCTTGTTTTATAAATATCTTAAATATTTAGCCGTACAATTTCAAATTCGTGTCTACGCACCTGTGTTACCTCGGTATCGTTACGATAATTTCAATATCATTGTTATTATGTCGTGCATTAATCATATTGTTGCCATGCTTTATTATGTAGATTTATTCCCAAAATAAATATATCAGTTTATAATATATTATAGTTTAATTGATTGATTGATTGATTGATTGATTGATTGATTGAATATTTAGCGTCATTTTTATGCCATCGAGGGTTAACAGGCGATCAGTTAACCTTACCACTGTTTCCTGGGATCCTGGAAGGTTAAACAGTACTCGAGCACACCCCAAATCCGCAAGTAACTGATACCACTTGAATCAGTGGTGAGAGACGAATGATAATGAGACACAATGACGAAATAACAATCTCGTTTAAATATCGAAAATGACAAAGTAAATTCTTAATCTCAGAGAGATTTTCACCCGTTACTAGCGTCATGACAATAGGACATATCGATTAAACTCACGTTTACATGTGAAAACCTAATTTTTATCTCATAAAATTAAATAAACTAGATATATACAGCTGCAATTCTTTACTAATGAATACAGAATGAAACATTAATTGGCGGTTTTATGATTGGTTGATAGCAGATATAAACTATTCTACAAAGATAATTGTCACAAGAATTACGGTAATTTTTTTATTTCATTTTTACAGTTATAAAATTGCGGCGTTCTGTTTGCATGATATTTAATTTCACGGTAATATGAAGCCTTTATCATGGAAATAAAGAAAGTATTTTCTGGGTTTCTTTTCACACCACACAATGGCACAGTAATACTCTTTAATGTAAAAAATGGCCATATAAGCGTGCTATGAAAGTTTTCATAGAAAGTAACAAAAATCGGAATTTAAGTACTAGTTATAATTTTAGGGTCTCGTGATAGATTTTTTGTTGTGTTTTTATTGGTGTTTAACGTCATTTTCAACACATTTCAGGCTATATATGAGTAATATACATCCAGTTTTATTGTTGGAGAAAGACCTCAGAATCAATCTGAATAGGACCACCGTCCTTCCGCAAGTAACTGGCATACTTTCTCACATAAAGTTTTTTGATAGAGCGGGACTCGAACCTACGACCTAAGCGGTGAGATGTAATTGAGATTGCGTCTTAGACCACTCAGCCACGGAGGACCCTGTAGATTAGTGATAGTGGTACATTGTAAATCATGGGTCCGTGTTATGGGTAACCCAAACTTAAGCATTTTTCTTCTTAGATGCCGTCGGGTCGGTTGAATGCTCGAACACATAATGTATGGCGATTTAGAATATGTTAATATGTGTGTCAGCCATTTCGAAATTTGAATATGCTAAACACTGAGATTCCCACAAGTAACTGGCAGACTACCTCACATAAAGCGTCTGCATCGAGCTAGACTCGAAACCATGACCTAGGCAGTGAAAGATGAGTGATCTTAAAAATTGACCCTAGAACACTTGGTGGTGCAGGACACCCCAAGAGAAATATATAAATTCTATTCAAATACCGCATTTAAACATTTTAGAGGGGGATTATATACAGAAATAAGAGAGCCATGGCTGTAAACTACGTGTGTCAATATAACATTTTTTTTATTTCAACTTCGAAATCTTTAATTTATTTCTTTTATTTGCATTGTATCTATATATAAATATACATACTTCATATTTATATGAATTGCTATACCACATAGGCAAACGTCCTATAATGTCAACAGTAATCTGTCGCTCAGTTCTAGATAAAGCTTTTGATTTATTGCAACAATTTTGATTTAGATAAAAACTACAATCCATATATACGTTCACACAGTACAACCTGCCTTCGAAAGTTCAAGATATTCCGGCGTATATATTGTCGATGAGATTAAAGATTTCGATATTTAAAACACATTATGTCTATGGAGTCAAAAAGATAAGATATATTGATGATAAATAAATGTGAATAAAGAAAAATCATGTACTTTCAAATACTAGTACGCAAAACATGATTTCATCATTGCTTTGTGAGCTAATCTTGGTCAACTACCACCACTGAGATAAGGCTGCTGATTGGCTAAAGAAAAATACAATTTTGAAAGTAAGCTAATTTCTGATTGGATGAAAATATCAAATTGGCATAGGGTCACAATAAAAAAGATTTATGTTACCTTGACTCTTGAGATAAGTATAACAATTACATTTTGGATTGGTTCATGCATAACTGAGGTCATCAATTCAGGTACCATAAAGATTGTTTAGATTAAAGATTCAACACATTATAAATACATGCAGTACATCCAATATATAGTTATCACGTGACACATTTTATGAAACAATTTGTATACATTTTCAGAAATTTTGTCATAGTACCTCTTAAAATTGCATCTGCACAGCTGTAGCGTATTTTTGAATAAGATGTTGAACTTAACTAGTTCACAAAGTAATCTCGTAAAGCAACTTTATTTAAGATAGATCTTAAATCCCATATGTCATCTGCGATTGTTGATTTACATGTTTAACTCATAACCACACACAAAAGGACAAAATACCTCTCAAAACACTGTAGTGTTAAAGATTCAAATACCCAATATAGTTGACATACATAAATTAAATATGTATTTTTATGGTTTTAATTGTGCCATTTATTGTACATTTTCAATTGAGTCAAAAGTAGCACTGCATGTAGAATAGGATATATGTTAGACTCCTCGACCTAAAACTAGACCGACTGACCGGATCTTTTAAGTTCCGCATTGCGTGTCATTGTTAAATATTGCTCTATCTGAAAAAAACGCCATGATGGAGTCTGGTTAAAAACTAGATCCGCCATGATGGAGTCTGGTTAAAAACTAGATCCGCCATGATGGAGTCTGGTTAAAAACTAGATCCGCCATGATGGAGTCTGGTTAAAAACTAGATCCGCCATGATGGAGTCTGGTTAAAAACTAGATCCGCCATGATGGAGTCTGGTTAAAAACTAGATCCGCCATGATGGAGTCTGGTTAAAAACTAGATCCGACCCACCTGATTTTTTAAAGTTCCGCATTGCGTGTCATTGTTAAATATCTGAGAATACGAGAATCAATTAGGTTTCCTGCTTTGATGGTATGGGTGTCCAGATTAAGAAAATGTGGAATGTTGTATCTTACCGCACGATAGTACTCGGGGAAAGGATATCATTTTATATTGATTAACGCAAACATGAACGGGGTGAAATTGAAACTTAGCTGTTAATCATAACCAAAGACAGGAGATTGTTAGACACATCTCTTATTGTGATTTTTTTATATAATAAAACAAATAAAGTTCTGTGCGTGTCTCACCATGTAGGCGATAACATTATTATTCTGTAATTAATCAAACACAATAAGCGTTAAAGGTATTGATTGAAAAGGAGTGAGTGAGTGAGTGAGTGAGTGAGTGAGTGAGTGAGTGAGTGAGTGAGTGAGTGAGTGAGTGAGTGAGTGAGTGAGTGAGTGAGTGAGTGAGTGAGTGAGTGAGTGAGTGAGTGAGTGAGTGAGTGAGTGAGTGAGTGAGTGAGTGAGTGAGTGAGACAGGCAGGCAGGCAGGCAGGCATAGAGAAGTTGAATAAGAGAGATAAAGAGTGAGGGAAACAGAGAACAGGGAGAGAGCGAAGTGGATTCTAAATTAACCATTACATACAACCACGCACAAACAACATGATTTACTTTGTTGTTACATGAGGCAATAGTAAAAGTATAGTAAACCATGTATAACCCAAAACAGACAGTTACGTGTATGTTCCCAGGACGCGTGGTCATTTTATGACCAGTTCTGGTATCCCTTGGCAACATTGACAACAAATCATAAAATAGCTACCAATCCATGACTACAAAACAGTTTATTTATATGACATCAACAGTAATCATCTTGTAAGTAATGACAACACGAGAACACAATCGGAATGCTACTCAATACATGAACGTTGAATACCCGAGCGTTGTCCCGACTGGCTAGAACATTCATTTCGGCAAATTCCGCCATCTTCCAGAATTAACTCGTCTAAATAAACATGATATTTAAAAAAAAACTCCTCAAAAGAAACACCAACCACTTGACAACCGCTTGCTAAAGTTTCCGTCTTAATCTGTGTTAAATTTTATCACTCACAAATACATGCTAATTTTGAACCCGCGTCCATAATTTATGACCGACACTTTCCGAGCAAAGACATTAAAGAGAGCATAAATACTGTCGTGTGAAATCAGCAATACGGCATTACGATAAAACGAGTATTTGATTACATTATATCGAGATATAAATCATTTTTTTTACATTGAAATATGCATAATATGTTTGGAGATGGCGCGATTGTACCTTTGCCAAAATGTGTCAGTCACGAGAAAACATACTATACTATTACAATACTAGATAGTCACAACAGGTATTATTTTAGTAATAAGCCTAGTCAGACGGCATTATATAAGCGTGTGTTTTTGTGCTCATACTTGATTTAAATATCGGAGCAATAAAGACTCTAAGAAAGCATATTGGAACACGTCTTGTTTCAGTGTTACAACATTACAATTGCAAAAATAAGGGCATTTGAACGCATACAACTAGGTCATTGGCCAAGTACGAAACTTTTAAAAAGCAAAGCGTCACAATTATTTCTTTCGTTTCAATCCTTTTACTATGTATGTTGTGGAATATGCTGTACATAATTTATTAATAAAATATGTTTAAACCAAAGCGTCACAATGGTAAAAAATGCATTGCAAACATAAATGCATCTCGTAAAAAGATAACTAGGTTTTTAAATATCACCCTAGGAAAAGAAGGTCGTCTGGACGCCAGCAATTAGTTAACGTTTAATACGAAACTATCCAAGAACGAAGCAACAAAATGGTTTAAATTATGCTTTGGAGTACAAAACATCACATTCAAACTTTTCGTGGTGAAAATATAATTGAATTATAAAAAACATTTTGACAAAAGCCAAAAATGAAACATCAGTAATCATTAATCACAACATATTTATAATTATATACATTAGAACGCCTTTTAAAGTAGTTTATTACAAATATTTCCTAATATTTTTTTAAAATTTCACTGTTTAAACAGAGGAATTTTAAAGGTAATTTTAATGGTTTAGACATTAAATAAAATCAGTTGGTTACAATGAAATCTCAAAACAAATTCATTCATGAATACTGAATAATGCATGGTTGCTTAGTCGGGGTTTCGCCATTTTGCGTTCTTGTTGAAATAAAAGTTACATTTCACCGACACGAACAGCTAGTCTCTGCATGTTCTGGATTTAAGACGCCAGAAAATGAAAACGTTTAATTGCTATACTGGTTACAATATATTTACGCCAAATATCGTCTCTTTCAAACATTACCCCACCAAATATTCTCCAAGTAGCATTTTTATAACCGTTTTAATGTTTTAGTTACAGTGGCATCAAAGAAAGTAAAACAGTACAACTGATAAATATTTATGTTTACACTTACTTAAGCATAAAGCTCCGTAAAGTCTTTTCGACAACTTTGTTTGAACGCGGAGATAAAATGCCAACATGGCGTGCGAACTCTCGGCACGGTGTTAATCGGACAAGACTCGCGATTTGTTGCAGATTATTATTTGTTGTTGTTGTCAGTTTTTGTGTGTGTGTTTTTGTTTTTTTGCCGAGTTTTGAATTTTCTTCTAAGTGGTGTTTTATGCTGCTTTATATGTTACAAAATATTTCAAAAATATTTAAGAATTGTTTAATAAATGTGTCACTTGATAAATACATTGGGTGTAAGTTTAATTACATGTATGCAATGAGTTTTTACGATTTAAGCAAGGACTTTTACAGAAGAACTAATTTTGATTGGTATTTCTGAGATGAATTGAAGTTATGATAGTTGAAAGCGAGATTTCGCGAGATTCTGCGTGAATACGCGAGCGTTCGTAACATCTCAATTTGTTGTTTTACTTCTCTATACAAGTCCTTGGTTTAAATTACAAATAACGAAATCTTGGTTTGTTTTATTAAGTACCACACAGTATATTGTTTTAGATAAGATTAAGAATGGTCTTCCATTTCTATATACTAAATTATAACAGACCGTATGCTATAGTTTCATTATTTGATTTACTGCCAGGTGTCAACAGCTGACACGTTTACATTTCAACCCGCCGAATCAAGCACATACTTTTTACCTTTAGATATTGCACTTCGGCGTTAAAGTTCCCGTATCAATGTAAACTTAAACATCGAGCACACTGTGTTTAGACGCCAATTTATATTGTTCATGCTCATTGTTAGTGTAGATCATCTTGTATTAAACAACCGTATTTTATCTATTTTTATCCAGCGACCGCTTAATTCAGGTTTGTGTCTTAGAAGCATTAGCCATGTTCAACTTTTAGTTTGATTATTTTACTGACTGTTAATTAAGATATGACGTAATAATTATTAAATGTATCGTTCCACCTCTGAACTTCCATATAACAGCATTTTTGTCAATTTTCAATAATGTTGCACTACCAAAATTTTACTGTGACGCCAAAAGACCATCTGCCTGTTTTTATACCGTTTACACAATCACTGTACACCAGAGACAGTGTAAAATAAAAAAATGTCAAAAAAAATGTGTTTTTGGATATATTTCTATAAACATAAACATGTTACGATATGTCGAGCGCGTGGTCCTGCGGTAAAGCATTAAGGGTCGTGGGTTCGATTGTCTGCCACGGCTTTATGCGGTGTCCTTCAGCAAGACACTTTATCTGCATAAGCTCAGTCCTGGTTCTACCCAGTCATTATAACTTGTTTCTCAATCGAGGTAGATAAATAAGTTTTAAACAATGTATCCATTCCTATTACTGGCCAGATGAGTACCTGGGTCACATAAGGTGAAAGTCACAGTGAAGATACCCATATACAGACATTTATTTGATCCAACACAAAATAAAATTTAATTCCCATTGTGACT